>JAOXYM010000007.1:23800105-23817194 GCA_028567055.1 Leptatherina wallacei | reverse complement strand
AATGAATGAATGAATGAATGAATGAATGAATGAATGAATGAATGAATGAATGAATGAATGAATGAATGAATGAATTGTTTATTTCAGTTACAATCTTCAACACATGAGAGCAATCATACACTGTATTTTTGTATATTCAGCTAACAGAACATTTTTATACAAGCCTACATGAGCAAATATTTTTCTTTTCTTACATTTTTTTATTTTGTAAACAAACTCTAACCAAAAAAGGATAAGGCTGAAGCAAAAGCTTATATTTGCCTATCCTGTACAATGCATAAACAAATTAACCCGGAAGTTCAATATCAATAATACAAAGAGAAGACATAAGAAGCTTACATTGAAACTGTTGCTCCATTCCTTATATGATCTAAATGTATTCAATCATGTTACTCAGTTATGACTCTCAGTGTGATGAACCGTTGTCTGATAGCTGAAATTGTGGCTTTTGTCTATTAATATAAGATTTAGCATTTTCCATTCCCTGCCTGTATTTCACTACAACCTATTTATAGCAAAAGTCTAGTTTCTAGTTCCTGTTTTCTTTGGTGTGAAGTCATGAACCGCACATGTATTCTAAATAACTGGCCACATTCTTTTTGTACACTGACACATGACACCAGATCAGAACAGGTTTTGCAGTAACAGATATTTCATTTCCTTAAAGTCAGCTTCTCAAGAAGTGGGACTAATCTGAACTCAGACACCACATTTTATGTTACAAGTTGTGTTTTCATCTGTCTCGGACATTCTTTTAGCTTAAGTAAAAGGCTAAGCCCATAAACTGATAAATTGCACACACTTATTTACGTCAAAACTATTTCCTGGCTCTGGGTCAGGTGCCACTCCATCTATTTCTGAGTGGAGTTCATTAATGTGATCATTGCTGCGCCTTAGCGGCTAACGGTCCAAACTTGACTAGCTCCTGTCTAACTCAAAGCTTGCTAATTGGCTTAGGTTGTTTCCTTTGTGGCGAACTGCGTCACACAGTAAACTTAAACCTCAGCCCAGACATAAGCATATTAACATGGTTATGTATAAATAGCTCAGTGTAGTTAAACTGAACCCCTATGAATGTGGAAGTGAGTATTTTTGGGCACCTGTGATCTTGTTATTGGTGTTAAATTTAGATACTCAGTTGAGGAGTGGAAACAGTGACAGGGACGGGACATGTTTTGCCACAAGACACTTCCTGTGCACTGAGAGTAGTGAGAAAACCACAACTCAGTGACGCAACAGTCGGAAAAAAAAAAGAGCGAGACAAGGAAAATCAGCAATGAGGAAGTTGTGGCTTCATTTGAAAAAGGAAAATTGTTGACTGAGGTGTCAATGGATTCTGTAAGAGAACTGCAAAGTTTCCTGTGTGCGGACTTTCCCCTTTATGATAACAATACAGGCGGTGATGATAAGGTGAGCAACATGCTGAATATAAGGCTGCTAATATTGCTTCTGCTGCTTTGTCTGACTATTGAATGATTTCTGTGCTTTGATGCAAAGGAACAAACACGTATATTACAAATTTTTTTCTATCCTTTACATTTTTCAACTTTTGTGCTGTTGCAGCTTCTCTCACTTCCTGAAGCTTTTGTTCACAGTGACCTCTGCTACACACCGAGCGCACAGCAGAACATGAAGCCTTTCCAGGAGAAATACAAAAGACCTTTGTACTGAACACAAAAGTGTGCTGCAGCATTTACCAATAAACACCAGAGAAGCATTGAATTAAGAGACAGATTTGTGGAAGTAATCAGTTATATAAACTGCTTATGGACATCAATGAATTTATAAGACACCACTGAATAAATTCTGCTCACATTGTCTGTATTGTTATGTGATTATCATATTCACGCCCATGACCGTGAGCTGCTATAGTCAGAGAAGAAAGTAAATAAATGTGAAAGATATTTTTGGTTCATTTGTGTCAGTTACCCTAAAAAGCACAAACAAATTTGTGCTCGTTTTTGTTTGTGTGGGAGTTGGAATTCTAAGTGCAAAAGCTCATGTGTCTGCGTGTGTGTTTGTATATTTATGAATGTGACACAGAGTGTTGGAAAAAGGCAAATTTATAGTGTGAATTTTCTCTCCACAGCAACAGTGAAACTCATGAATCATCTCTGATGCACAGACATAACCACAGGAAGTACCCATGGAACACATGCACACTCACACTCTCACACACACATGCAAACTCAGAATACAAAGCATAACCAAATGCACTGAGAATGATCTACTGGAACAAACAACAGGCCAAAAATAACACTTAAACACAGAACATGAACTTAAAATATCTCAAAGGTATAAATTGATCAAGATTATTTCCAGAGATTTCTTCAGATCGATCACATTTCTCAACACGGCAGAACAAGTTTTTTCTCTGGAGCAGGCATCAAATCATGTAGATCAATACACTTCGGTCAAGACCTCATCAAAAATATCCCAGCTATTTGCTGTAGAAGACCAAGTTGCCATGGTGACCCTTATACACTGGGGACATATGTAAGAAATTAGAAAGTGTGTGTGTTAGTGTGCGTATGGGAGATGAAGAGAGAGCGAGCCAGCGCTCTGCCTTGACCTCCGGAGTCAGTCTTTCTTATAAACCTTGTTTGGCTTTTGCCGCAAAGGAACAGAGTGGTTGCTCATTATTCCTGTTGTATGAGCCTGGTCCATGGGGTGACAGCCACAGCGAGGAGTCCTTTCAATGACTAGAAACAACTCACACTAACAAACACAACCACATAAAAAAAAGTTAGAAACAAATGAGGGATAGACCTCCAGGTTATGGAGAAGTTCAGGTAACATACACACATTGAAAGCTTCATTTGTTCGTGACCTCCTTTGACATCTTGTTATGAGTATAGTGGTAACACTTACAGCAAAGGTTCTGCCTTTTTTCGGTTTCTCCTTTACTTTCAATGTGTCATACAGCTTTTTTTTGTGCATGTAAAAAGTTTGCTGGGTTACAAAGCTCACACCAGAGGGAGTTATTCTCAACCACAGAGGACACTGCTCCTAAACTCCCTGAAATGCTGCATCAGTAATCCAGACTTTTCTTCCCTCACCTGTTTACATAATCATGTAATACATTTACATAATGCCATCCTAGTGGCTAACTCAGCACACCTCAAACTGTAGACTATGTAAAGTAGATGGACATGGTCACTGGGAAGTCATCCACTGGCTTGTGAACTCAGATTTGACAGCATGTAGTCTGGCATTTTGACCATTGCCATCTCTCCCCTTTGATTCCAGACATGTGAGCACTGATTGAGTACGCACTTCCAATGGTAAGAAACATCAAAGAAACACTCAGTAAAGGTGTTCTTTTTCTTTTCTTTTATCTAACCTTTATTTAACCAGGTGAGTCCCATTGAGATGAACATTTCTTACAAGGGAGCCCTGGCCAAAATGGCAGCAGCAAGATTTAAAACAAAACAACATAACACAAACATACATAATATATATATATATTTTTTTTTTTAAGGAAATAAATATTTTAAAAACACTTATGACATTTTAAAACCAACATTAACCAGTTTCTTATTGCTGGAATTCTTTCTGAAACAAGTTGAACAAAACTTTTCCCATTGTGTGCATAAGTGGGTGTATTATCAGTATTCTGAAGGCTACAACTAACCAGCCCAGTATGTCTACTTCCCAGTGGACAGGCGTGTCACTACAACATGAATGGAAAGAATACACTAGTGTGTTTCTGTTAAAAAAAAAAACTAAAAAAAATAACTTTTTTTGGGGTTGTCGGCCTGACCGCAGCATCCTCAGTGAAAAATAATGTGTACACCCAGGTGTTGTATTTCCATTGTTATTAAGTGAAGCTTGAGCTGATTAAAACCCACGTCCACTGTAAAGTCATTTGACATGGGACTAAATGCCAATTAAACACTTTTATTTTACTTTCACAAGCCAGATGTTAGTGGGCGTTATAATTTTTTTTTTCAACAATAAAAAAAGGATTTACAGTGCAGCATTTACTCTCCTTACCAGGCAGTTTCACAACCATCCTCACCTTAAATCTTTGGGGTGATACACATGACCTCAACGAATCTCATAATGTGTGAATGTCCCAGCAACAAATTATAAGCCTGGAATTTCAAACCAGTCAGTTGAAACTGAAAATGTAGAACATACGTTGAATGGTAAGGGAAAATGGAAGACAGTATAGATAGAATGAAATTTAAACATAGTATTATGGGTTTTCTGTTTTTCAGTAACATCTTTCAGAGATGGTCTCTTTTAAGTCATTATTGTCTCTTGGTCGTCAGTTTTTTCTTTCCACGTGACCTTGTCGGACAAACAGGAAGAGACTGTGTGAAACATGCTATTTCAGGTGTTTGCTCTATGTGTTCACTACCTTCTCTTGCACTCATTCACTATGCTAAACAACGGATGAAACTGAGCACTCTAACTAACAGACAATATGGTAATTTTACAAGTTAAATCGGCCCATATAATCCTAGATGGAGTCCTACTGTAGCAACAGGGCACACACACTGAAATCAAAAAATGACAGGTGTTCACCAATACTCTTGATGTATTTGATAGTCAGTGAATGGCTTGTTTTGTAGGGGGATCTTGAAGAGACTGGAGCTAAAATTTAGTGTTTCAGATAGATAATGCCAAGAGGTGCAGCAGCAATGTAAGGTATGAGAAAATATGTTTGTTTGTTTTTTTGTTATATTTATATACAAACTCATGCAGACCTATATTGGTAAACCCCTAAGCTAGTATAGTAAATCTTTAAATCCACATAATGTGGGCTCTTGGACAATAGGTCACTTTCTGTTTCTGTTGTTTCTATTCTTTATCAGAACATTTCATGCTTGCACTATTACACGCACTACTTACACAACTGTTTGTACATGCACAGTACTATTGTTTATATTACTCGCTGTATGTTATAGTCATGAATAATCTAATTCAAATACTACTATAATTACTATCATGTGTGCACTATGTTAAAACTTGCACCATTTAGTTTATTATACAACATATCATACTGCACATCATCATACACTCTATATCATCATTATTAGTATACTAATTATGATACTATGGCATACCTCATGGCAAGTTGTATTATATAATATACACTTTTATTTGATAGCATTCTATTTTATTTACTTTATATAACTTCATAATACATTATCGTTAACCCTAACCCTAACCCGGACCCATCCAAATATCAATAGTATCGATACCAAGGCTAGTATCAGTATCATTTAATATCAGCGTGATGAGATCAATATCTTTTTTGCACTATTGCTTTTATTTTTCTCAAACAGTTGTGTGTGATAAAAGGGAATAACAGAGTTATTTTATTATTTTGTGACATTGTTGATGTTATTTTATATTACTTACAAACAAAAATGTCTAAATCAGAATTTCTCAGTTCTGCCATTCAGTTTATACAAAAAAAAATTTATTTAACAAACATCTTTGTACTGTATTTAATTATGATCATAATCATGATCAATAATTAAAGGCAAAATCATTGAATGATTATGAAATTTAAAGCAAAAAGTACATCGGTGATACTTATGCTGGATTTACTTGGTATCAGATCGATACCAAAATTTGCATAATCGGCCCTAGTCCCTACCCAATTCTACGCCCATGAATACAACACCAATTGTTATTACCAAAGGTGAGAAATAATCAACCAAACACACATTTCCTTACTTTCTGTGCTATGTTTATTGTAACAGAATTTAATTTAGCAACAAATCTGTTAAATCCACTATAATATGTTTCAAAATATTATAGAATACCAATACAACAAAACAAAACAAAAAAACCAGGAAGAAATCATCCAGTATGTTGCAGGCCATGATCTTGTCTCTTTCATGCTGTGAGGCAGGTAGAGAGACAAAATGTCCCCGTCTTCATACTTGTTGCCAGTTGATGCCATTACTCTGATCCCTCAGATGTGGCCAAAGGGCTGGCATGCTCGGTTGTCCAGGTGATGGCCACCGTGGAGACAGAGGGCCTGACCGGTCTTGGCCCACTCTGTTACACCAACTGTGCCAACTTACCGTCAACCAGACACTAAATGGCAGCGACACCTTCACCGTCTTCCTCTGCTGTACACCGTGGGCACATGTTTTCAAACCCGAGAAAAGATAAACTAAAACCTGCACAGCCATTTGAAATCAGGAGCTCTGAAATCAGATGTGCCATCCTCAGATCTAACCGCATCAGTTGAAAGAATGTTGAAATGTCTGACCCGGCATCAGCTGCACAGGGAAGGGGAGGGGGGGGTCGCTTGTTGCTGGTGGGCTATAAGCAACACAGAGAAGAGATTTGCAGAGACAGCCCATAACAGCTCCCTTGGAACCAATGACTCAGATATGCAGATGTGTTTACTTCCCTTCTGTTTCCCACCTCAACCAGCACACAAAAGGCAGGGGGAATGAAAGTGCCTCATAATGTCTTTAAGTGTTTCATTTATATATTTATATGCCACTATAAAGAACTCATTTTTTACTAAAACTTAGACAAGCACTTCAAATGGGCTCTTTGCCTCTTCCCTCTATTCCCTCTTCCCTTCTGAGGGTATTCATCTTTTGTCTAATGTGCAGCACTGCTCTCTGTTAGTTTCTTTCTGACACCATGCCAGCAGAGTCATCTGCAAAGGGACTCATGTAGGGATTAAAAACCATCAACAGCTCCCCTTTAAACAGGGAAATAGAAAAAAAAGGGGTGAAAAATGAAATACAGAAAAAAAAACTCCAGACAGTTTTGAGAAAACTTGCAGAAAGAGAATGCAGATTGTCACCTGACCCTGAGGCAAGGCAGCTCTAAATATAATAAAGAGAAGACAACAGAAGAAGGCGAGGCGACACGACACGGGTAATGTGTTTTCACTGCTGGTGTCGTCTGGCAGATCTGGGATGATTGAGTGGTGATGCCTGCCTGGGCCGCTTCAGAGAAGATCGTCAACCCCCCACCCCCCCTCAGCTCATACACACATATACACACATGCGCAGCCTTTTTTAATGATACACACAGGCACATATGTACACACACACTCTTACTCTCAGATTGTGCTGTTGTCAGAGCGACAAAAAACATCAAGGTGTATTAACTGTCATCATTTCAGCATCTATTTATCTCAGTTTTTTTGGTCAAGGCAATGTTTTAAGGTTATGTTTGCAGTGTGTGCATGTGTATATATGTGTGTGTGGTTTTTATCCATGGTGGATGTGTGTCTTAATTAGAACATGGTTTAATGAATTAGGCCAAGATGTGTAATAGACTCAAATTTGCATAATCTCTGATGAATAAACCTCAGTGACAAACATGCAAGCGTAAAATCATACCTACTTACTGTACTGCATGACTTCAATAAAAAGCTGTGTAGAAAGGCGTGTTGGTGACAGTAATCTATAGTGTTTACTTACAGAATTTGCGGTTTAATCCTTGTACATTTTTGCAATCACTGTATTGTGAAATTGTCAGGAGCAGATACAGACTAACAGGTGCCGGCTACAGAGGAAGTTGATTGGCCTGATTCCATGATCCATTTTCCCAAGGCTTCCACACCCCTGCAGCTGTCCTCTAGAATATGAGAACCATGTGTGTGCATGTGTGTACGTGTGTATTTGTGATGCATGCTTGCGGTTATGACAAATTCACTCCTCGTTGCGTGCCAGTAAGTAAGACAATGATCCTTATTGACAAGGGGGCAAAAAAGAAATCATCAAACTAAATCCTGAACTAGAAGTAGGTCAAATTTCATTACATTTACCTGGGTTTTTTGAAGCATGTAAACTGATTTTAAGGACCATTTTTTAATTTGTCAAAGTTTGAAGTCGCCTGACCTGCTTTTGAATGAAATTAGCTCTTGTTCAAAGAGAAGTCATATATAATGTTTTGGTGACTTTTTGCTGTTTTGCATGGCAGAATGTTTTGAACTGAGAGGTGTGACAGCCGCAGCCCAGCTGAGGAGTCTTCTTCAACATGCCTCATTTCTATTGGAAAACACTTCCACTCTCTTTTCCTCTTTACCTCTCTCTGTCTCTCTCCCACACCGTCCTTTCTCTGAAGCTGCAGATCACTTGAAAAGGAAAGGGGAAGGAACATGAATAAAAACTGAAGGCACTTCTCTTAGAAATGTCTCTTGATGCTCTTCAGATCTTTAAGGCTTCATCAGAGGAAAATGTAGGGTTACTCTAAGAAACTGAAGCACTGCGACTTTCCTAATCTAGAGTACAAGACCTGAATTTGAGAACACAGGTCTTTACTGCAGCCTTTTTTTCCTTTTCCTTCTTGTACAATTTTGGTGCTGTTTTTCCTCTTCAGTTTTTGATGGACAGGTAGAGGAGCATTAATGCATGAGTGTGTTTTATTTCTTTTCAGTTTAGATGAACTAAAGGATACTTTTGTACATATTGTCAGAAGAAAGCTTTGGTCCTTTTGTCCTTGTTCATTTCATACTCCCTTGCCATAAAACAATTTTAAAAGGAGGATCTCATGGGTTAGTAACTTCTGTGCCAGAAAAAAAAAAAAAATGAAAGGGGAATTTTCTACTATTCTATTCGCCCTACACTCCACAATTGATCCACTACTGTAAGTCATTTATCAACAAAAGAAAAAACAGAACTTTTCAATCAAACTAAGCTGTCCTGTAAATAGAGGAAACCGCAAACAAAAGCTGAAAAAGTTTTTTTATTGCTCAAGAATGTTACTGTAAGTCTTTTTTAAAGATCTGTGTTAACACTTCTGTACACTGACTGCTGGTCAGCGCTGTGTGGTGCCAGGTTTTGAGGAAAGACTAAACATGAGTGTACAGCAACATCTCTTTCAAAGAGGGTTAGCTACTAACTTAATGACAACTTTGACTGAATCTGATTGGATGTCAGCAATCAGTCTAAGCTGTTTCCTGGGCCAACAGTCTAAATTGCAACAGGCCTTTGGTGTTTAACATCACCTTATCATAATCTTTAAATATGAAATGTGCCTCCAGCAACAACTTCACTTTACTGTGAGCAATGTTGCTGTGGCAACACTGTACCAGAAGTACCTGCAATGCTCATTTTTACCAGCCCATTCATTTGTTTTTAACATAGTTATAATTAGTAAAGCTTTAAGTCATCAGTGAAATTTTTCCTTTTTCTTTTCATTTTTGTAAGAAAGAAAAAATGCATTAGAAAAAAACTAATCTGTGACCTTTTTCACAGCTTTTCTTCCCTTTAGTTTTCCTAGATGTGTGAACCGAGAAAGGCAAGATGATATTTGGACATGATTCATATATACCCCGGGGTGTTTGTGTCAGTGGGAATGTTTGAATAGATTTGGGAAGTGGCTTGGCCCATAGACTCTTGTGCTTTATAAGTCAGTGAAAGAATCTCACTGTTCACCCCAAAGTCTATGTTCATCCTGACAAGAAGATAGAGAACAGCACCTCCTATCGGAGAGCAACAACACTGCTTTGAGGGGCAGCCCAAAAAGATATGTGACCCCAGTCCTACTTTCTATCTCATGTCCTACTTTAGAAATGACAGTTGAAGCTTTGTGGGAATATAATTGTGTTCCCTAAGTGTGATATTACCTATCTGGGGATGGATACAAGTGAATCATTTTACACCAAATGCCTTACTAGTCCTTTTCTTTTGATCTAAACAATAACATAGAACCCAGAACCCCAGCAAAGGAGTGTGACATTGGAGATTTCTATTGTTCGTTCTGTCTCTTGTTTTTGCTCCCACTTCACTCCCTGAACGTCGCAGCCAACAGATTAATTAGACGACTGATAACAGTGTTCTCTCTTAGTGCCAGTCCACTGAGTTTTGTTTTTCATTTTTTTTACTTCTTGTAAGCCTCAAATATCCCTCTTTACATTAATGGAGCTTACATGTTGTACTGACCCAGGGGAAAAAAGAAATTGAGACTCTTCTCTTCCAAGGGGGATGCTGCTTATTCCGTACCTATTCTAGTGAGGGAAAATGTTACACCAGGCAATTTTGCTGGGCATAATCTAAATGTCTCTTTGTATCACTAAATCTTATAGGCAATGCTACAATCTATAAATAAAAGCAGGGGGTGCTTTGTGAGAGCAGCCACTGTTTCATGTTCTTCCATTCAATGTCTGTCAGCCCTCTCAGGACAAGGGTCCTGGTTGGTTGCCTGGGAAACGGGCATATGACTATTCTGAGCACCCCAGTGGTGATGGAGGGAGGAAGCGAGGGTAGTAAAGGTAAGTCATTCAAGGCCTTTCTGCTCAACCTGATAAAGTGTGATGAAAATCAAAGGCCATGACTGAGCGATGCCTGCGATTCAGGAGAAACAGAGAGAGAGAAAAAAAAGTTGTTTCTTTACCAAAAGCTTTGAAAGGACTTGAACACAATAGTGCAAATATTATGTGGCTTTCAAAGCATGTTTTATAAAGTGAGGGAATCAAAAGATAAAATACAGAATGGATTTTCTTTTCCCTGCCATGTGCAAACATACTCAGCACAGTAGATTGCAATGATGCCGTCCATTATACTGTGTCTCAGTCATATCTTATTAAAAACAAAAGATTTCACCTTCTCGGCAATATATGTGCATTAATCACACGGGTCCGCAGTACAAACCATACTCCTTGCACTAAACCGTTATTTATGAGTTCAGTTCTGGGGTTCAATGCTTCTTATTCATGTGATTTGAATAGGCTTTCAGGCGTAATTAAGACAACATGTTTCTAGCAAGACTGTTTGGATAACTGCCGCATCCCAACTCCCTCCACCCCCCCCCCCCCCCCCCCTCCCCCCCCCCCCCCCCCCCCCCCCCCCCCCCCCTTCTCTCACTTCACTCTCCATCTGAGTTTGCTGCTGCAAATACACATCAGTGATATGTGTGTATTACACAACACTTGGATTCAGAGATGCAAGCCATTGCAAGAGTGTCAGTGACTTTAGTTTGAGCGGGAAGCAACAGATGGCAGGGGAACACCTTATCTGGATGAGCCCTTTTGAAGGATTTACTAAGGTAAATATACATTTGGAAACTTGTTGCAGCTGTCATTTGATGCATTGTTTGAATAAACGTCCAAATTAAAACAGGTTGCATTGTGGTCATTTGAAGCAAAGTGGATAAAGACCACTACTCCATTCCTCCTACATCTCAAAGAGTCACACAAACACGGACGTGAATACATTTTAAGATTAAACAAGCTGCCATGAGGTCAGTATTTGCTTTCTCTCCATTGTCCCGCTCTTCATTCCTCCCTTGTGATCCAAGGTGACAGGACAGAGCTGAGTTGGATAGGGCAAGCGAGCATAAAGTGTAAGGGCAGAGATAGTAGCCTGGGCAGCGTGGTGGAGAGATGGGCCTGTTGGTGACAGCACAGCAGCTTCACAGTGGCCTGCGAGCCGCTCTACAGGGAATAATTCAATCACAACACAAGCATGATGAAGGCAGAGAGACAGAGTTGGGGGATAAACTGAGAGAGTTAAAGGCAGAGGAGAAATCAGTGGATAGAGGCATGAGTAGAAAGAATCAGATTACCATGCTCCTAAAGGGAAGTGGAGGATGACACTCATCCGACCTGATTTAAACGACAGAAGCGTAAGGAATGAAGTCCTCAGCCTGTCTGTCCCCTGACCCTGCTGGGGAGCAATGAGTGTGTGAGAGGGGAGCAGAAGAATTGGTCATGCTTGGAGTGAGATGGTGCCTAATCGTCCAGAGGCCGGGACTGAGTAACTGTGACTGCGTGCATCCGCCTCTGAGGGAGGGGCAGGGACAATCTGAAAAGCTAAAAAAACTCATAATCAGTTTTTTTTTTTAAAGCGTGCGGGCGTGTGCAGTCTGCATTTGAGCTGCTCCGGGGTATGTGTGATGAGGCCGTCAGCCACTAGTGCTCCGCGGACATGACACAAGTCATTTCACCTCAGCTCCACTTTTTCCTTTCATGCAAATTTACAGGATGGGCATTGTGCCCTGCACTCTTTGTCCAGTGCTGTCTGAGGAAATGAAGCACATCTTTGTAGCTGGATGGCTGGTTCCATATATGACCGGCTTTTTTCCCGTCTTCAACTAAAACTCCAGTTGCCCTTTGATACAAGGCTGTCAATTTATCTTCACTCTTTAACAATCAGATGGCATCAAACATCTGAAAAATCTGAGAAAGAGGATTGTGATTATAGCTAAAGGGGCCAGAAATTTCCCTTTCAGATGTGTGTGTGTGTGTGTCGGGTTGCTCCTTTCCCTGAGTTTATGTCCGTGTTCATATGTGTGTGTGTGTGTTCACATTTGCGCATGTTTGTCTAAGACTATCGATCTAGCCAGCCCACAGCAGACATTAAATGAGACGAGTAGAGGCTAAGGCCAACAGAGAGAGAGATGGAAAGAGTGATGGATGGCAATAAAAGAGGGAGAGCTGCAGGCAGGCAGAAAGTGATACCTTGTTGTAGATAGCCCTTTTGGAAACAAAAAGTAAAGAATGCATTAGAATATTCCGACAAGAATGCAGAAACTTAAGCTAAAAATCCCACTTTTCCAAAATGGTCCATTCCAATTCCCAGAAACTGGAAGTGATGCACAGATACTGTAGAAGGAATATGACCGAAAAAGACTCAAAAGAAGAAAAGAAAGAAACACAATTTTTAAGAAAGCACAATGAAAACTCCAAAATACTCCAAAATATGTACGAACACACAACAACCCTCAACCAAACACACAAACTACACACAGTATATCTGGTTTTATAAATCAATTTTGCCCTACTATACAGACACAACTGGACGGAAGGAAGTGGCTTGGAAATATCAAAACAACCTTGGGGAGCTTGAGCTCAGTGTGAGCTCTGTATGCCTCCACTACGTGGGCTCTTTATATCCCTATTCAATCAATCTGCTCCCTGCTCTTTCACCCATTAATATGGTCTTTTTTTCCTTGTATTATTTGTGCCATGTACTGTTTGTCCTGTTCACAGGGTATCATAAAGCACTGGAAGAAGACAAACTCGTGTGGGGTTCTCTCAGTACAACCAGCGGAAATTTCATAATGTTGCAGGCATGATGGCTTAATCAGCAAAGTATTTCTAATGGAGAGGGGCAATGAATGAACAGGTTCCCTTCATCTGTCATCCCATGAATCATAGCCTACTATGATCACATGATACGCATACTGTGCACACACAAAAACAAATGTATGTTTACACATCCACTGCATGTAAACACAATGGCCCTTTTGTGTCCACTCCATCCGTAGTAAAGGACATTCTTTAGGTACACACAGTAACTCAAAGTGCGGCAAACAGGGACATGTCAGTTGTTGCAGCATTTACACACACCACACTCACAGGAGGTCAAGAGCACCATCTGTGCATGTTCAATTGTTAATTAGATTCACAGCTACTGAATAATGTATTTGTGGGACTAAAATAGAACGGAGGTGGGGGAATACCTGAGGTTAGAGAGGCCATATTTGACACAGTTTTTAATTGACATCTTGGAAGTCATCATGTTTTTCTTCACCATTTCCTGCAGTCAGTCAGCAAGTCTCATTGATTTCAGGAGTTCTGAGGAACTTTTAGCGAAACTTCATCCAAAATGAATTATAAGACACACACACACTTGGTTTCTGCATGGACTGAAACAGTGCTCAAAAGGTTGGAATTTCTTAGGATTGCATTTAACATTGACTTCATGAAAAAAGAGAAAGATTTCCTCTTTATAATTACAGTTACACCAAAAAATGGCTGAATGGCCTAAGGAGTTTCTGAGTTTTGGGGTAGCAAAAAATATGAGTGCATTGACATGCTTTTAGTTAGATTTCTGTTATATTTAAGGAGGTTTATCTACACACTTCCATCATTTTTTCAACTTGTTAATGTATATTTTGTTTAAAGATGCACTACGAAACTTTTGCTAATTCTTGCATCTTGTGCCCTACCTGTACTGTGAGCCAGAAAAAGACTTAGCAGAAGTCTTGATTCTTGTCTTACCTCTTGCTCTGTTCCTTTCTCTCTTTCTTTTCATGTTTTCCTCTGGTAATGTCTTCGAATATTTTTTGGCTGAATCAGCCATAATGCACATTCAAAACGGCTGGTGTGTTGATATCCGCTTGCTAGCATGTGATGCGGTACATAAAGTGAAACTCAGCTGCAACGTCATGGAAGTAAAAGTTGTGAAGTTTGGTTTCCTCAGCCTTGGTTTTCCAGGATGCTGCTGGGCATCAACGTTTCCAGAAATGTGCATAATAAGTCACTGTGCCATATTACGAGTCAGGAATGTTAAGTTTTAAAGTAAAGTAATAATAATAATAATACATTTTATTTATATAGCATTTTTTAGAAACTCAAAGATGCTTTACAAGATAGATAGTGTGTCTTTAGAACGAATAAAATCAGTTCTAGAACATAAAAAGCCAATGCCAAGCCATGTGATGGAATAATGTGGTGAGGACAGTGAAGACAGAGAGCATGATTACTTGGGACAGACTTATGTCTACATCATTTGGACAGACAAATGGGATTCGGGGCCAGCAGTACTAGTATCTAGCAACCTGATGTAAAAAAAAAACGTTACTTTAAAAATATACGTATAGCATAAACTTTTAACATAAATATTTGTGTTACAGCATAATGAGTATGAACATAAACAGGAGTGATTATTGTCACATCTACCAGCTTTTTCAAGCAATTCACAAGCAAATAAGAGCAAGGGAGAAGGGCTCTTATTAGAGCACAGACAACTTTTTATTGCTTAAAGTGAATCTGAGAGAAAAACACTGTTTTGGGCAGAGAATTTGAAGTGTGAAGGCTGAGTGTGACAACTGCAGAACATTATAGGTGTGACAATAAAGAATCCTCCAATGAAACAGAAAAAAAGTTGTTCTTGCTTTAACCATCATGTGCATCCATATTTCAAGCTTATATCACGTTTGCAGAGGAGAATGTGTGTCATCCCATGGCTAATTCAAACTTCCCTCAATCTGATTAAATTTACAGAATCATAGTCCAGTGTCACCGGACAGAGCCAGACAGGGTCTCAAGAGAGTCCTTATGTCTGGCTCAGTCCAGAGATATTTTTGTTGTTGACAACTTTCTATGTCTTTTATATCATGTTAACACTGCAATCAGATTTCATGTCGAACATGGTCACACCCTCATAAAGCAAAGAAATAAACAAACATCCAAACTGTAGGAAGACTTGTACACAAGTTGGAAAATTTCCACTAGCTGCTGAGACCAAGCCTTTAGTCCTTGATGTTGCCTGAGGACAGAGGGGAAGGCTTAATGGGTGTACAAGGAAGTGATCAATTGCTCCTTTAGATAAAATAGGCTGGAGAATGGAATTAAGCCATCAGTTGCACGGAAATTCGTTAAATAGCCACATGTCAGAAAACAATGAACTCATTCACCAGCAGTTCTTATGAACAAAGTTGTTCCTAAGTTCTACTTACAAACTTTTTTACAAAGATTGTGGCACTCGTGAAAATCTTTGCATGTTGGATTTTCTTATGTAAGAAGAAATTCTGTGAATACTCTTGAGTATTGATGTTTCTGAACAAGATTAACATTTGTGTTGTGATATTTGCAGTTCATTAAGATACAACAATATAATTACAGTGATGTTTTTGTCAGATTTTTCAAAATATCTTTTGGTAATTTACAAAGCATTTTGTTATTTTGAAATAAATTGTAAGATATACCCCATCATGCCCTAACATGATCATTTCTCTCTTGGAAATTTTTTTTTAAAATGTTTTTCATTTATTCAAGAACAAGTCAAAATGTAGAAGGGATTTGATTCTATTGCTAGTTTTCTGTCACCATCAGTGTAACAGACTGCACATGTTTACATTAAAGCAACTTCACCAGATCTGTTCCCTCAATCCCAAGAATATTACTACATAAATCTCCAAGCCATCTGCAACTCCTAGAACTACCAACTAAATGTGGTCTCCCACTTTCCAGGAGGAGTACATCTTCCAGAGCAGCTCCATGGGCACTAGCCTCCAACAAGAAGCAAATGGTGATGCATATTCAAATGATATAAAGTTTGTACAACAGTGGCTTTTTATTAGGATGATTTGTTTTATTAGGAGATTGAGGTTATGCCCTGACCTCCTGGTCATAACACAACTGACCAACCTTCAGACTCACCAGGAAGTTTTATGTCAGACATATGCACTCGCTCCATAGGTGTACTGAATCTTGAAAGTTGGCTGGATGTGTTTGGACACTGCAGGTTTACTTTACATACCATAAACCAGGGCTACTCAATTCAGTCCTATGAGGGCTGCAGTCCTGCAGGTTTTCACTGTATCCCTGCTCCAACATACCTGACTCAATTTAATGAGTCATGCACAACTTCATGGGCTATTGGATCCATATGATTTGAGTCAGGTGTGTTGGAGCAGGGATACATTAAAACCTGCAGGATTGTGGTCTTGTAGGACTAAATTCAGTAGTCTTGCCATAGAAAGTATGTAAAGAGAGACTTCTGCCTTTAGCTATTACACCAGGAGTGTCCAGCTCTCACCCCCTCCAATATCCAAAACCTGCAGGACAACATCCCTCGAGGATCAGCTTTGGACACCCCTGCACTACACCATGAGGAGCTGTGTCCTGATGTGCTCATGTGACCAGACTGCAGGCTCTCTGTCCAATTTGTATACTTTTATATTAACTGAATCTCAGTGTGTGCCTATTTATAACCAAGCGTATCACTTTTAACATTATTATTATTATTATTATTATTACTTATTCTTTTGGCATTCTGTCAGTTATTTTTCCTTGGCCACATGCTCCTTCAATTGTATGCCTGTTATGGGCATTTTGGGATTTTTATCTGCAAATTAGGGCCAGCTGCAATGTCTTTTTGTCATAGCAATTGACATTCATCAAGCTGTGAGCAAAGATATGAAACAGTTTAAACACAATGTAAACCTGATGTAGAATTTTCATAAGAAATGTCTTTAGCATAAAAAAAACATGTCTGTGGACACGAATCAATAGACAAATTTCTGCTTTAAATCGTGTTGTGGGACAAAATTCTAAATTAAGAATATAATGTTATATATATATATATATATATATATATATATATATATATATATATATATATATATATATATATATATATAT
>JAOXYM010000007.1:23778901-23790875 GCA_028567055.1 Leptatherina wallacei | reverse complement strand
GACGCTGGGCCTTTGGCTGTTGTCATGGTAACATATTAGCACACCATAGGGTAAACAGGTGTCTCCTTTTAACTTAATCAATCGGGCTAAATGAGCTAATCAGCACTTGTGATATGATCCGTGGGCCTGGGGAGAAGACAAACTGTGTTAGCCACCCCCAACCTTACCATCTCACCAGCAGGTCCGGCGGCCAGCCCGTCCGGGGTCAAATGGATTTCATCAGCGGTGGGCACTTCAATTGACTCCCAGCAGACTCGGAAGAAGCATCCCACCAGCTACTGCTGCTTGTGTGTACGACCACCCACTATCATCATTAGCATCTGAGAGACAGAGTGCACCGGTTGTGTGGATTATCACAGCCACGCATGCTATTATCATAACAGTAACGATAGCTACGCTTTTGTTGAATGGATAATCAGCAAGGTATTATGTGCTGTGATAATAGCACTGTGTGAAAACTGGAGATGCACTCTCCGCTAACATCCGTGCAAAACCGTACCAATTATTACAAGCAGGGTTCATGCTGCATTTTGTTAAAGCTGTGTATCTCTGTAGATCTGATTATGATAACAACAGCATATTTGATGATAATGATAATTATTAGGACCATTGCAGAAATGATAAGGGTGTTATTTCCAGGGATGAATTTACCTTTGTGTGTTAAACAGCTGTGTGTATGCATCACTATGAGCACATAGCAAGTGAGCAAATAGTTGTAACAGAAAGAGGACTTATCCACTGAAAATAATTTCAAGTGTGAAAGAGACATCATCTGTTACATTTCACACAATCTCTGCCACAATACAGCTTGTCCTGATGGCGAATTATTTCGTTTGAAAAAAATCTTGCGAGAAGATTATCTCACTTTGCAAACTGTACATATCTCCGTTTCTGCACGACACACCTGCGTCTGTGGGATTTGTAACTAATGTTAGCTGCTGTCATTAAGAGAGACAGTGCACTAATTATCTCATCAATGTCAGTCTCATTGGATTTGCATCTTCGTAAAACAGAAAGAAAAGGCAAGAATACATATTCATATCAGTTTTTATCTGCTTCAAAAAGGTGCCAAGATGCTTAATGAAGGCTAAATCGTGACACTGAACAAAAGTGGTTTGCAGGAGAAATCAGACTTGCTCTTTTACAATTAAATCTGCTGAAACATGAGGTTTGCTCTGCTCCATCGTTCCCCCATCTCATTTTAAGAGGGCAGCATTTTTTGTTGCCTTATATTCCCCTGATGCTGTGGGCATGTACACATTATTAAGCTGCTCAAGCCTCGCAACCAGCATCAGGCCTCCACCCCTCTTCCCCCCGTCATCACTCTCCCACCCAGCTCCCCAGAGATAATCAGGGTATTACAAATGAAAAGTCAGAGCCATAAATCAGAAACCCCACCAACCTCACCACACCCCCACAGGTTCCTTCACGCCATATGCAAACCCCCCTCCTCCCTGGCTCCTCCCACTTACTTTTTGCTCTTACCTGACAAACGATGGACAGAGCAAAAGAGATACAAAGAAAGACAAAAGAATGAGGAGGGGGAAAAAAGGACAGATCGGGGAATGTGATGGCTGAGTAATCCGGGATTTCCACTGTGTGACTTCAGCAGTTGGCCTGTGTCATCCATCAAACTCACATCTGTGTCGCAAACATTCCCATGAGTGTGTGTGTGTTCCAATTCTACATGACTCAGATACAGCTGGTCTGCTCTGAGCAGCTGAAGTGGACGTGCAGGGACAACCAGGGATGCAAAAGATAAACAAGTTTAGGTAATCACACGTCAAGATGTAATATTTTTAGATTCTGACTGAAATGAAAAATGTTGAATATGAACAAATATTTAGATTCAGAATATTAAAATAAACTTGCACAGCCACTTTAACAGCCTTTTCTTTTAGTGAGGGCGGCGCACACTGCACAAGTTGATGACAAACCAACGCAGGCTGAATGAAGTCGTCAGACGTCGCTAGCAACGGGTACAACAATGCTGCAGTTGTGTCAAACAGATGAGGACAGATCAACTGTCAAACGGCCTGATCCAGGTGTCAGACTGTACAGTACAGCAGCTGATAGCAAGAGGGAAGAGGAGAACAAAAAAGGAAGGGAGGGTGGGTGGGATAGAAAGAGAGAGAGAGAGAGAGAGAGAGAGATGCCCCTCCACCCCCTCCTCCCCCTTCAGCCTGTCAGTCAGTCACAGAGGGGGAGAACGACAGGCCACAATGGGGCCCTTCAACGCCTGGCTGAAAGTTGTAATTTAGCATGAAGAGCTATCGAGGGGCGAGCCTAAATATAGCTCCACATATACATTGTCTCTTGTAGAGAGAATAGCAATTAACAGCCAATTAAATGAATGACTGGGGTCAGCAACAGCAGCAAAGTAATGGTGGGTGTGTTGCTGCACTACTGGATAATCCAAAGGGACAAAGAGAGACATTTGGGAGCAAGCAAGGGCAATTTTTTTATTTCTTTTGAGCAAGGCAGCATAATAAGATTTAAAGTGTTGTGATAATGCATCACCTGTGCTTCATAGGTCACTACATGTCAATGTAAAGCACACAGATGTTTATTAGCTAAAACCTGTTATCCTTAAGGGGAATGTATGTTTCTCCAGAGTGTTTCTACATTGAATCTGCGTGTGTGTGTGTGTGTGGTGCAATCCTTACGTCATGTCCCTGTGTGTTAGCGTTCACCAGTCACTCCTGTCCGGCACTGATTGGCCGTTAGGTGACAGCTTTACTAAGTCACTGCTGTAGCCCAAGCACAACAGAACAAGTCCCCCTCTAATTGCCTTTCCTTTGAAAATGCAACTCCTTGCTTCAAAAAAACAAGGCGAGTCATTAACGCCGTTCTGGCTGCCATCCCCACTTCTCTCCTGCTCTCCCTCTCTCTCTCTCTGCTGCAGCTGATAACACCTTGTTCAGAGCCGGTGATCAAGGCAGAATCATCTCCTTCTCACCCCCATCTTTTCTACAACTCCACCTGCGTAATTGCAGCACCTAACCTTTTCAGCGCTGCCTCCGCTGGGAGTCAGCCAGCCAGCCCAATTGGGCTGCAGGTATTAATAGAATCTCATTTCATGCCTCCATCGGATAAAACAAAGGTTGGGTTTCACTGAGCAAGTTTGATCTTATTACTGCGACTGTTGAGAAGGTAACGGCGCTGTGTGAATTCAGAAAGATGTGTGTTTGCGTGTGTGTGTGAGCCAGCAGGGCCAGATCATGAGTGGGTATGCCAACAAGGTGTATATATTAATGATAACAACCCATCAAACACTACTCCTGATTAAATGACAAAATAGATAATTGTCTATGCCCTATGGAACGACAGTCATGTTCTGATATATTGTCTGTGCTTTCTTGTCATCCTGGAAAGTAAATCTGCACAAGTCAAATGAATTTATTTAGCGGTATAAACTCAAAATACAAATTTGTCTCAGCAAGCAGCAATAATAACATCCTCTGTCCTGAGAATATGAATAAAACTCAAGAGAAGCAACTGATTGAGGATCCCTCATATAGATCCACAGCATGTGTGCTGTGGGGTTTGAGCCTGCCTCAGCTGGCACAGGGGGAAAGGTGGGATACACCCTAAACAGCACCAATACAAGCACAAACATCTATGCACACTCACACTCATATATGTAGACTTAAATTTTAGAAGTAAATGTACATTTTTGGGACTGTTGAGGGAAGTGGGAGTGACGCTTTCGGGGATTTCCTGAAAATGTGAATGCTAGCATGTCATATTGTTCAAAATAAAAGTGAATCACAAAGTTGTGGTTTTGCCCAGACTGTTGCGTTAGGAAGAGCATGAAGACTGGAACTCTCTGTCCCCCCCTGTCTGTCATCCTCATTAGGTTTACATCACCCTGTCTGTGTAAACCCTTCCTGTGTCATGTTTTCAGATGGTCTCATTTGGTCTTTTGCCCTTTATGGTCTGGTTATCTATCCTGGATTACCGCACAGTGGTTGAAAATGAATCTGCATTTAGGTATCTTATGGCACGCAGAACCACGTTGAGGTCTCTGACCTTTTATTGCTTCAGTTAAATGAAACTCATTAGCGGCTAAGTCCTAATGACGCATTCTCTGAGTTTGCATATTCTTCAGCTTTTTGTCAGTGGAGCCTCTTCATGTTGACTTCCTTTAATTAAGTCCCCGGTTGCCAGATTGTCCAGTTTATAACTCTGCCACAGAGAGCAGTTCCTCCTCATAAATCATGAAACATTTTTCAAAGATCATGACGTTAAAAATGAAGTTTAAAGGTGAATTGTTGCCCTTAGGAGATTTCCAGGTCACACAGCTTGTAATTTTATTTATCTATTCATTTATTGCTATTTTCTCGACATCTAGTGAGTGAAACTATCAGCTGCTGTGGTGGATGTGGACCGCACAGAGCAGAATGCCATTTGAGGGCTCTCAAGAGCTGAATATGAGTTCTGCTTAAATGTCCTTTATTGAACGTGGAGCCTTTTGACAAGCTGCATTTTAATAGTATTGTGCTGCCATTTAGAGATCAGCTCAAGCCTTACCACACACACACACACACACACACACACACACACACACACACTGATGTGTGTTGCCTGTGACTGAGCTGCATCTTGGGAAATCTCTTTAATAAACAAACACAATAAAAAATGAGAGCGGCAGAGCAAGATTTCCGCTTAACAGACACATTACTTACATAGTGAGGAATGCATGGCCACATCAGCATCTAAAATGTTAGCCTTTTATTATTAGTCTCTCTCGATCGCCCTCTCTGCTCCATCTTCTTGTTCCTCACCGCTTCGCATCTTTTAGCTCTGTAACCAAAGCTGTGGCAGACACTTTGCAGGCTGTTTTTCCAGCCTTAATAATGCATAGATGTTGTGGGTGATGTAAAGGCATCTTTGTTCAGGGAATCCCTAGTGCGACACAAATTGATGGAGATCTATGAGAATTCAGCTTGTTATGAGAAAGCCAGGGCCATTTATGAGGTGGGTGTGGGTGGGCAGGGGTGTAAGGGGGCAGATAGAAGACGGGGGGAGAGGGAGGGGCACAGCAGGTCGCCGAAGACCAGCCACCAACTCTCATTTAAAAAACGATTGAGAATGACAAAGGTTTGCTTTCATCCACCGTTGGGGAAAGGAACAGAAAAGGAATCATTATACAGCATACACACATACATACCCGGTGCACCTACACACACATACGTTCACACAGTTCAGTGAGTCTGCTACCCGCAGCTTAGACCTCAGTAAATTAAAAGTCTGACCAGAAAAAGCATTTATGTGCAATATGTGCAATAAGGAGGTGTGTGGGTGGGTGTGCTGCTGTCTTAATTGGGAATTAATGAGGGGGACAGGGTTGAGGTAGGAAGTGGGGGCTGGGACGAGGATGTAGGGAGAGAGACGGAGGAGGGGATTACCTTGCAGCAGTATGATGAGTAGGAGGGATTCTCCTGTCAGTCCTGCTCTCTGGTGGACTGATGGGACAAGGATCTCCCTGGAAACAGCTGCCACACCCTTCCTGCATGCTCACATATAAAGCTCTAATATGATCATCACTTCTGAGCAATAAAACAGCAACAGATTGACCCCAAAAACTCAGACAGTAAATTTATTGAATGGGATTCATCATTTCGTTGGCTGAACATGTGGCCGTATTATCTTTAGTATCTCTGCAATAAAACATTTGCCCCCCCCCCCCCCCCCTCTGAGATGTGGGGATTTATATGTGACTGTTCAGTAAGTCTGTAGGGACTGCTCCACTTTCACTCATAATTTCTCATTCTCATTCAGAATACATTAATGAGAAATGAGACCCTGCAATACACTCTCATGGTTTGGGCCTTTCCAAGTCTACTAAAGATGTTTTTTTTCTGCCTGTCTCTTTATCCTGTCTTCTTTGTCTTTCTTCCACTCTGTTTCCACACCATCTCCGTTGATTCCTTTGTCTCATCTATATTTATGTACTCCATATTGAAAAGTTCTTTTGCGTTCAGAGCAAAGCTGTGCGTGGCTCCTCACTGCAATTACTGATTAATTACAGGGAATTAAAGCAATTAGAACTGCTGAGGTATACAATTAACGAACACACTCTTCATGACGCCACACACAGGCTGTGCAATCACTAAATTGCAATGCAAATACCTCTGTCTTTTAATCACTCTCAGTGTTTTTCTTTTCATTTTCTCATTTTGCTATCCAGCTCTTCCCCAGCACATACACCACAAATACACAAACAGACACACGCAAACAGCAGTGGGGGCAGGTTTTCCAGTTCATTAGATAGTATTTAATTTGAAAATACCTCTGTGTTGAGGGAGATGTGAGATCTCCCGAGGGATGAAAACTGAAGCAGGAGTGGGCAATGAGAAAGGGATTCCTCCATCTGTACCCCTCAGTCCCACTAGGCAGACTCCAGCAGCAACCAGGGAAAAGGGGGGGTGAAATGATCTTTGTGATGGTATTTGAGCTGACATTCTGAATATACTGAAGTGACAGCATCATTTCAACAGTAAAAACTGTTCCCTGGAGAGTCGCACAAAGACGGTTTCAACTTTTACAAATTGATTAATGGATGGAAAATAAGATCAAACGATTAAAGAAGATGTTTCAATCTATATTAGAATAAAGATTAGAAACTTAAAGACTGAAAGACACTTCCTATGCAATAAATAAATGTCATCATTTATGTAATATGATATCATGATGGAGAGAAGCAGCCAATCAGGATGACTTCGTCCAAGCCGGTGATTGGTTGGTATTGTGGTACATCTATAGCATTGCACCAAGTTGAGGGAGCATGTAGACAGAAGTGATCACAGATGGTCCACGGAGAGGATGCCCACAAGTGTGTGGCAGTGTGCGAGGGATAGAACAATGAGGGAGAAGATGAATAAAACAAAGGGAAAGTTTTATCATCATACATCTACACAGACAGGAGCAAATAGGGAAGAGATTATGTGTCCACAGAATTAATACTTGGTTGCTCAGATTAAATTATTCGATGCGCAAAAAACATTTTCAAAAGGTAGCTGATCCTTTCATTCACATATTTGTGCTGTTTCTTTTGTCGGAAAGCGAAATGCCTAAAAAACAGCCCATTAAGACTCTGTGTCAACTCGGGTGGCTTAAAGCATTTTACAGAATGAGCAACAGTTTAATCCTGATTTCATGAATGCAGCATCCACTGACAAAACATTCGAGTAGATCAAAGAAAGTATTTGTGTAACGGATTTAGCTACACTTACATGTACAATGATCCCCCATAAAATAAGTTAGATGCGGCAGAATATCTCAAACATTTTCCCAGACAGTCCACAGCATTGTGGTGTTAGACAATACTTTGTAGAGTAACTCGATTTCCCTCCATGCATGCATACTGTGAAGGAAATTAAATGGACAGGTTAAACTCAAATGTGCATGTAACTGTGCTGATAACTCCTCCTCCTCCTGAGGAGTCACTTTCTTAGCAACAATATGGATGGCAGAGAGAATTAAGGTGTTTTTGTTGTTGTTGTTTGTTTGTTTGTCTTTTGTTATTGGTATTTTTATTTGTGAATTTCCTCTATTTTTTCCCCTCTAAGTGGTCGTATGTGGTTTAAAGCAATCCTGCATAAGTTTCCAACCTTAAAACTCTGTGGTATTGACTTGTTTTGATGGCACACTGCTGCGTTCCAGGGCTGACAGACTGCACTTCACTACTTTTTTTCCAGCCTGGGGCATCATGTGCCTGCTGTGTTTTGCTTTACGGCACCACATTACACACCAGCAACGGGATATCAATACACTGGCTGTTTTGGATGTGCATCTTGGCTGATTCAGCAAAGAAATGCAAGAGGACATTTTTGGAGGAAGCAAGGTAAAAATTTAAATAAAGATTTTTTTCTTTTTTTTTAAAAGACAGAAAGTGACAGAGCATGAGTCAACATTGGACTGGCTTTCACTGGTTGCAGAGAGAAAAAACATATCCTAAATAAGCCTTTGTTCGGGGGTGTCAAAGATTAAAACTCTGCCAAAGATTTTAGTTTTTTAAGTGAAGTTGAATGAACTCCATATTCATGATTTTTAGAAATACTTCAATTAATAATTTTTGGCATATTTTGGGGATACAAATAAACATATCACAATAACAGAAAGTAATTATACCTAATTACTTTCTATTAAATGCAAAACCAAACTACTTAATTAAAGTAAAATGAAAACCTGAGCTTAATTAAACTTATTCAACAAGATCAGTTTAAATATGTATGGAGCTTCTGAAACACTGTTGTTTGTTAAAGATCAAGTCTTACAGCAAATGTTTAATTTCATCTCACCTAATTAGAAATGATCTTTGATAATTGTTTCAGTTATTTTCAATGTAAAAAAAAAATGTAATTTATTCTTACCGTTGTTTTGTTACAGGTTTGGACAAAGCAAACATAATGGATGTTCTCTGAATTTTGAGTTTCTGCGCCAATCAAGTGAGAAAATAATCAACAAATTAATTACAATAATCATGAGGTGTAGCCTGACATGTTAAGTACGACCTTCATCAATCACAACTGTTAAATCCTTTTACCTTTATACCATTACATGCATAATGTAATGATTAGTCGAAGGGTAGTAGAGGACGAATTTAATTTCAGAACTTGTGGAGAAGATTTTCTTTTAATTACTGTTGTTTCAGTAAAGCCTCTGTATCCTTCTTCTAGAACTGATCAAGACATGAAACATATGAAACTCATTAAATGGATTTAGTGTCGGTGTGTGTCCACTGCTGTCTGTACAACTGAGTAACGTGCCGTGGCCCGAAATGGAACAGAAACAGGTAATATGTCATTTTTTTGTTATTGGTTTTATTAATAAATAATTAATTTGTCTCTATAAATAAACGATCACCAAACTAATCCATGTGAGCGAGTACTTGGCAGCACTAAAAGACTGAGAGGCTGCTCGATTATGGGAAAAACCATAATCATCATTATTTTAGGTCAATATTGATATCACAATTATATAAGACAGTTTCTCATTGTGCCAAGGCAGGACATTTGTCCAGGGTGTAACACAAGTTTATACAAACCCCTGCTTTAACGTTTGCTGTATTTGGCCAGATTTGCATTTGGAAGCGGCAGAAATGTGCATGTTTTTCAGAATATGTGACAGAATAGCAGAGCATAATATGGCAGAATTATCAAAGTTATTTGTTTTTTGCCAAAATCTCTGTTTTTGTGATCGTTTGGAGCGGAGTGATCATTTTTTCACTCCGTTTTTCACTCATTTTTTCACAGGATCGTTTTTTAGTGCAACTCAAGATTTAAAGCTGGAAATCTTGTCATTATCTGCTCCTTTATTGTATAGTAAATGAAAGCTGGCAGTGATAACTTTAGCAGCCTCGAGACAAAAGAAAAGATTAGCATCTTCTGGGACACATGTCCTCTGGAGTTTCCACTGCAATAACATCCTTTCACACGTGGAAAAGCGGAGTTTGAAAAGAAGAGCGGTAGAAGAACAAACATTTGTGTAAACAGAAGAATCAAAAACCAGTAAAAACAAATAAAACCTGAAGAGGAAAGATTGATAGGTGAAGGATGTTCCCCTGTCTCTGTCTTTCTCTGTGGCACTCTAAGTGTGATGCCCTGAGGCAATGCCCACAGACACACTCGCCTTTTTCTTCCGCAACCTCTTTGCCTTTATTGAAAAGCACACATCTCCAAGACTCTTGTGAACTTTGAGCTTTCTCTTAAAAACTTTTCTCACCTGCACAAATACATTCTCTGCATTTACACCTATTAAAATTGTGCATTGAGTTGAACTTGTTCAATTGCCTTGTGATTTCCACAACAAACCTTTACTCTTTCAGAGCTTATATAAATACTGAAATATTTATATACATACATAGTTTTTCTCTTCAGCTTTTGCACAGTTTCAAAAAGGAACACTTTTCTGCACTTTAAGGTTTGCTATATTTATGAGGAGCACACAAAGTGTCCCCACGGCAGCACAGTGACTCATCTCAGGCTCCTGCAGCAGTATGGAAGCAAACCTCAGACCACACATTTACATTCTCTATTGTAGTCTATATGTTCTTAGAAAGACTATATACAAAGAAGGTAAATATGTTTTAATTATATCAAATTAAAACTGATTGGCCTGGTCTCTGTGTTGGTGACAGAGTGGTGGGTTTGCCATTAAATCTTTGATTTCTTTTCATAAAATCAGGGGGGGGGGGAATGAAAACAATCAGCTAATGGAGACGAGTTCAGATTGGTACACTGTACAACAAATAAATAAATTAAACCTGTCTCTGACAGATGCATTAAGAAGCAAGACCAGAAGTCTACAGATGCTACATCTAAGCTTTGTGAGGCAGCACAGAACAGAGTTACATTGCCTCTAATGACCCATAAAATGAGCTTAACTTACATGTCCAATCAAAAGAGAGCAGATATCAGATGCTGTCCTGTTCTCATATGTCACAAAAATCAACCTGATGACTGAAGCAAGCACAGTTGTTACAGAGTTAAGAATAATAAGCTCTCTCTGGTGCAGCTTTTGTCACTTTTGTCATTTTTGTTCAGTTTTATTTTTAAGCGTTCTGTGAAATGTATGTGAGTGGGAGTCTGCTGGTATAAGGGATCTTTGAAGCCAAGGCTATCAGTGTTGGTGCACCCAAACACATCCCTTAATAGGTTTCTTTTTTGAAAGTGAGTGATATGTCCATTTTTATATACAGAATGCATTGGACAGCCAGCATATGTGCTGGAGTAAGATTAAGTTCTGAATATACATAGCATAAATGTGTCCATATGTGACAGTGTGGGTCCTGTCACTATGCCTCCAATTGATCATGTGCCCTGGCTACTTGGCCACAGGGATATCAGTGTAACAGGGATATGACTGGTCAGCGCGCATGACTCTCACCCGGGAAGTTGTGGGTTCAATCCCTGCCCGGGCCCTCCTACATCCTGCCACATTCTGGCGCTTGCAAGTAGGGTCCATGTATCATGGATTCCAAATAGGTGGCTACGTGCGTAAAGCACGAGGACGTGCTTGTGGAAAGAGGGGGAGAGATGTGACAGTGTGGGTGTGATGGCAGCCTGAGCGGCCACACAAACACAGACGGATCTGGTAACTCTTTGTTTATTTCAGTTAAAATATACAAATACTTTTGTTTGTTGATATATTATTTTTCATAATTCACATTTTTTGGCAAGGTGGTTAGCTAATTGGGTGCACACTTTTGGTTAACCTACTTTGTCACTTTGTTAATTTAGCTTAAGTTTATATAGTTTCTTTTGAGTTGCCAGTTCCTGGGAGGTGCTGGGCCTGAGGAAGGAGTCCCGGCTGCAGATGATTTCCCTAATTGGACTCTTCCATAGTTTTAGTAAGAGTGTGGGGAGGGTTTAGGATTTTCATGTTTATATTGGTTTTTGTTTCATTTTGAGTTCAGCATTGGAAATGTTTAAGTGTTATTTTTCCCTCCATAGTTTATTGTTTAGTACTGTAAGGATTAGTTTAGTTTTGTTGTACATTGATTTGGTAGATATTTTATTTTCCCCCCTTTGTGTCAAAGTGGTCTGATCAGCCAGTGTATATATTATTTTGAAGTGTATATATGTCTCCCTCATGTGTCAGTTAGTACTTTAGTTTCTTGTGTTAAGTACTTATGTTGAAGTTCTTTTCTGCTGACCTCTTTTATGGGCCCAACATTATTTTGGAGATTTGTTTTGTTTTTGTTGTAATTAAATCAAGTTATTTTTCGAAATTCCCTGTGCCTCTCTGGTTTTTCGGCTCAGTCCCTCACAGTGGGTCATGTCACTATGCCTCCAATTGATCATGTGCCCTGGTTACTTGGCCACAGGGATATCCCTTTGGCTCTCACCCGGAAGGTTGTGGGTTCAATCCCTGCCCGGGCCCTCCTACATCCTGCCACACAAACAAGGATGGAATTTGGAAGAATTCCAAGGAAGAGTTTGATAACCACTGATCTAGCCAATGTTAC
>JAOXYM010000007.1:23742509-23752765 GCA_028567055.1 Leptatherina wallacei | reverse complement strand
GAATGAAATCAAGGTATTACAGAATGCAGTGGAGGCTGTGTGTGGGGAAAGAGAGTCCGGTGGTTGGGTGATAGTTTTCAGTACAGAAAATAGAGCCTTGGTGTCACCTTCATTGGAGTTGATTAAACTGGCATAGTAGGTGGATTTGGCGTGTTTGCAGCAGTCCTTGTAGTGAGTGATATGATTTTGATACATTTCTTGATGAATAGTTAAACCAGATTTCCTGAAGAGGCGTTCCAGTTGGCGTCCTTTGGCTTTGAGTTGTCTGAGAGCAGGGGTAAACCAGGGTGAAGAGCGAGTGAAAGTGAATGATCTGGTTTTCAGGGGAGCCAGGTTGTTGAGGAGATTCTGTGTCATGCAGGAACTGCTGACACTCCAGCCACATGAAGCCAAGCATTGTCATGCATCAGAAGGAACCCAGGTACCACAGCAGCTGCATATGGTCTGACAATCTCATCCAGGTTCCTAATGGCAGTCAGGGTACCTCTGGCTAGAACACGAATATCTGTGCAGACTTCCAAGGATATCCCTGATACCCCCAGACAATCATGGACCCCCTGCCAAACCGGTCCTGCTGGATGATGTTGAAGGCAGCAGGTCATTCTCCAAGGTGTCTCTCACACCTGCCATATGAGCTCAATGTAAACCTGCTCTCATCTGATAAGAGCACCTGGCACCAAAAGCCAAACTGCCAATGCTGGTTGTTCTCTGGTAAATGCCAATCTGGCTGCATGGTGTTGGGCTGTGGGCACAGCCCTACTTATGGACGTAAGGCCCTCTTACCACCCTCATAGAGACTGTTTCCGACAGTTTGAGCAGAAACATGCACATTGCTGGCCTGCTTTGTAGGGCTTTGGCAGGGCTCCTCCTTGCAGAAAGAAGCAGATATCAGTTCCGCTGTTGAGTTGTTGTCCTCCTACATCCCCTTTCACATCTCTTGGTATACTGGCCTGTCTCCCAGTGTCTCCTACACAGTAGACACTGCTGGGAGACACAGCAAACCTTCTTGCCACAGCACACATCGATGTGCCATCCTGGATCAGCTGCTGAGCAACTTCAGTGGGTTACAGACACCACCTCATGTTACCACTTGTGGTGAGGGCACTGGCAAAATGCAAATGTGACCAATAATCAGGCTGAAAGGATGAAAACAGGGACATGGTCTGAGGCCAACACCTGCAGGACCATTCTGTTATAGAGATGGTCTTGCCAATTGTCACTCATTTCCACCTGCTGTCTGTTCTATTTGTACAAGAGCAGGTGGAATTGATTCACAATCAGTGTTACTTCCTAAATGAACAGTTTGAAATCCCAGAAGTGTGACTGGCTTTGCCTCTCCCTGAGCTGCCATCTTATCATGGTGGAAGGGTTTGCGCGCCCCGAAGATCATAGGAGCAGTGTTGTCAGGGTCTTTATGCCCTTGGTAAAAAGGTATGGCAAAAAGGGAGGGACCAGACTCTAGGGGAGGGACGAGACCAAACGTGGCCCGACAACCCCTATGATGAGGACAAACATTGCCAAGTTTCCCTTTGCCTATGGGCCCCGGTTGGGCTCAGCCTGAAACAGTAACATGGGATCCCCCCTTCTGTGGACTCACCACCTGCAGGAAGGGCTGTAGGGGTCAGGCAATCGAATGTGATTTGGGCAGCAGCCAAAGGTGAGGACCCTGGCAGTCTGACTCTCAGCTGCAAAAGCTAGCTCAAGGGATGTGGAACGTCAATTCGTGGAAGGAGCCTGAGTGGGAGTGCGTAGTTGAACAGTTCCGGCTAGATATAGTTGGACTCACCTGGATGCACGGCTTGGGCTCTGGGACCAGGTTCCTCAAGAAGGGCTGGACCCTCTTCCATTCTGGAGTTGTTCCCGATGAGAGGCCCCAAGCAGGTGTGGGAATACGTATTGCCCCCGGCTTGGTGCCTGTGTGTTGGGGTTTACCCCTATAGACGAGAGGGTAGCCTCCCTCTGCCTTTGGATGGTGAGATGGGTCCTGACTGTTGTTTGTGCTTATCCAATGAACAGCAGTTCAGAGTGCATACCTTTTTTGGAGTCCTTGGACGAAGTGTTTGAGAGCACTCCTTCCGAGGACTCCCTCGGAAGGAGGGCCTTCATTGGGGACTTCATTGCTCACATGGGAAACAACAATGAGACCTGGAAGGATGTTATTGGTAGGAACACCCCCCTCTGATCTTAATCAGAGTGGTTTTTTGTAGGGCTGTCAAAGTTAACGCGCTAATAACGCGTTAATAACACGTTAAGGCAAAGTCCTTTTAACAGCGTTAATTTTTTTATCATTCGCAAGTTAACTCAGGACACTCATGCGATTAATCGTGATTAAAGATTCTAATCGACTGACAGGACTAGTTTTTTGTCATTGGACTTCTGTGTTCATCATGGATTGTCCATAAGAGTGTTCATATGTGCTCTTGGATAGATGATTGACTTTCAAGTAATATCGTCAGATTTCAGGCTGCATATCTTTGACACTTGGGTGAAGAGAGGGGCGGAGCTGTCAACTGATCACCACCTGGTGGTGAGTTGGCTCTTCAGGGTCTTGGAGAGGGCATGGCAGTTTGCCCAACCGGTCTAAATTTGCTTTGAAGACTTGGAGAAAGTGTTCAATCGTGTCCCCCGGGGACTCCTGTCCGGGGTGCTCGAGGAGCATTGAGTTCCGGACCCCCTTGTGGAAGCTGTCCCGTCCCTGTATGACTGGTGCCAGAGCTTGGTCCGCATTGCCAGCAGCAAGTCAGACTCGTTTCAGGTGAGGGTCGGACTCCGCCAAGATTGCACTTTGTCACCGATTCTGTTCATAACATTTATGGACAGAATTTCTCGGTACAGGTGAGGAGTTTAGGGGATCCGGTTGTCATGGCCTCAGGATTGGGTCTCTGCTCATTGCATATGATGTGGTTCTGTTGGCTTCACTGGGCTGTGATCTCCAGCTCTCACTGGAACAATTTGCGGCCAAGAATGAAGCAGTTGGGATGAGAATCAGCACCTCCAAATCCGAGACCATGGTCTTCAGCCGGAAAAGGGTTGAGTGTCCTCTTTGTGTCAGAAATGGAGTCCTGCCCCAATTGGAGGAGTTCAAGTATCTCGGGGTCTTGTTTACGAGTGAGGGAAGGATGGAGCGAGAGATCGCTAGACGGATCAGTGTGTTGTTTGCAGTGATGCAGACTCTGCATCAGTATGTCGTGGTGAAGAAGGAGCTGAGCCAAAAGGCAAATCACTCAATGTATTGGTCGATCTACGTTCCTACCCTCACCTGTGGTCACGAGCTGTGGGTAGCGACCGATAGAACGAGATTGTGAATACAAGTGGTCGAAATGAGTTTCCTTCACAGGGTGGCCAGGCTCTCCCTTAGAGATAAGGTGAGAAGCTTGGTCATCAGGAGGGGCTCAGAATAGAGTGCTGCTCCTCTGCATTGAGAGGATGGATTGATGGTGACTGGCGTTGAGTTACATGGTAGTGATCATGTGTTCCCTTTATTTTTTTGAGCAGTGTAAATTAAATATCACCCCAAAGAGATTTGTGTGACCAAGTGAGAGATGTGTTTGACTTATACTGACGTATGCACTGCACTGAACATTTGTGCATATATGTGTAAAATATAATATGTATTTGTATCACATCATTCCTGTGTGTGTGTTGTTGTGTGTTTATTCATTTGTGTGTGTGTGTGTGTGTGTGTGTGTGTGTATATGTGTGCAGCTGGTTAGAGCTGTCCTTTTGGCCTTTAGCATCACCCAGTGCCACCATCTGCGCTGCCAGCCAGATAGGAAGGATGCATGTCTGCATGAATGTGTATATATTTAGATTAAGCTTGTGCAAGGAATCATTCACTTCATGTTTGGATGAGAGTTTAAAGATGGTCAATGAATATTTTAGTTTTTGTCTCCCAAACATTATTTGTGATTTTTGGAAACTGTTTTGTGATCTAGATGAGTCTTTACAAACTGTTAAATCTTACAACAGGCCTAACAGCCATCTCCAGCTGGGCACTGTCCCTGTTACTTGTTTGAGGCCCAATATGAACTAGACTTCTGTTTTGTAGTAATGATTTAACACAGGAAGAGGCTATGTGTTGTCACAAAGAGATAAAACATCATTTAAAATGGGAGAAAATTTCTTTCACCTATCAAATCAAGTGTTTTCTTTCTTTTAACTGTGATTAATAAAAAAAAAACAAAAAAAACTGTGATTAATTAAAACTAAATTATCCAAATGTCATTTTAACTTATGCTATGAAGGTCATTTACTTGAATGAAGAGCATTCAAACCGAAACTATGCATTTTCCCTTAAAGTGGGCATGGCATCTGAGTGTGCGTTGAAAAGAATCATTCATTGTCATCTTAGTCTCACTAATGTTGGGGGACCACAATGCCAAGAATTCATTTGTGGATTAAAACTGACACTCTCACAGTGAAAGGCAACTTCACTGTAAGACTTCCTTTAACAGACCTCCTCTCCAGGAGGTCCACCCCCTGAACCTCTGGATAAGCCCCAGAGACAGCCCCTGATCTCTTTCTGGCCAGGCCTTCGAAGAGGCCACATCTCTTTTTCAACTCAGCCTCTGAGGAGTTGACATCTCTCACACACTCCTCAGCCAGCCAGGTCTCTCACCAGGCCACGGTTACAATCACTGCTTGATCCTGGATGACTTCATCCCCCGGGCTCCATGGAACAATAGGCCTGCAGGCCTCAGTCAGCAGAAGACCGTGATAACATCTCCACTGCTCATCCTCCAGATCAGCCAGGAACAGCTGATATCTCTCTGTTCTGTTCTGCAGCAGCAGAACCTGAGATATTCTCATCAAAGGAAAGATTCCCTCCACTGAGCAGTTTGGGTTAGCCTCCAGCTAACCTCTCCAGCAGAAGAAGCGACCAGCCTCCTTCTTTTTAAAGTATGAAATCTAACTGGACAAAGTTGCTGGACAAGAGACCCCTTTTCAGCTTTCTTCCTTCCTTCACTAAAGACCATCATTCCCAAAGGACTGTGGTAACAAAGACATTCTGGGCTTTGACAGTTTATATCAGCATTAGTATAACTTAGCTGAGCATGATCAACTGTGTTTATTCATGGTTTCATTGATTTTTCATTTAAGTTTGTGTAATAAGGTTATTTTAGACCAGTTATGTTACGTTTAAGAATTGCTTTCACACGCTAAACTAACATCTTCTTTGTCTAACCTGGCACCTTCTGAATTCCAACACTCGACTATCTTTCAACCAATCTAGACACAGGGAAGGCCCTAAACATGGACCCTTTGTCCTACTGTGCAAAATATGGAGGCTCCATCTCCAGGCAACAGCAACCATCTTGGTAACCACCTTGTTCCCTTAGCAACAGTAGCCATCCCATCCACCAGCAACCACATGGTCTGGCCCCCCATTGCTTTATTACCTTGATTTCATTCACACTCTCAAAGACCCTTTTACACACACACACACACACACACACACAGTCATCCTTGCACACACACACGGGTGATTGTTTGTTAATAATGTATTTTGTACATAGTGTGGTAGAATTTTGCAGACATATGAAATGAAATATTCTTTATTTATCCCTCTTAGAGGGAAATTATTGTTGTAGCAGGGTTTTTTTTTTCAAATAATAACAATAACATAATAACAATAATGATACAAAAAAAATTTATCTCAAGATGAAGAAGATAGGGCCTTGTTCTGAAGGGTGATGGCTGCTAGCAGGAATGATCTCCGGTACCTTTCTGTCTTACACCGGAGTTGACGAAGCCTCTCACTGAACAAACTCTGTTATGTGTTATATTTTTAAAGAAGAAGTTGTGTGATCATTGTGTTTGTGATAACTGCTGGTTGAGAAGGTCAGTGCTCAAACTCATCACCTTTATTATCTGCCCATGTGTCATATCGGTCTAAGATTGACGCATACAGAGATAACACTTTAACACTGATATTAAAGCATAGTTATTAGTTCCAGATACCCTCTGGTAGTTAATGTTTTACATTAATAATTTTATCGATTATTAATAATTTCCCATAGGATAATCATTAATAAGTATTAAATATTGGATAGTAGGTACCCATCCCCCTACACTAGTTAATAACAACCTGAGGAAACCATGATGTTTATTTTCATGAGGACATCGCTGCACATCATTTGTGCATGTCAAAACAAACAAAAAATCCATAAGACCTTCAGTATTCGCTATTTTCTCATCACATTTCATTACGCTATAATGAATTCATATGATTTATTCTATTGTTTTATTTATCTTATTGCTGCTTTTTATTGGGTTTTTTTTAAACTACTTCCATGCCCCATTTTTTTAATTCTCCCTTGGGCACAAATGAAGTGACCTGAATTGAACTGATATCAAGCTAACAAACATGGCCCACTGTTAAACAAAACAGCCGTGTATGGACACAATTGAAACACGTGATCAGATAGAGAGAACCAAATGAGCACTGAGCTCCTGAGCAAAAAGAACAATATGGTGTTGTATCTAATTAGTGTAGATAAAAATTATGGAGAAGAAAAGTTTGCACAGTCCTGTTTTTTTATTCGTTTAGTATCATGACCTGTTGGACTCCTCTGAACAACTTATCATATCAAATTAACCAATGGATGCTGTGCATACCTGTCAGTTAATGCGACTGGAGCACTTCACACTTGTGCTGCATTTAAAGTGATACATATGTGTTAGGTCCGACCTACTCAGGTACCTGTCTCAAAATGTTACGGATAATCACCGGGAGGTGATTCATTAGTGACTCCAATATATTCAGCTGGCGTCAGATGTATGGTAATCATGCATGAGTGAAAGGGGCAAATGAATCCTTTGTGTGCATGGAAATTTGGGTCTAACATTGTTTAAGTGTGTAGTGAGTTCATGTTGCATGAAAGTCTGAAGACCTAAAACTCACAACTAAAGAAACACAAGGCACTACACACACATAAACACCTGGCTCCATCAGGCCATTATTAGCTAATAATAAACCATGTCAGCTTTGAATGTGGATCTGAGTTTATGAGTCGTAGAGCTGTGGCGGATGCAGAATGTTGCCCGTGATGGAAACGTCTCTGTCTGCTTCCTGCCATGTCTAGAGGGGACAGTCCTTACAAGCCAACCCTGGCCTGTCCCGTGCTCTCATGTGCCACCCTGCCTAGTCGTGTGGACATCTGCCATTCTGACTGGTGTCAGCGCGTGTTCCCTCTGTTTGGCTAACGGCTTTTGACACTCCAGCAGCCCCGGGCAACACGCTGTGCTGAGTGGTGGGCATCTCATTTGTGTAGCGCATCTACAAACCAGCAGACACATTGACCTATTCTTTTGGCTTTAGCATCAATGTCAGACTGCGGCCTGTTGCTTGTTTAATCCAGACACCTCCAGATAGACCCAGATGCCAGATAACTCCTTCACTGGGAAACATCAAAGAGACAAATAAGCGTGCCGTTGAGCATGCCCATCAGGGGAGTGGTGGAGTTAACCCTTTCAGCGGAGCACCTCTGGGAAAACTTCAAACACTTAACGATGCCATGGGCAGGAACAGCCAGTGATTACCACAGCAACTGCCTACAGTGGTTGCTATAGAGACAGCTTCGGCTCCAAAGAAAGTCTAAACAGCATACAGGCCTGTTGAGGATGATGCATTTCTTGTAGTCGACAAAAAACTTTTACAGAACTATGATCAGCAGAAGTTTCATCTAAACTTTGATGCAGTGGAAATATTGTGGGATGCACATGCAAATCAGCATATCAGGCTCCTACAGGCCTTCATCAAATTACTCTACTGTTGACTAACGAAAGTATGGATCCTTTGTGTGCCATCTATCCCAGACATATTGTTATATAAGCATTAGCTTGGGGGCAGTTCACTCTCCTATCTGTCTGCCAGGCCTGCCTTCTTACTCACCCTGAGTGCCTTTTTTTTGTATCAAACGACATAATGTGCTTCTATTTCTGTGCACTCTGCCTTGAAGACACAGTTGTAATGCCTCTGTGCTCTGAAGCGAGCCCTCGGTGTAAACACACAGAAAGATGAGGAAAATACTCTACACTTGTGTCCTGTGTAGATCATGTCTACCAGAGAAAGGTGACATAGGCAAGAGACTGAAAAGAGCATTGGGTTGCGGAATATTCCCACTGGTTTCAAGAGCCCTAGCATGTAGCCCTTTATATTAGATCACTGTATACACATTATTAGAGTAAGGGGGCCAAGGTGTGTTTGTACGAGTCCCAGCTTTGGCAAGTTATGATTACCTATGGTGGGATAATTCTCAGCTTCATAAAGATGAGAGGTGAAGAGCAACATCCTGAGGTGTGTGTGAGTCTGTGTATGTGCGTCGCTTGTGAGCATGCAAGTATGGATAGGGACGAATGTGAGACTTAGGAGAGCGTCTCCACACCAAAAGATCCATTTAGAGGTAATACGACCTGTCTTTCTAAAGGTGAGAAAGAAAGAGAGAACAAGGAGAGATGAGAGAATGTGTGGACTTAAAAGCCTCTGGGCCTTTAAGAGATTACTGCCTTATTGCTTTGAGACTATCCAATCTGACATCAGCTATGTAGCACTAAGAACAGCTGACCACTCACGCAGATCCAGCAATAAAATAGAAACACAAAATTCTGTGAGAATGGGAATAAAGCAATGACGCACAGAGCGGCAACCAGAAGAACCAAAGCAGGACCTTTCAAAACCAAAAAGAAGTTAGCAATATTACACTTTATACTGGGGTTTATACGAACTGTGGCTGTTAGCGTGGGTTGGGATCCATAAAAAGAAGAAAGCAGGCAAGAGGGAACAGGTAACAATGAGATAGATAGAGGAAAGGAGGTGTAAAATAAAAGGTATAGGTGGAGATGTTGGGATGGTGGAGAAAAGATCTTTCCACTGACAACTACTGAGTCTGGAAACCTCCTCTCAAGACCAGACATTGGGGGGGCAGGGACAGCGTGGGAGACAAACTAAGAAAGGCCTATTAAAGAAACTGAGCCGAAGAACCGCAAGGTGAAGGGACTGATGCTGGAAGACAAGTAAAAGATTGTGTAGGTTGGAAAGAATAAAAAACAGAAGGGAGGAAAAGAAGCACAGGAAAGGGGTGTGGAATATAAGCTGGTGCGACAGAGAGGTAGTCCCGTCCATCGCCCCCTCAACCCAGCAACAGTGTCATGAGGGGAGAGGAGAGCCTGGTTGCTGGTAGCCACCCACAGACCAACAGTAACCAGGGGAGCCCTGTTTCTGCTGCCTGCCTCCCACTCCACATCTAGTAACAGCCAGTATATTTCCTCCCACTACACTCTACTTACAGACTGTACTTATTTAACCTCACCCACACGCAAACACACACTCTCACACACACAACAGACTCAGTATCTCTCTACACGCCGGCAAACCACTGATTAGTTAATAAAGGTGGGAATGAATTGAGCAACCAATGGTGTGAAAAATGTCATAGACCTGGAGGTGTGCTGCTGTGGAGTTTCCTCTGGTATTTTATGAGTGGGTCTCAAGCTCACATGGCAGGTCTCGTTTCTTGTTTCACATGTAGGATTATGATGTAGCTGTTAGTTTAATCGCACTGCACATCACAACAGGCTCTGCTAATACAGATGGACTGTTGTTTGTTGGAATCAAAGAACTGCTGTACGCTGTGGAGTTGTGTCTCATCTACATCTGAACAGACACCTCCTTCAGTGTCTGGAAATTGGACCTTTTTTTCCCAACATGAGTTGTGATTAGCAACAAAATAACTTCAGTTTACCCCAGGTTTTGAATGTGCCCCTGAGGTGAATCACCTTGTTAATGTATGCTGTAAATCTAAGCTGCTGCAGATTGTTCTCAAGCTAAGAAGTCAAAATAAATTAAAAAACCAAAAACGGTCAAATCAAATCTCCTGTATGGCCCATATCTTTGGTTTTCTGATGGCCTATATTTGCCCTTGATTGACAGCATTAACCACCTAAACAAAGCCAGACATACACCAAACATGTCACAAATCTGCCTTTTATTTATGGGCCAGATCTGGCCCACATAACTTGACACTGCCATGAATGAGCTATAAGTACAAAAAGTATTACATATTAGGCACCAATATATCTACTAAACTGTTCTCTTATGCTTACACATGAGAGAAGTTTCAAGCTTCTCTGACTAAATGTTTTCTGATATCTGTGTGTGTGTGTGACCCTTTACTTAAAAAAAACAGCATATATATATATATATATATATATATATATATATATATATATATATATATATATATATATATATATAT
>JAOXYM010000007.1:23709503-23721586 GCA_028567055.1 Leptatherina wallacei | reverse complement strand
ACATCGATTTCAATTGATGTAATTGATAAGTCCATGTGAAAAAAAAAATCAAGTTACGCGAAGTGACACCCTCGCTTTAAAAAGGCGTTACTTATCTCAAACGTTGCACTAGCACCCATCAAACAATGTTGGTGCCACAGTGTTAAACCTCAGAGGGTTCTCACTTTACACACAGAGTTGTTTGTCCATTCAGAATCACCATAGGAAAAACTGAGGCACAAATAAATGGCTCATTCTAAGAGAATAAAAACACAAGTTATTTTATTAAAGTGATTAAATGCCAATAGAACCCGTTTTTAATGATTTAATGACATTACATTTTCTTTCATTGACCTGTGATTACGTTACATGCTGCAACTTTAAATGTGAATATTTTCCGTTTTTTATGAATTTTGAACTGAATGCGAGTTCAAAACTGTTGGTCAAATGACAAAAAAAAAAATCTAAATCTATGAGATCTGACTTGTGATGCGTCAGACACAATCAGATCCAACTCGTTAAAACCTGAACAGGACAACATTTCTAAGAATGAACACAAAGCGGTCAAGGTGTGAAGGACATCCTCACCGAGCGCACAGCTCACCTTGGTTGCCGCAGTGACGGCAGCGTTAGCAGCGAGGTTTAGACCCCGTTTCCCGAACTTCATCATGGTCTCATAACTCCTGTCTTTGGCTTGTGCGATATACTCATCTATCTCCTGCAGACAGCAGAGGCAGAAGTAGTGAAAAGAATGTTAAAGAGTGGCAGAAAAAAGGAGAAAACTTGAGTAAAAGGGGAAGTTGGAATGTTTATCAGTGAATGTGGATAGCTTTAGATGTATGAAGCTAGCTTTGGGACGTCAAACCTTCACATCCCTACCTTCTCTTTGTTGGAGAGGGTTGGGTGGACGAACTTGCGGTAGAGGACGCTGGAGCCCTTGGTGTACGGGGACAGGAGCCAGATGACAAAGGCAATCTTTAGCTCAAAGTAAAATGGAAACCTGAAGAAAAATGATAACAAAAAAATCAATCAATCAAAAGGAAAGTGAGAAGTTTAAGGCTCAAGTAAACAGCCGATGTCAAGAGAATCTAGAATTGAGCTAGCTTCCCTTTATGTTGTAATTTAAGTATAACATAATAATAATAATGCTTAGATTGACAATATTATTAATAAAATAAATTCGTTTCACTTTATTTATCAGTTACACACTTAAAGAATGCTGGCCTAAAAATAACACTCAGCACTAGACACATGCACGAGTGCATCTATTGATTTTATATAAGCTGCTTATTTATTACAAGCCGGTTTCCATGAGCGGCCCCTGACTCACCATGACAGGAGCAAGTCTGTGGCCGTCTCTGCTGTGGTGAACAACGCAAACACTATCCAGTACATCATCCACTTCACCTGTAGAAATACGCACACACACAGATTTATGCAGGACATCGTAAAAATAGCACAGTGTCACGCATCACACGTGCCGGGACACGTGGAGGAAAACGGAAGCTGTATGCAAACACAGATCGGTTTCCATCGATTCACACGGCCGCAGTGCTCATGTTCAGCCTCCAAGACTAAAAACACAAAGTGGGACATAAATCTGAATCTGCCTTAAACTAGACTTGAGAGAAATATTAGCTCGACATTTACTGGAATCAATCATATGAGTGTACTAAGTGTGATAAAAGCACTGAATATTAATACGAGGTTTAAAAGCGTTCGAGCCTCAGACGCTTGAAATTGAATCAATTAATTAGCCAAATAATTAAAAAACGAGAGAATAAGAGGAATGGAAGCATCGGAGCTCTAAAAACGGCACCAGCCCCCTCACCCCCCCCTTCCTTCTGTGGCTAGAGTAGCCACAGAGAGGGAGGGTTGCCATAGTAACCAGTCAGGAGGAAACTGTTCTGAAGTGTGAATCTAGGCTGAGGGCCAGAGTGCTCCTCCTCCTCCTCGCTCTCCTCCTTCTCTGATGCAGAGATGAGGTAAGCAGGAGGGACCCCATTTAGTAAACCCACCAACACTCAAAGACAGAATGTTTTTAATTCCCCTTACCCGGTTCCCATAGCAACAGCTTTTTTATTTATTGCCACTTGCATAATTTACAAAAAGGTATTCACTCAGTTTAGAACAGTGGATATTTGAATTATGATTAATATTAAAATTACCTTGAGGGTTCTTGGCCCCAACAGCCTCTGTATTGATTTGTTTGAAACCTTTTTTGGATGAAGCAGTGCCTGAATTTGACTCTTCATTACATCCGAGTCATTAGTGATTCAGAATCATTTTCAATTTGTTCCTGTAAATCATCATCTTTAGAGGGCCATGAGGGACAAGCTAGAATTAGCACAAAAAAATGAGGAAATTTGTCTGGTAGATTATTTTCCCCCTCTAATAATACTGATTGGTATCATACATGCATGATGAGTAACCTTTACAAGTTTGTGGTATTGACAGAAGCTTGTATGAAAGGAGACAAATACGATACAATGAAAAAGCCAAAGTGGAATATGGCGGGAATATTCATTGAAGTTGGACAGCACACCGATCTGACTACATCCAAAGCAAAGGGGACACAATCTGTTTCCAGTACTACACCCAAACATGTGTCTTTGTGGAGAGGAATTCACACAGCACACGCCTAAAGGTCTGGAGAGCGAGCAGAAGAGCGAGCACAGCTGACTTGCTCTCCACTTCAGCCCAAGTATAGATTTATTCAACTTCTTGAGGCTTAAGAGAACCAAACAAACCAAGAAAAAAATGAATTGGCAACGAGTAAAATTGCATTTATCATTTGTGTTTGTTCATCTTTTAGTCCTCTTATGTCGCCTTAGTGACCTGAAACAGAAGTGTCTTTCACTCATCGACCTGAGTCCTCTCATGAAACAATAATAAGCTTCCGACCTTAATTTGATGCTACATTCCTGCTCAGCATCTGCAGAGCATTTAAAACTTCACACATTAGGCAGAAACTAGCTGACAGCAGCCCGAGGCAGAATCTCTCAAAAGTCAAACAGAGCAGACAGGGGTCATGGACAGTCTACCGCGACCGAGTAACCAGAGGTGATACTCACATATTCCTTCACGTTCTTCGTTTTGACAGCCTTGTATGAGGAGTACGCTGGGTAGAGAGTCCCAAAGGCAAGGCTGCAAAAGCAGAGCAGAGAGGGCTGGGTCAGCGGAAGGAGGTTCAGTAAGACAAGATGGCCTCGGGGTATTGATACTTCAACTGCTGCAGATCAGCGATGTGAGGTCTGCACTATTATGTAAACAAGAAAAAGCTGCCAATTTTCTAAATTGATCCACTTTTACTTGAAGGAGTTCAATATCTCTGTGATTTTGATCTGACAGAAAAGGAAATGGTGGGCAGTGACCTGACAAAACACACCACCCTGATAACCAGTGCAAACATTGTAATGGAGCTTATGGAGTCAGGAAGACTGTAGCCAGATAAAAGTGGAAAAACACACACACACACACACACACACACACACACACACACACACACACACACACACACACAGAGCTCTGCCAGAGGTGAGTCAGCGTGTGTTAGCGAATGCACATGCAGATTGCATTTCTGATTCGCCGTTTGGTTGCATCCTGGGCCTCTGTGGTGTTTTGTGCTGATGTGACAGGATGCTGAATGAAGGGACAGCAGAGGGAAAGTAACCAATATGTCTGGATGCTTACAGCATCAGCCAGTATTTGTGACTTATAAAACAATCAGAGGTTTGAATGTGCTCCACACTGAGGTTCGTGCTCGCAGATGTTAGTAGCCGGAGCAGATCTGTTGTTTGGTTGTGAGCATTAAAATAGATGTCCTGTCCCGTGCGCAGTCCGAGCTGCTCAGTCATGTGTGTCGGTGCCTCTAGCTTTCCACACTGCGCTGAGATGACTCGAAGTAGGCCTCAAGGCCAGTAGACTCCCTCAGCAGATGCCCTGTGTCTCCTTGTGCCCACATCACAAGTTCACCTCTGAGTTTGTTTGATGCCACCGGGTCCTTTAATTCAGGCTCAGAGACATGTAAGTGTAAATTAACTGCTTGATCACCCACTACCTTCAGAAAAACAAGGCAGCTACATGTTTGAAAGAGTAGAATAAAAATGATTGATCATTTGTTTGATGTGCAGGAGCCTTGTTGGTCCTCAACAGACACAATGACAAGCTCAGGTGCAGTGAAGTGAAAGCAACAAAAGGTAACAGTTTGCACCTATTATGTTTACCCTATGCTTATGTAATCCAGGAATAAATAAATATATATTACACCTGTGACAGTTCATTCTGGGATTTCGCACTGAAATGGAAGTGCACTTAATTTAGTTATACTTTAAGTATAATGACAATAACTATTCTGATTCTCTGGACTTTTTAAAGACATTAACAGATATAGTAGAGGCTCCAATAGAGAAGACAGAGCAAATTCACAAGAAATTAGCTGCAATGCATCCAGCTATTAGATAACACAACATCCGGTCTGAAAAAACTCAACTTTCACTTGACATGGAAAAAAATAAAAACAGTAATGCAGTATTGTGAAGGAGGAGAGGATCAGGATGATGACATCTTGTGGCTCTAGTTGAGTCATCTACACTGTGGAGATGTGTTCAGGTGGAAGCTGAGGCCTGAACTGTTTGTGTGATCACATATATATCCATCACCCACAAAGGCAATGCATTATGCTGTAAATTGACAAATGTTTGCCAAATACCTCGCCACTGATGGATGGATAACATCTTTGACATCCTCGGCTAGGCTTATCCTTGCCACATTTTACGACCTTATGTAGGCTACATAGGTTTTTCAAAAAGCCTTTGCAGGCGGTTTTGTTTGAGTTTACTTGCCTGCAACGAGGCTCGCATAACAAGCAGCTTGCAGTGGGACAACATGGCCAACTAACAAACAGTCCCTTTACCTGGCAGGACATTATCTGTCAGGTGGTCAGTTACTGGCCAGACAGCGTCGTTAGCTAACAGCGGCTAGCACGCGCTGGACTCAGATTGTGCTGCATCATCGCATTGAATTAAATTAAATAAAAATGCAGGAATGTGCACTCACAGCTGTTTAATCTGTGTCCAAATACCAGTTTGTCCGCAGTATTTTATTCAACTACCACAGAAACTGTATTCAGATGGAACATTAAGCTGCCTCCCCATCAGACAGAGATGAATGAGGGGGCGACTGATGATCAAGCTAACGTTTTGACACAACAACAGATGGAGCCCAGCCCATACTCACACAACTATCCTCGAAATAATCCAGGATACCATTTTTGCTGGTCAGCCGGCCGCGAGCCTTCTCCGCTTCTGGGAAATCTAAGTGGCTAGCATGCAGGCTCGGTGGCCCCCATTCCCCACCAGGACGCGGTGTGTTGCGAAGTGAACCAAGAGGCTGCCGCCTGTCCGCCGCTCGGCTCGGCTCGGCTCGGCTCTACTGTCAGGTGGAATAACTGCAGCTGCGAGTGTACTGCTGTGCAGTCTGCTCTGCTCTCTCCACCACTCCTGGAAAGACTTAAAGGGGCAGGAGCACCCGGATCTATCTCGCTTTCACTTCAGAAACGCGCCTCACGTTTTCTCTTCCTCTTGCTGAACTGTTTCACACACGTGGTTCAGTGAGTTGACGAGCTGACAGTGACAGCAGTCAGAGAGAGCACGCTTAAATAAGCACGTTTCATAAATCAGTCCAAGACCTGTAGTCTCCGACGTTGTTGGATCATTAACATCCACGTTTCCCCGCGCCGCTCCTTTTACTTTACAACTAACTTTGCATACAGATTTGTATTTATATTGCATTCATTTATCAAGGAAGTCTATTAACATGGAAAACAACCCCTCTGGAAAGATTTTAAAACATTGTTGAGGTTCCACTTCAGCACTTGAGCTCCTGAAATTGCTACTAAAATCAAGTTTCTGCCCCCAAAAAGGTCTTAACACGATATGCGACATGGTTCTGTGCCCTTTAACTTATTCAATGAATGGAAATCTATAAATATGCTAATACAGCCCCCCCCCATCCCAACCCGCCAGCTCTGCAGTCTCCTCCAACTTGGAATATCCGCCTTTTCCAGTGATTCACATCATTTGGCACAGCTCAGCATAACTCAGCTCCCAATCGCGTCCTCACTTAACTTTACCAACTTTTACAAAACATTTTAAATTTGTGCCATGCACTTTTGTTCATTTAAAAAGTTATATAAACTAATTACAAACGTAAAGAAACGTGATCGTTCAATTATTTATCTTAAAAAGACTGGTGCATTAGGAAAAAAAAAAGATGTCAAAATCCCGTGCAATATTCTCCTGTTGGTATTCACTCTTGTTTTGAGTTGCTTACTGGATTCCATGATGACTTTCACAGTATTGATCATTTTAAATATGAGATCACCACTTGCTCCAGTCCAGAATTCCATCCCATTTTGTCTAACAATCAATACTACATACAGTATGTGACTGGCACACAGCTGGCAGCACTTGTAACTCAAAACACAAATGAATAGCAACAGGAGAGTATTGTAGGGGATTTTGGCACATTTTGGGGAATACGTTAGCTGTGGTGCTCCTTCCACAGAAGCATAATCCTAATAAGTTTTACCCCATTGTAAAGGTGCCTTGGCAGGCTTTCCAAGGATGTGAAATACAAAAAAAGAAATTGACCAAACAAGTTTGTTTACTTTTTTTGAAAGCTTATGACTAAAATTATACACAATGTTTCACAGTCTAATTTATCAAGAAATGTCAAAATATGAACTCATTCAAAAATGTTAAATTTAAGTTTAAGTTTAATTTAAGTTAATTACTGCTATTCATTACAAATAACCAGACTTTCCATTATACCTACAATAAGTGGTTGCCCTTCAGCCACTGATATTTCCTTGTCTGAGACACACTGGTTGTGGATAAAAAGAGACTTTGCAGAGAAAGGTGAGCACGAAACAGTCGTTTTTGTAAACTTTATTGTGAAAAAAATCAAACAGACTGCTAAGATCAATATATATATTGATACAATGTTAATGGCCAGTAGTTCTGTTCAGCTGCAATTGTGATTCTTGAACAATGTTGTTGGAAGTCTGCAGTTCATTGAACCCATTGGACAAAGACAGGTGAAAAAAGAAAACCGCCCTCTGAAACTCTCATTACCTTTCTGTGTAAAAAAAAAAAAAAAGAAAAGAAAAAAAAAAAAACGATTTCTTACTCTAAGAGAAATAAGAAAACTAAAAATACAAAACTTTGGTCTGCTTCCCTTGACTGGCTGCTTTCAAATTCATTTCAGCCACAGAGGGCAGAAACAATCAGCTGTTTAATTAAAAATTTTAACAAAAAAAAATTAAATCTACAAAAAACAGGTCAACATTGCTGCTATTGAAGAAAAATATCAATGTCATCAAAATAGGAAAGTTAGCCCAGTACTCACATTTACTCAGTTGTTTATATCATTGCTGAACCTCTGCTTCAAAGGCACGTCAGCTTTTACCTCCCTTACTCTCACATCTTACATATACAATGAAAACAACAGAACACACTGACCTTAAATACAATGTTAATCAAAAAAAAAAAAAAAAATTGAAAACAACTAGACAAGTTTGAGCGTACTGTGTAACAGCGATAAAGGACTTCCTTCATCGAAGCATCGATTAGCCCCTCCCTGTTTTACTCCCTCCCCCAAACGAAATGTTCTTTTCGCCAAAACACCAAACTTTGACTTCCCCAAACAACAGACACCATCTCTGTACTCTGCACGCTGCAGCTGGTACTTATGTAGGTGTGTGACGTGTGCTGCGTGTACGTAGTGGAGTGGTCTTCAGCAGCTGGTTGTTTGGGGAGACAGACTAAGGGCGTGTTAGCTTAGATTCGTGGGCCTTCAATGTCCCGACAGCATCCTTCACTGCGTGATAGATGATGTTCTTCACCTGATGAAAAAAAACAAGAGAGTTAGGCTGTTAAAACTTCTACACAAAGGGAATTTTCCCACTGTACAATAATACTTCATACCTCCAGCTACCTGTGCTCTCATCAAAGCTTTTATTAACATTTTTAGCCGGAGCTCCACTAACTATATTTCTCTTTGTTTGTTTGTTTGTTTGTTTGTTTGTTTGTTTTTAAAAGAAAAATTATATTAAATGTATTTGTTTATGTGCGCATGGACAAGCTTGTTGTGGTGAATCAGTGATTCCTGATTAATAGGTCAAAGTGGAGCAGCTTTACTAAGAACAGTCCAGTTACTGTTTTGTGTTCCTGTAAAGACTTTAAGAGAATAATACTGGAACAATACTTGCTGTGCCAAAGCTAGTTTACCACTCAGAGATCTTTTGACTGGCAACAATCACACATAACATGGTATCCTTTCAGAACTGCTTGATTCCTCATCTACAAAGTAATACAAAATTATACATGTATGCAAAAAGTAGGATTTAGGATAAACTTGATAACCACAGAATGTGATCAAACAAAATAACAAAATTCTTTGATATAAGTGTTTAGATAGAAAATAGTGCAAAGTGCTCATGTTTATCATTTTTTGAAAAAGAAAGAAAAAAAGCTTACAGACAGAGTAATCTTTTGCTATTAATCCCAACTCAGACCAGTATCAAAATGCCACCTGTGTGCTTGGGGAGAAATTTATGTGATATGGGGCAGTAGGAGATTTTCGTAGGAAGCATTCAAATCACGTTCCAGACGGGATTGACCCCAATCATATGATCAGAAAATAAAGTAGACTGACAAAAAGTAACAAACCTGGCTGGGATGTTATTCAGTGTTTTGTATCTTTTTCCCACATCACATTTTCCAAAACTAAACAACAAAAATGTCTTAAGAAGTGATCTCTAAATGAGTTAGTAACTAACTTTGGGGATACAAATTCTTTGTAAATCCGCTTGTACATGAAATGTGCTATACAATTAAACTTGCCTTGCCTTGCCTTGGCAATGACTGCAGAACAAATCACAGTAATCCGTGTCTGTGCACATCAATCGAAGCAGTTTAGTTTTATGCAAGCTTTAAAATGAAAACCTATGTGTGGCACAAATCTGCCATGACAGCATTTGCGACCACATCTTTCTCTTACAGGATGAGTTCCATTTGCTGAAAGCTGTGTGGACATAAATGGTTTCTATGGCCAAATGCAATAATATCAGTACACAATTTCCAGAAGCAATAGATATGTATTCTCTACCCAACATTACACAGTCTGTGAACACCCCCACCCTTCTCAACTGGTGGACCTGCTGCAGGCAAAGTCATTGAGGTCTGGTGAAGGACCCTTTAGCAACCTCATGTCAAATAATGGATAAGTCAGGGTTGAGCAGATGTCATGTTCCCATTGACTGGGAGTGACTGATTGGTCTTTCCATAACCTCAGTCACAACATCACCATGATATCAATTAACTGGCAGTGGTTTGATTAGATAAAAAGCCCTCATCCATGCATTGTTGCCGAAACAAAGGGTGCCATTGATCCAGACTGAGTTACATCATCATGGTAGCAGCTGTTTATTATAATGTATGCTTTATGTCAGTGGCAACACTCTTAGATTAAACCAAATTTAGTCCAACTACTATACTGACAAAGCTGACAAAGTTACCAGTTTATTTTGGTGGAAAAAAAATTGGGGTCTGACCTGCAGCTACTAAAGGATTGATAGAAAGTTTGAAGTCTAAGATGCTAATACTTAATTCAAAAGAAAAGTTTTTTCATAATAGAGATTTCAAATTTTTGAAGCAAAATACATTCACGAAATATTAAGGAGACATTGAATTTCAAAGTAAAATGTAAAACTGTTTGTGGTCAAGACAGAGAATACAGAATATAATGTTGAAATGACACATTTCATGATTCATTTATTCACTCAAATGAATGTATCAATATAATGATTCTTACTGAATTTAACTAATGAAATAGACATGGTCATTGCCTATTCATGTCTCAAGATACGGACTGCTGTGCCAGGGTGAAATGGTCTTCAGCAAAGATGGATAATATAGTTTATGATGTTGAAATGACACATTAGAAGATTAGATATTCTCTCAAATAAATGGAAATAACAATGTAATGATCCTTATCGGAGAATCTAACTAATGGAATTGATGTGGTCATCGCTTATTCATGTCTCAGGACATGGACTGCTGTGTCAGGGGAGCAGTGGATTAGACTATTGGACACACCCAGGGAACAAAGCAAACAGGAGAAGGTGGTGAGGAGGTTAAAATTGATTGAACCTGATATAGTTCAGCTAAGATGGATGAAAAAAAGATGAGCAGACGCACTGAAATATAAATGGAACATCTAACAATATCATCAAACAGAAGTGATTCAATCTTTATCACATCACTCCGCAGGCAGCATCACATTAAAGTGTAAATAATAACAAATCCTGGTTCAGCATTTATTGAATTAAGTGGAACATCACAGAGCCAACTTGTCTCCAATTGAAGGCATTACTCACACCTATGTCAACAATCTCTGTTCTTATATGAGAAAGGTTTGCTACTGTAAAAGGACATAAATATTCTGTCAGCATTAATGATTTGATTATAGTTGATTTTGTTTCATTATCCTGAAATTCTTCTTTTTTCCTCAAAAGGAGAGAAATGTAAGCAGAAACTCATATATACAAGAAACCTAGTTTAAACAAGTCCACCAACCTATGCAACCTTGTAGGTCAAATACTGTACATCTTATAATTTTAGATACTACGAATGCACTCTAAATTCCTAATCCACCGGATTACATTGCATCTCAGATCAAAGCAATCATAACCGTTGTTTGTTTGTGGCCTTTACTTCTGTGAGGATTTCCAATGTGTTATATGACATGGCAACAGAAGATATAATTATGGCGTATTTATTCACGAATAACAGTCTTGGTAAGACAGCTGAGTGACAAGCTAAGATACTCAAGTTTAAAACTCCAAGCACTGTCGTTGTTCACTTTCTATTTTCTTTATTTTACTTTCTCTCAGTTTACCTGTTGTTTCATTCTCTCTTTCTCTCGGCATCACTACTAGTCAGGTTGGGCTAAACAGTTTTTCTGCTTTTTTCTGAGAAATAAAGTAAATGACATGATAAACTAAACAAGAAACACTTGTGCTGTTTTATTCATCACTACTTTTTATGTTGTATAACCCAAACAAAGCAGTGGTAATGCCTAAAAGTAAAAGGAAAGAGAAAATGAAACAGCAAGTGAAACCAAGAGAAAAGGGGAAAAGGCTTATATCAGAAACTCCTTGAGCTGTCTCTTGGAATAAACTTTTCCTCAATGTTTGTGAACATTTTCATGGCGATCCATTATTTGTCAGTTGAAATCAAAGTAAATTGACCGACAGGTTCATACAGTGGAGCCCTGGTGCTATTCCAGCCAAGCAAAGCCTGAGAGACCTTTAGGGGTGACAGTCAACATTCTTCTTAAAAATGAGGATATTTTTATTCGATTAATATAGCAGAAATTTCTTTTCTATGAGCCACGATTGACCTCTGGGTTAAGTGTAATAGTGGAAGGGGAAGTCAGCCACCAGAATGTCACAAGGACTCTCATTACAAATATTTCTCCTCAGATATATGCCTGCATCCCAAATACATAGCATACTATCTTCGATATGGAAGGATGAGAACCAGCTCACACTTTTCCCATGCTCCCCCACACTGTCAACTTCCTGTTTGTTTATAGAGTTTCATATTTCAATACTCCCACAGCATGAATTCAGTTCTCAATCTGTTCATATATATATCTTAGCTACTTTGATAAACCTGGAAAATTATGTCAAGGAGGTAAAAAACAAGCAAGTTAAATCAGTCATACACTGCAAACATAGCAGTGGACTTTTGTCATGGTACCCGTATGTTTTTTGTTTATTGTTTAGCTTATCAGAACTAATTTCTCTCAGATTCCAGAGTATTAGCCAGTGAGCCCAGCAGTGACTCACTGGTCATCCAGAGCCTGAGAAAGCAGCGAAGGTACATTCCTCCCTGGATCCTGAGCTCAACAGTGATTCTAAGACTTCTGGGGCTTTCTGCAGTTCTGTCTCACACTGCATGATTCAACCATATGAAAGGCAGCTTAGCACTTAGTTTCCCCTATAATAGTTACATCACTTACTGTATCAGTGAGAG
>JAOXYM010000007.1:23696101-23709403 GCA_028567055.1 Leptatherina wallacei | reverse complement strand
TCCAGCTACCTGTGCTCTCATCAAAGGTTTTATTAACATTTTTAGCCAGAGCTCCACTAACTTTTTGCATCGGTTGCACTGGTGCACATAACCCTTTTAATTTGGTTGCACCAGCAAAAAAAATTGAGATGCACCCCAATTTCCAGTGTTGCTCTGAACACCTCATTTTAAAAACTGTTTTTTTATCATTACCCATAGACATTAGTGGTTATTTAAGTTATTGTGAACAATAATGAGGTTTAGGGAAATGTTTATCTTTATTTGAAACACGAATGTTAAGTAGGAAAAAACATTTTAAGAAACAAAGTTCTAGATCCACTGTACTGGATGAAACGTAACATTTTAAACTTTGACATGGATCGTGAGGCTGCGCTTCTTCTGGCTAATTTTCCTCCTCCAGATTTACATTCAATCTTTTTCATGATAATTATCTACTTGGACATGAATTTCATGAAAGGCAGCTTCTCTTTATATCATAAGCCACGTTTATGGCTGCTCTAATAGTCATAAATACCTAGGTTTTTCCCTTAGTTAACTCCTCTCCTATTACTGGTTTAGTTGACCATAATAAATATTTTTTCTATGGACCTGCTTCAGGACAGCCTCCAGGCGAAGCTCAAACACTCGGGTTGAGTTTGGTGGTGGCGGCTCTCGTTTTCTGGCAATGTTTGTCAGCCAGTATATTCTCAGTCTAATGTTTCACTATAAACAGATGCAGCCTTTTACATTTATTTTACAGCTGCGTAGCACTCGCCTCTTAGCTACTGCTTACCAGGAGGAGACGGGAGCCCTGTTAGTTCAGGTGATAAATAAAGCCTGCATGAGTTACATTTAGGTTTAGACCATCTAACCAGCTTATAATAATACACACATGTGTAACAATGACTAATAATATGATCAAAATAATTAATGATGTAAGAAGAAGAATATTAGAGACTGAATTGAGACATCCACAGATCAAAGCAAGCATCTTTCTGACCACAAAACAAAACAGAAACCATTTAAATGTGTATATAAATGGAAAAAGTACACCAACCTGTAGCTTGTCTTCATGGTTTGTATGAGTTGTGGACAGGTGTCTGAACTCCTGCGTCAGCCTGAAACAGTGCCTCACGTGCTCAGGAGACACAAAGTCTTCAGCCACCTTGATACAGCTGTACAGGTTGTGTACCTGAGAGGAGAGCACATGAAATTAAGTGAAATGAAATGAAAAAAAAACTTCATTTATCCCAGAGGGAAATTTCAATGTTGTTGTAGGGTTTGTTTGTTTCTTTAAATAAACACAATGATTTGATGAGATTATTATTATTGGTCAACCAGCCAATAATAATAATAAATCATTACTGAATGTTATCATTATTATTGTTACAATGAGATTATATCGCATGATGAGGAAATATGTTTATGAAAGGACAACACATACTGTTCATGTGTCTAAAAATCATTTAGTATTCACATGAGATATAAATATACACACACACACACACACACACACACACACACACATCCCACTATACAGCATGTCTGACCTGGTGTGGAGCTCCAGCAGGAATAAACACAGCATCTCCTAAGAACTGTACAATGGCCCAACCTTGGACGCCGTATTCTTCGTAGAGCCGGCGGCGGAGTGTTTGATCCAAGTACCAGCTCTGGTCATGAATAGGGTCGTGGTCTGGAGGGTTCTCTTGACCTTGCTCCTCTCCCACCTGACACATTAGTTAAAATAAGTATAAAAAAGATTACATGTAAGAAGGGTTCTCATCTTTCTGAATTACTCAATGATAACGGTCTGCTGTCTGCAGGACCCTGACAATAAATTGTTCAAGAGGATTCCAACACAGAAATCTATTGGCTGCCGACCTTGCGGAGCAACTCTCGGATCTTCTCGGCATCCTTGGCAGCATAGATGTGCCAGAGAGCTCCAGGTTTCTCCTTTCCCTCGTGCACCCTTCTCTTTGTCATTTCATCCACATCCCCCTCATCAATGGTGGTCATCACCTCTGGTGACCAAAAAAATAAGCAAACAAAGCACACAGATACAGGATACAAAATATTTATCAGTAAAGGCACTTTAATTATACACTGTAGCTTAGTTTTTTCTTAATACAGAAAATAAGATTATGAACTGTGGTTGGTTGTTTCATTACATTACAGCTTTTTAAAAAGGAAAAAAAAGTATTTTTTTTTTTTTTGTTTTTTTTTACTTTAAAGCACGAGTCTGGATTGTCACACCTGAGAAAGTGATTGGGAGTATTAAATCAAAATTTCTCATCTATCATTCTTAAATGAGTTAATGTCCATCCACAATACTGTTTGACAAGAACGATGCTGAACCGTAGTTCTCAACTGGTGGACCATGGCCCAGTAATGTGTCCCTGGCCATCTTAAGTAAATTGCAATCTGAAGTCCACTTATTTTCAAGAGCTTCTCATAAGATGCTGTTTCCTACTGCATGAAGTTTCTGTTATAAACCAGCATCCTAGGCAGCAGTTCTATGTGTTCATGGTCTGGCTACAAGGAACTCACACCAAAGAATGTATCTGTAAGCAACAAGGGCAGGGCAAGGATTTCTGCAGGCTAAGTAGGTGTGAGAATCAGACAATCTGACCATGTAAAAAACTGTGGCAGTGCCCCCATAAGAGGTTAAACACGATTTATTTCAAGCTTCCAAGAGGTAGAAAGTTCCTGTGCCTAAACTGATTCTGACAAAGCGTTTATGGAATAAAAAGTCAATTCACTGCCACGTTCAGATTTCAGTCAGATTTGATGGTACATCAGTGCTCAATAAGCAGACATATCTTGTTAATACCGTTTTTTAGCCATGCGCTTTTAAAAGTTGATACAGATTCTAATGGGAGGAAGGGGGGAAAAGAAAGAGGAACAAGAAAAAGAAGATATGTCGGAAAAGGCAGAAAACAAAGGAAACTTTTAACATCTTCGTTGCTTAGCCCCAAAATAAAACTTCTGGAAAGTATGAAAATCGCATAGCAGAACTATTCTATTGCATAACATATTTCTAACTAATCAATGAAACTTGCTCAAATTCAAAACTATGTTGATAAATATGGATGATATGGCCACACCAGTTGAGAACTACTGGGGCAAAAAGAGGACAATTTACAGACTACACAACCACATTTATTACCACAACGTTCACATCCACAGGCTATTGTTGATCAGTAGTGCAGCTAAAACTACTGCCTTAGAGTCCACCAGCCTCTCATTACACTACAGAGTGCTTCAGAAAGATCAGTGAAAACAAATTAGTGACTAACATGTATGCCTGAGTGGACTTTTGTTTCCAACAAGCCCAGGGTTGTTTACTTTCAAAGTTTTATTACGCAGCCTAACCACGCGTTTGCATATAAATAACTTGCATGAATGTATATGTTGTATCACAGACATTAAAAACTTTTTTTTTTTTTAAAAGTCCACTAACAGATTGTTCTTTCACAGCTTAAGCTCAGTTTCTGAGCTAAAAATCAGTGTGCATTTTAAATGTGATGTGTACATAAAAAAAACTGGGTTCTAAGAGGACGGACTTATGATGTGTGTGTTCGCCTACAGCAGCACTGGCTTGTAAGGGAATGGGTACCAAGGATTTGTAGCAAATTAGTTAAAGTACTTGGCTTCTAAAACCATTAACAAATTAAGATGTTAAAGCCAGTAAATGTAACAAAGTCAAATAGAGTAAACTTGTGAAAAAATGTCCTTGTGTTAAACTAAAACGGACGAGATTCCACAATGATGGATTTTTATGAAAAATAAGCAAGGAGCATAATGAGCACTTCTGCATTTAGATATTTTGATTCTACTAAAAAATACTATCCGATAAGAACCACTTGTCTTTAAAGAAAAATAAATAAATCCTAACGATACCCATCCCTTGTTTTGTGTAGGTGTTTCAGTCAGTGGTGAGTGAAAGGAAGCCTGTGAGGGGACTAAGGATGCCCACTCTAGATGCCCTTCATTCAAACTTCTCTCCCAAGACTGAGGACCAGAGCACTGTGCACCCAGGGCAAACAGGAAGTGAGGACAGCCCCAGTGATAAAGCTATATAACATTGGCACTCTTGTCAATTCACAAAATTCAAATTGATGCAAATGCGCCAATTTTACCTAAAACTTTAAGTCTATGTAGAGGGAATAATAGATTAATCCCCAGAGTGTAACATCAGGAATATATCATTTAGTTCATTAAAGGTTGCATTTACATCTAAAGCAGCGTACAAGACATACAATACAGCAATACAATCTGAGGGACAGGTCCCGGTGCTCTGGCCCCTACTGCACAGATAGTAAGAGAAAGATGGAGCGCAGGAGTGAAGGAGGGGAGTTAGTCAAGAAGGGCATGCTACTGAAGTGATACAACTGAAAGTCTACAGACCTTGCCGTCCAGAGATTTCTGCCTCTGTAAAGGAGAAATTTTGCCACAATGTAAATTGGTGAGACCCACTGGAGGGTCTCTCCAACCTTTAAGCCTAACCATAATATTTTTTTGGCAAAATTATGATAATATCCACAAGACTGCTCAGGCAGCATTAGCTGAAGAGGGAGTGAGTGATGCCAATTGTTTTCAGTAAGTCGTCTAATTACATCATACTTATAATGCACACAATACATGTTATTTGGCATGAGAGGGGAAGTCCAACAACTACTATGGAAAACTGTAAATACAAATATTTGACATAATTTTCCCTCTAGGAATTAAGTTGTGATTTAAAAAAGGTTTAGCTGTTCAGTTAATCCTGAGGAGCATATTAAAGATGTGCCAGTGTGAGCAAGTGTGTGAGACAGGAAGACACGAGTGTTCCAGTCCACTGACCTTCCTCATGGTTGTCGTCTCCAATAGGTATGCCAACATAAACCATGACGTTGACAGCATCGGACACATCCAGATGGAGATTAGTGGTTCCCACCTTTCTGTCTTCAGTTGAGATTAAACCTGCAGGTAAAAAATTACTTTATTAATTACGATTGGGAAATTAGACCCTGCATTTTACCCTTCTCTCTTTACTGGAGAGCACCTATGCTGGCACACCGGAGGGGTTGAACTTCTTACCGTAGGCATTATACATCTTTGGTCCAAGGTCAGGACGCACAAAAAAGTTTGGAAGGCGAGAAGCGAGGTTTAGACGACCATCTCTTTTTGTGTACTCAGGCAGGGGGAGGTTTTCCATTAAATCATCAAACCTGGAACATTAATTAACAAAAAGTAAGAAAACTAGGAGTGAAAACTTTTTTCTGAAACCTTAAAATTAATTCATAGCTTTAGAAAAAAAATCCTAAAGTCTCTCATGATATCCCTAAAATGACAACAAAAAACAGCATTGCTATTATATTAAATAGAAATCTGTACTTGTGTGAAAAAAGAAAACGGCATCATGTCTTTCTAAATGTTGCCAAAATTTGCCGTGATGCCACTACACTTTCATGGACATATGGAAAACGCGGTTCAAACCCTTTTGGTGTAAAAACAGACAAAGAAGCTACACAGGAGTTCGTCACCTTGTGGGCATCATGTCCCTGAAGTCTTCCCCAGGAGGCCAGTCCTTTAATTTCAAAACCATGGGCTTACCATCACTATCTTGCAGTCGCTCTGCAATCACAGAAAATAAATTGGATATATTCAACTGACGCTTTCAATTTAGGTGAAAACAGGTTGTGTTACTCACTAGGGATGATCTGAAAGCCGTCCCAGAAATCTCGCACTTTCACATCAGAAATAATAGCACAATTTCTACAGTTGACCAGGTCTACGTCCTGATCTCCAAACTCCACACTGAAGGCCTCAGGACGCCATAATCCAGATTTCAGGCGTTTATGTATCCCAGACACCAAAACAGGCTGGAAACAAGAAAAGAGAAGATCCGACTCGCTCTTGTATTCTTCATCCTTTCACAGAATACGCAACCGTTCCACATTCATGTCGAAATACTGAGCTACACTACTCATGATTCTTACCTGTCCCTGCTTCCAGCACTCTCTGAAGATCTTCCAGTTGTTGCCGTTGCTGGGATCCTGTAGGCAAAGGAGTCGCCCATCACAGAGCCAGGAGTGAGAGGTATGTGGCTCTAAAACACTAAGCCCCATCACTCCATCTTTACGAGTCCCCAACGCGGCAAGGTCGCCTCCTTCAGAGGTCCCAGAGCGACGGCCTTCTGCTTTCTTGGTCTCCACAACTGAGGCGATAATGTGATCCAAGAAGTTCGGTAGGCTGCTCTTCATCTTGTCGCTCTAAATGACCAGAGATGAAGTCCTGGTTACATAACTATGCACTTTAACATTTGTTTCCGATCTTGTGTGAAAGCGGACATTTCTCACTTATCTAAATTGTGACATTCATGAATCAAACATTATCATTTAACCAGTAGATGGCAGTAATAAAATATAAGTGTTATTACCTCAAAATAGATGATCTAATAGATTATTCTTGTAATATATTTTCAAGTTTGTAAGATTTGAAAATGAATAAATACGTAAGCAAAGGAATAGTGGAAAACGTACACTTGTTGAGGTGAAAACGGAGGGGAATGGTACCCCACTCTCTCCAGGTCCCTGTGGCAGTTTCCCTGGTCCGGAGTTGAGCAGGTCCCGGAGACTTGAACCCTCTGGTTTAGACTGGGACATGCTGGGGCCCAGTAACAAGCTGTTAAATAGCTTAGGGCTGGAAGCAGAAGGCTTTGACAGGGCACTGAGTGAGTCCAGGCCGAACGGAGGCCGACTTTCTCGACTCATCATGGAGCGAAGTGAGCCGGATTCTGGAAGAAAATGGCAAGACGGCGATGCAGCTTTATATCTGAAACTGATCTAAACAGTCTTTTATTCACTGAAATAATACAGACTCATTTAATTTCTCCTGCTTACCCTTGGTGTCATCCTTAGCTTTCTGTGTGGCCAAGTCTGCCAACCAGTGCAGAGCAGAGCTGTTGCCCTCTCCTGATGAGCGCGAGTCCTTTGAAGAGGACTGGGTGACGTTGCAGGGGGAAGATGCACCACTGGTAGAGTTACTGGTACTGGCCACATTTTCCCCACCCCCACTGTCTGAAGGTGTTGCTGTTTGTGTAGTTTCTGTTTTGATCACTGATGTTTCTGCCTCTGATTTTGGAGTAATGCCAGTACCAGTGGCTGCAGCTGCAAGGCCACCCCCACTGCTTGTTGTAGACTGCTGAGACAAGCACAAAAGGACAGCAGAGCCTTTAAGTTGAACTATTTCAAAAATGCAGCACAGAGTAAAACACCAGTGTGGCAAAACACTACCTGTGAAATGCCATTGGGGGCAGCGGGCCGTACTAGAGGCTTTGTGTGTCGACTGGCGCAGGGACAGTTGGCTTTTATACCCCACTTGCCTCTTGCAGAGTGCACCATGTCACCTATGTTATAAAGAGCTAGAGGGGGAAATCAATAAAAATCAGATCATTTATACTTTCTAAGTGTTTGTGATTCACATTTTTTTGTTTCTATCATATTGTGCATATTACCTGTTCCAGGTATAATTTGCGTAGGCATGAGGTTTTGTGGCTCATGGGGTTGGCCTTTGGCACACTTTAACCAAGAGAAAACATCATCCTCTGGAGTTTCATCTATATCTATAGAAAAGCTTAAAATTAGTTTTTCCACTTTCTCAAACAAACCCCAACAATACCCCCGAGTATCTTCTGATCGCAATTCTGTTTTGTGAAGAATATGCAATAAGATGAAACGAATTACTTCACACTGCGGTGAGCAGACGACATTAACGCTGAAGTTCCTCTTGCTGTGGTAGCTTACCTTCTCGTGGCCTGTTTCTGCGGAGACGATAGCAGTCCAGGCATACTCCGAAGCCACACTTGCGGCACACCCAGTGGATGTTGAACAAGGTCGTTTCACATACATCGCACATTTCTCTGACACCTCGGACAGCACGTTTCCACGCCACTTTCTCTGATGGACAGTAGAAAAATGACATTACAGATATGGAAAACACTCAAGTCATGTTTATAATGTGTGTTTTTACTGTTGCCTCTGGCCCAAGTCGTCCTTGTAAATGAGAACTGGTTCTCAATTGACCCTTCGCCATTCCCGCCATAAAACCGCTACTGACCAATCATACATAACCAAGAGTGGAGCGCCTGGCAAACATTCCCCTCCTGAGCAAAATGCCGAAGCAGTGAACGGGACTTGCAAGTCCGATGATAGATATCCAGAACGTTTCGGTGATGTTGTATTTGTCTCCTTCACTAAACCGGAAAAACATCTAGAAAGGTGTCGGATATGGATTTAACAGTGTGGAACACCTCACACGCAGCTAAGTCAAAAACGCTCTTGACACTCAAAGTCAAACGCTTGACATCCAGCATCAAAAACGTTCTTGATGCCCGAGACGCACATCTGCAGGACCTGGATGTTTTCCTTTGTTTGTCTTTCTACTATGGCGAATGAAATTTAGAAGGTAGCTTGGCTTTATTTGCTCCACAAGGCCAGAGAACGACGTCATCCGGTGTCTCTGAGTCGTGTCTGGATTCAGCAGATTGTTCAGAGGATGACGTGTCATAAATGACAGGGTTCGGACAGACAGGCGCCATCAGTTTGTACTCCATTGTCTTTGTAAAGTGAAGAGATTTCAACGGGTTCTTCCTATTTCTGTCCTGTCAGAAAATGCATCTCTGCATCATGAAGCTGAGTCGCTCTGATTGGTTGATGCCCCGCAATGAGCAGCAAAAATTCTGATTTTCCAACTCGCGTTATGCGCATCGGATGCTCAAAATCTAAAAAATGCACAGCGCCAGATGGTCCAAACGTGCTGCTAGAAAGCTCGACGCCCCTTGACATGCGTACATATAGACTTAACATGAAAACCTGACGCCAAAATTGCGTTTGGTCTGAACTCACCATTAGAGTTAATGAAAAACTATTTGTTCTGAGGCAAAATGCTAACGGCAACTTTCGCACACAGTTATTGGCTTCAGGACAGTAGTAGAATATTAATTAAAAGTTCATGTTTCAACACTGAGATAAAAAAAAAATTACCAGATAAACACTAGTAACTAAAGCCCGAGTTTCCCAATCCAGTAGCTGCTATCCCTGTGCCTAACCAAAAGGAACATCATTGAGGCTGCCGAAAACCTCTGACAAAAAGGTTTTTTTGTACAAATTTATATATACCATGCAGTTGACAAACTTCGATTTGATTCCCAAAAGCACCACCACGGTGTGGAAACAATATCCTGGTCCGCTATAAACAAATGGAAAACATTTAGCAACGGGATAATACATCAGATAGGCTGCTGAAAACTATAGTTTCGGAGTCGGACATAAAAGTTAGCTTACAATAAAGCAATAAACTGACTTACCCTGCAATGCAAGAACATTGTTGTTCCTTTATATGTTTGTTCTGTACATGAATCGTCAAGATGTGGGGTGGCTAAGGAGTCTTGCGATATTAGCGGTGAGCCTTTGCCTCGATTTTAATGTTCTCTTCGTCAACATTTATCCGCCAACGAATGATGTTTGGAAATATATTTCTCAAATGCATATATCAGTCCTTTGATTCTTGTTCTTCCCGATACTCCAGAAAATTGACATGATTTTTTTCAGATTATCTTTCACCAGCGATCGCTGAGAAATCGTGTTTACATGCCGGCAGAAATTAACCAGAAAAGAAAGCCTGCCAGTCCTAGCAACTGTAACTATGGGGGGCGGGACTTAGCGAAGGGTCACTTGACCTTACTGGTTAGATAAAGGTTAAACAAAAAAAATAAGAAGAAAAAAAACAAACTATGAGATCTTTATACTCACGGTGCGGCTCCACCATCATCATGGCCTCCTTTTCTGACATGACCAACTGACAGAACTGGTCTCCTACATTGGCCAGGATGTACTTGGATGTATCAAGATCAAGGCCCTCTTGTACAGCTGGTGCAGGTAACCAGAGACCCATAGCCATGGAATCGCTCTGCTGAGGACTTAGGAAGCCTTCTACACGCAGTATACCTTTACGGGTGAAGGCCAACCTGGTCACAGACAGAAGAGAAAAATTATTTTGTAACAAAGACTAATTGTTCCTGCTTTCCCCAAGACGCTGATGCAACCATCTACCACAAAGGTCCAAAACAATTTCTACCTTCTGAAGTGGAAGAAACGACATGCCACATTTGGGTCGTCGTCTTCATCGCTCTCGTCGTCTGTAGTTCGATATTTACGGTAGCGCTCCAGTCGGCATTCACGGCACTTGTGCAAGTGGGGGGCCACACTGATGCAGGAGCCATCCTGGAGGAAGGACTCACCAGACTGCTTCAGACGCCGCACCTTGCTCTGATCTTTTAATACAGACTGGCCCACTGAAAGAGAAAACGTGGTTTCAGTTTTATCATCAATCTAGTTCATCCATCATTCATCAAGAACTCTATAAGTTTATAAAAATAAAAGAGACTCACCTTTGAAAGGCTTGGTACGTGGACGGCCCTTAGGAGCCCCTTGGACTTTAGATTTTGGCAGAATGGCTCCATCCTTGGAATGATGAGGAGGTCCTCCAGGGAGCTGGCCTTTCTCAAGACCTTCCTCATTCTCACTAAGGTCTGACAAGTCGCTGTTGCTGCTGGAGTCAGAGTCATGCTTTGACGACTGGCCCCTGTCTTCAAGGCTAAACTTCTGGGACTGGCTCTGGTCAAAGGACACAGGCACTTCCTCCATTCCACCGGATGTTGTACTACCAAACATGGTGCAGCTTGAGGTGGATGTAGGCATCTCTTCAACTTCCTCTTTTATTACACTTCCCTCACTCTGTAATGTCTGACATGGTGCTGGAGAGGAGGAAGAGCTGACTGAACCAGCAGCTGGGAATGCTGGGAAAGTGGAAGACAGAATCCCCTTAGATGGCTCTGCCATAGTGAACAGGTTAGCCCTGCTGTCCACTGTTGCACCCACAGTCTGTGGCTCAGTCCCAGTGAGGCCAACAAAAGATGTGTGGGCGGCTTTATCCCCATACGCCAGAAATGGATTAGCAGACTCTTTTGAGGCCTGCAAAAAAATGTTCTGGTGGCTTTGTGAGGAATTCGAGCTACACTGCAGCCCTAAGCCTGCTACAGAAGTCCCATTATTACTATTCTTATTAGTAGCACTTTGGGCTCCAGAGGCTACACCAATACCTCCAACAGTTAAGCTCGGACTCTGTCCTCCAGGAGAACAACCCTGGAAGGTTGATTTGTTGAATACACCATTTCCTGCTGGATGAGCCTCAGGCACTTTAGGCTGCTCAGGCTTTTTCAGCCCTTCAGTGGAGGTTTCTGGCTTAAAAAGGCTTGGAGGCTCTTTACTCAAACTTTCAGACACTGCAGTAAAATAATTTGTGTCCTTGGATTGGGTCTGACCAGCAGTTAAACTTGGGCTGGGGCCAGAATTCTGGGTCATGCACTGAAAAAACAGGTTTTGGTCTTGCTTAGTCTGAGTCTCATTCTTGGCTCCACTAAAGCCAAAACCAAAAGGCTTGGGAGTATCCTGGGAGGCTGTGGTAGTGATGGGAGCTCCATTGGTCTGAGAGGTAACGTCTCCAAATACAGGAGCAGTGGTCACAGCTTGGGACGAGCGAAAACCTGGTGTCGTTTTAGAACCCTGAAAAAGTAAAATAATGTGGTCAAGTTTAGCGATATTACTAACAAACCAAATAATTTTTTTTCCAGGGCCACACATAATGGATCTGACAAAAAAAAAATGATGATGCTAATTGTCTTACCTCAGTCTGGCTTCCCCAGGTAGGAGCTTTAGGGCTGAAACCCACAGACGCAGACAGGGCCACACTGGGGCCACTGTCTTGAGACCAAGAAATGGTGACAGGCCCCGGGGAGACGAGAGCAGCTGTTTTAGAGTAAGCCGACTGGCAGGCCTCCTCTCGGTCTGGCTGGGGGGATGGGGAGACCTTTGGAGCTGGAGCCCCAGGAACTAAGATTGGCATTTGGCCTAGAGAGGGAAACGAAGTGGTGGAGAACGGAGAGGGGGCTGGTTTGAGGGGAGGAGGGGTGGGTGTGTGAGAGATGGTAGTGGTAGAGTCGGCCACTCCTTGTGTAGAGACAGTGCGACCATTTTCTTTGACGTGGGAGGGATGATGAGGAGGAGTAGTGTTTGATTGGTCCATCTGGAGTGAGGAGTTGGTGTTTGGGGACGACACTCTCCCCTGAGGAGAAGTTCTCTCTGAAGAGCTCCCGTTATTGGTTGTGCTGCTGACTCTTTCAGAGTCTCCAACCCAGATCCCCATTCCTTCCACAGGAGTTTTGTTGGCGTCATCACAGTTTTGTGCATCCGTTTCAGAATTTCCTGCTCCTTTAAACCGTTTCAAGTTTAAGTCATCCTCACCCTCTGAGGCAGTTCTACGCCGGCGTGCACCATCACCCTTCACTGTGTCACTGTCCTTCCTTCGTCGTCCATTCTTACCAAGCTAGGAGGGAAAACCCGAAGAGAATAATTATATTCATACATTTCTTAAAATTAAAATAAAAATACAACGTCTGAAAATAAATCATCCTGTTAAACATGCTTCAAAAGTACAAACGAATAGAGTATAATTACATTAACCCTTGCTTAAGTATGTGAACTTCTGCAACAAAATTGGTCTCTCCTGTAACTGAATTAAGGTTTCCATCCATGTACAAAGACATTTCTTTGCAATGAACACTAGAGGGCATAGTTTGTATACTACAGACACCATACAAAACTGGAAAAGAATTTTTTTAATGAAAACATTACCTCCTCTTCTGTTAACATGACATGAATCACACGAGGATCTACCGTTTGATTTTCTTCCCCCTAAAGCAAAAAATGGAGAACAAAAAAAAACCAAAACAACATTCTTTATATATTATCCTTTCACACACTTACTGGTTAAATACATTTACATCACATATAAATATCACCTTATCCAAGGTAATGTCCATAATATGTGAGATCGGGTCGTGCTGTGAGACCAGCCCCGAGGCCCAGCACTCTTCAAACTCTGGCTGATAAACACGAACCCTGCGTCCCTGAATGGTGTATGAACCTAGTAACAAGAACAATGAGAAAATAATTATTTTAATTAAGATTTAAATTACACAGAGGATGTGGAATCGATAATGAATTAATGTTCATCGTATAAGTTCTTCGTACTTAAATCATATGCAGACTGTGTTGCTATTTGTTGTTGACTCTGAACTCAACGGAGCTGCAACTCATGATATGTGCACTAAAGATGCTGAAGCTATTCAACATGCCTCAGTGTCATCACTCCTGTATAACTGCAGCTGTCCATCAAAAGGTGTAAATTAGAAGTCATTCAGCAGACTGCCACTGGATA
>JAOXYM010000007.1:23673579-23688695 GCA_028567055.1 Leptatherina wallacei | reverse complement strand
TGTCTTCCTTATTTTTGTGGACATCAGAGTCTTACTATTTAGGCACTGAGGTTTACTTTATTGTGAAGATCATGCTGGGATTCCCTCCCCACTGCCACACAGCGGGAGTAAGGGACGTTTTTCCTCTGCAGGTTTTTGTGATCTAAGAGTGGAGAACAGCTGATACCAGGGACGGTAAATTACTTTTTGTTTATGTACATCAACCTCTGAATCAAATAAAGCCCCCGAATAGCAAATTAAGGGGCCAGGGGTTAAGTGTCAAGTTTAGAATGCATTTCATGTTTTCATTGCGAATACAAACTGAGACTAAAACAACGTCACATTAAATATGAGAACGAAAAACGAAAATAATGCAATGAAAGAGGGACAAGGTGAATAAACACGCTTTCACTGAATGCGTTAAGGAGCGGGACGACTCCAGATAAACAGCGTTACCGGGTCGGGTTTGGTAATTATCCTAAAGGGTTCGGACATGTTTGTAAAACTGGACCCATCCAGGACTCTGTATCCTTAAGTTTTCAGTCAACCATATGTTGGCAAAAATCATCAACATTAGATGGCCAAATTCAAAAGTCGTGGACAAACTGGGGATGAGCTGGGAGTTTCATAGCGCCAGCCGGTGTCTCAGGCAGCCATGTTTGCATTGAGGGAGGCAGGTGGAGGGAGTATAGCACATAAAGACCCCAGCTTTAGTGACCCGTTTGGAGCATTTTTCTGAGAGAAAAATTCCTTTTTCTGTTCTGTGATATTCCACGTTTATGATGAATTCCATTTTTAATGTCTAAATCTGCGATTCCGTGATCGCAGATTTCATAGGGCTCTACTTGAGTAATATTTGATCCCCATTTTGGCAAGAATTTGCATGGAAATTATTAGTCAGATATTTTAGAACACCCCTGATAATAAGTATTCAAAGCAAACCAAATACTGCTAGAGAGAGGGTGGAGAAGGTAACGTCGGCCTGACCCATGTCCTCTATACATGTTATAAAATTCAATCATTTTGGATCCATGTCTGACTTAAGATAATCTGTAATCTCAATTCTGATTTAGAACAGCATCACATCATGCTTGGTATATACCCAAAAGATTTAAGAAGAGAAAGCAATTATATTTTCTGGGTTTTGAGAACTACAGCTATTAAACAAATTACACGGTGTTGAGAAAAAAAGTGAAACCTCAAATTCAAAGAAATGGCTTGAATCTATGGAACAATTATTTGGAAATGAAAAAATAACACAAGATGAACGGTAAAAATAAGCTATTTGAGTGGGGGTGTAGGCAAACTTCTGTCTGGAGCATACTGGATGCATGATGTGCTACAAAAATTACTCTGTGAAAATCACTGATTTCTTTACAGTCTATTAAAAACAGCAGTTAAAGCTCCAAACTACACAGTATATATCAACACTGTGTGCATCTGAAAGTATCCACAACAGTGAGGAAACATACAGGTCAGCAGAAGAGAGGATGAAGCAGGGACTCTTACCAGCACGCACATGCAATCTGTGCAGTAGGTCTGGAGTGGATAATAAGGACATTTGCATTTAAGCGCAACACCCCTCTGGAACTTCTCTATAACATCTTAATACTAGATAATGTGTGATCACAGCGACAGCCAAGCATATGGAGACAAGAAAATACTGCACTTACAGTATGGCTGATTCTCTTTGCTGGGCATTTTCTTTCTCTTTTGTAAGTCAAACCAATAAGTGTAGAGTGTACAGATTCACCATCAATGAATTCCACACAAAAATCTCAGTGTTTCCTCTACATTCATTTAGGAGCGGCGGGCCACCATTCCTAAATCCCAGCAGCCGCTCCTTCAAATTTCTCTCACTTTTTTTCTTTTTTGTAGTCGTAAATACACCACTGCTGCATGTCTCCACCTTCACAGCAGAGCCCTTCTGGGCCTTACCAGCGCAAAGGTAGACTAGGCTACAGATAAATATCTTCCTTATATGCGTAGAAACTATATGAAAGTGGCCGATGGGATTTCGGCTCTATCGGCCTACTGCGATAGCTGCGCCTACTTTAATCAAAAGCATGGAGCAGATGCGGGAGATGCTTTTTGTTAGAAGACCTGTGCAACATCGGTCATATGGACCTGACAGAGAAGTGATTGAAACAGAGTTCCACAGAACACGGAAGCGGTGTGGAAGCACCGTGCTGTGGCTTCGCAGCTGATTACGGCAACTCAAGTCAGTTGTAGCGGGGGTTCCACAAGGCGAACTGCGCAGCGTTTCTGAAGCAGCGCTGAAGTGTCGTGGCACTCCACCTTTCTAAAATATTGCCTGTTCTATTTTTGCTGCTTTTCGCTTTGAAATTATATTTGTTATGAAATAGCCTATTATCTTGTAGTCATCAGCGTTTTTGGATCGGATTTCACACAGCAGCTTATAGGCCAGCAGAGAGGGGGAACAAAGGTCAGACAGCATTACATGGCCGGTGCTGCAGCAGCAGAAGTGAATGATTTGCTTTGGCTGTAACTTCTAGATTGTTTTAACCTCATAATAAACAGTGTAGCTGTTCATGACAGTATGAATAGTGTCTGCCTTCATAAACTCTGTGAGACGTTCCTCTAAACCCCTTTTATCTGATCCAGCATGTAGGGAATCTTAAAGTACAAAAGGTGGAGTCAGAAAAACCTGTCCCGGAAATAGGTAGAAATTTCTATTATTTATATAAATTTGTTAAAATTAAAGTTTGTGAATTATTAGGAAAAGTCAGGGAGCAGCAAGGTTTCATGGTTTTATTTGAGTTATTGACTATGCAAATTTAGAAACGTACTAAATGACCGTCTTGGCTGAGCATTTAATGTCTACAAAATACCACAAAGATACATTCATCACAAGAGATTTTAACTGAAAGTAAAACATTTAAATAAATAAAAAATGAGAAAATAAATCAATTCTGTGCATTTCCATTGTAAGAGCAATGATCAATAATGCCCCTTTACTCTGTCCTTACAGGAATGTTCTACCACTTATGTCGTAAAAGTAAAATCTGTCATGTGTCATTTGTTTATGCTGCCGGAGCTCCCCAGAGAGCCTGACCCCGCCGCTGAAAAAATTCCCAGAGGAGATACTGAATATCCTTGGGCAAAATTTTAAAGTCAACCTAAACAACAAAGTTTCAAGGTAACATGACAACAATAGAGCTCCATCTAGGATCGAAGGTTCATTTACCGTCATTCAACCATGAAGAATGTGACAGAACAAAACACTGAACTCTGGTCTCGGTAGGTTTTGAAAATATTTAAATGCAATAAATATTTACTCTCATGAACTATATGCATGTATTTACTGGAGGACATCGCCATTCATGACAATAGCAAAGTAAAAGGCAGAGGGTTATTATTTCTGGACTTGGCGAGGTAATACACAACACACAGTTGAGTTTTCTGCAGCTTGTCAACTACCTACTATCGGTCTGAACTGAACTGATGTCGCTCCTGGTGAGATCAGATTTTCTGAAACTCAAGAGTGGGGGTTTCTTTTCATGTTCACTCTATATATGCAACTGGCCAGCAAATGGCCCAGCTCCTTAGCTTTGAAAGCAAAGACAAAGTACTTGTGTTAAGGTAGAAAAATAGAAATTTTCATCTGAAGCTGAAATATTTTTTTTTCTATGACATGTTACTTCTATTACATGCAACCTAATGAGAGTGTCTGGGTTTAACAAAGTGAATAATCTTTTGTTGCTTCAATATTTTGCACCTTTAAAGAAAAGGGGAGAAAAAAAAGGGACTCAGCTGACTACTTGAAAGACCTTTTTTTTTCCATCAACTGATGAGCATATTGCAAGATGGCAATTCCAGGATATATAAGCCTCAAATTGTAAAAAGAGTGGACATGGATTGGCCACCACAGAAACCAGACCTTCACCCCACTGAAAATGCTTAAGATGTGTAGGGGAGGACTTCATGCAGAGGTCTGACTCTAACATCGTTAATACAAGACCTTGGTTAAAGAATAAATAAAAAATTTTTTTAATTTTAAAAATCAATGCAACTCTGGACAGAATTCTTTTTTTTCTTTTTTTTTACATTGCATAAGCTGATTGAAATGATGCGACTGCAAATGTGTGATGTAAACAAAACAAAGGGTGTTCCAACAACAGATGAAAATCCATGACTTAAATGTGGAGATTTTAGGGTCAACACTTAAAAGTAAACCTAAGTTTTTCTGGCATCACTATGCTTCACCTAAAAGAGACCATAAGCACCACAGCAAATAGTGTGTTTTAGATCATGTTTCGATAAGGGCTTAATAAACAAATAAATGAAAAGTTAATAGCTTGCCACCAACAATCTGAAGATAAGGTGGCTACACAAGCTAAGATTTACGTTAGGATAAAAAAATCCTCATATTATAACCACATAGTTAAATTTTCTGTGTTCAGCTCATTTTATAGTACAAACTGTAAAGATTCATGCTCATCCTAAATACTTTCTAGCACAAGTAAATCTTATAAAATTACTCTCCAACATGGAACGCGAGTAGTGCCGATGGAGCAGAACAGCTTTACTTTGCCTGAAGTATAAATTGATCTTTTTAAGAGCCGGTGTGTCTGTGTCCTCTTTGATCCATGGTGATGCTACATCCCATTACCAGCATGTGTTCACACATTGCCTGCAGTGAATTTTTGTCTTGCATGAAGTATTTTACACTAATGTGGTTTGGGCTCAACGAGCCGAAGGATGCCTTCTCAAACTTGCACAGCGTTTGTAGTAACAGCAGTCGAGAGTATGTTAGGGCTCAGAAAGGCTGCTTTAAAACCTTTGGGCTTCAGTTTCTCTCTTCTGTAAATTCACAAAGCAGGATGGTAAAAATGACATAAGTCTAACATTTCTTAGATTTAAAAGAATACCATTTGTAGTTATGTTGGCATTGTGAGCTGCTAAAGATCTAAGCTGCACCAGCACTTTTACTATCCCGCAGTCTAATCACATTTTCTGTTTTTGTTCGGTCATGAAGGTTTTTGCAATCTGGATTTTAGTTACACTGAATTATTCAATGAGAAGAGTTTGATTTTGTTGTGTTTCACTGACATACTGATAAAATCCTATTTAGATATAACATAGATGGCCTCTTCAGCTTACACATTACCATGTTGATGTTTAGCTGTCTAGATGATCAGACTATAAAAATCGCTCTTCCTGCCATCATCTTCAACCCGTTAACCTTTGGGAGCCCATCCCCGGACCATCTTGACTTTGTTTCCAATATAGTCTTGAAGAATCCGTTACAGGTTTCATAGATCAACACTATAGCATCTAACTGACTGGGCAGGCTCTCCCCTTTTGATTGAAAACTCTTTTGACCAACTGGGTGGACGTATAATATCCATGCAAGGTCTACTTGCATGAAAGGACACACACATACTCTTACCCAAGCAGATCTGGCCAATCAGCTCTGATGCTAAAGACATGAAGCCAATCAAATTCCCGCCTCGTTGATATGCTGTTTTAGTGTGTAGGTTTTAAAATGGCTTATGAAAGTGTGTGTGTAAAAACCGGTTCATGTTAGCGCATTTAAAAAAAAAAAAAAAAAAAGGAATAAAAGTCTTTGTTTCTAACTAAATGACGACAAAAACATGTTGAAAAGAGGAAATATACCCTCAAAAAGATGGGTGGAGCTGGTCTCAAGAAAGGATAGTGATTTTTCAGAGGTCGACGAATTGGACTCAGCAACGACAATACGGTTCTCGTGGAGACGTCCTTCACAAATGGAAACTTTTATGTGCAGTTACTGTTTGTATAAGCTATTTTGATATGAATTACTTTGAAACAGTAAAAGGAATAATCAAGTATCAATGTCATTAACCTGTGGGGCGGTGGGGTGCTTTCTCACCATGTACGTCTGTGTGAGAGATGGCGGTGGACTTTGTTGCACGTTCTCCGACTGTGGGTGCATTCATGCTAGCACCGTTTGGTCCGTCAAAGAAGTGGAAAACCTGGGGGTCTCGGCTCACTAACACGAGACCCCGGTTTACAGTGGGTCTCGTGCGGTTCGTGTGTGTATGAAAGCAAACGGACCAGTGGACAAAGAGAAGCAGTGGCGTGGCGGCAAGCTTTTCTACAAGTTGAGCAACGGTGCAGCTACTTCACTTCATTGCCTCTCCTGCTGCTCATACCGGATAGATTCTTGTAAAAACCATACAGAAAAACAGAAACCAGACTGCAGAATTTCATTGCTGCTCCATTGTTTACTTGCAGTGAACAAGCGGTTTTCAGTCCTGGTCAGTCAACGGGAGGAAGACTTTTATTCTTTATCCTACTTTTTTTTACATCTTGGTCAGTAGTCATAGACATAGGTTGTACATACTAAATCATGAAGCGAAAGAAAAGACATGAGTTTCTGTTGACTTTGTTTACCTATGTGGATGTGCGCTGCCTTCACACTCCGTTTTGCTTTATGTTTTGGTGTGTGCGTATGTGAGATAATAAACTGAGTTTTATATATTAGGAGAGCATTGGAATCTGATTCGAAGTGGGAACCTGAGGAGATCAAGCAGAGCAGAAGAGTCCAGCAGCAGTTGCTCAGATGAAGATGGCCCAACTCCTCCCAGAGGAAGAGCAAGGGCCAGAGGGGTGTGAGGGGAGGAAGCAGCGATTACAGTGGTGTTGATGAATCAGACATAACACCACACCAACCAGCTTTCGGTTCCTCACAAACACTAAAGCCCCAGCTCATTATGACAGCTACATGAGCATTTTATTGTGTTTACGCATCACCTGCCGAATTTCAATCATGCTGACAGTGAAAATATAGAACAGGATTCCTCTTGGTACCACCTTTCATTAGAGGGCTCATTGATAAATGTATGTTGAAGCGTTGTGGAGATATAGCCTTTAGAAGATGGTGTTATCCAAAGTGTCAACTTGGAGACTCCAAATGGACACTTTGGATAACGACTGGACATACTCTCTGAAAAAAACACACAGCATAGTCATTTTTGTAACCAAATTTGACCTAGCAATAAGCAAGTGTCATCCTATAGCCTCATTTGATTTTCCGATCTACATCTCCATCTTTCCGTGTGCAGCCAAATGAAAAAAATAGAAGAAAAATCACAGCGAGGGGAAAAAGTTTAATTACTGTGTGTTTCAAATTCAATATCTACATGCAAGTTACAGTTATAATAAATTTAAAAGCTGAGCGTAAAAATTCAGAGTCCTATCTTTACAGAGGAACCATGCTTTTATTATGTACTTCAAAGGGTTCAAGAGCACCATCAAATCTAATTTAAGTATGCCTTTTATTTTTTCAAAAGGTATTTTTGGCATTTTGGGGATGACAGTTAAGGGATTATCTGACCACTAAGTTAACTAAGAATCTTTAAATATTTAGGGCACATTGAAAAATATACTTTCATTCATTACTTTTCAGCTGTGGAAAGTCATCACTAGTTAATTCTCGGAATAACCAAAAACATGAATTTATTTTGTACACAAGTTGAGGTGGGACATTTGAAATGTCCACATCAGACCAAAAATAAATAAATAAAAATCGACTGCAGTGGGTCCTGGTGAACCCTGAAATGCATCCTACCTTTTAAGCAATTAAATAAACTCCTTGGTAATTTTGTCAAACTGGTGCACCGTCTTGGTTTCTTACAGGGACAGCTGGGTCTGGTAATACAATAAACTATTTCAACATTTTATTAGTCTGCTCATTCAAAGTGAGTACAAAGCTCAGGAGAAAGAGGGTAAATTCACGTCAGAATGTCACTTCAAGAACAAAAGAAGACAAGGTAGATCAATGACCATCCTGAAAAGATCAAATATAGTGGTTTATATATGGGACTGTGACTAGTGCATCAAACTACCTTACTTCAACACACTAGCAATCACTTGAAAAGAGCAGACACAGAACTCACCTGGTTTTATGTTGGGTGTGTTAAAGAAAACAATTTCGCATTCAAGCTCCAGAAATAAAGTCTCCCACTTTAAAATGGGTTTGTTTTGTTTTTTTAATACAGTTCGGTATTATCTATCAAGATTCACTCACCTACACGACACACCAAATTCTGGCGTGCTTGAATCTTAACAAATAGAGTTTATTTAATCCCTGTACGATTTCATTTTACATACATATTCTGCAATTTTTACCTTGGCACCTTGAAAACACATTAAAATAAATAAATACATAAAAACTTTTGAAATGAATGCACATCTCTGCACAAACTTTTCAGTTCTTTCAGTTTTCCAAAAAGTCAAAAAAGTTAAGTTTAGAGTTTTCTGGAAAGTTGTGCACTCAAACAAAAGCAATATAAGCTTTAGTTTAACTAATGACTCCTGCCATGACATCCTCTATTACTTTGTTTATATTTTACTTAAATGAATATTAATGCATCTCCAGTCACATATAATGGTCAACAAGATCCTTTCAATTCAATCTAGCAGGAGCCTAGTTTTACTGATCGTGTATTAAAAATGTAAAATCTTTCTGAAGCACTCTACAAATCAAATGATCAATATTTTTTATTTATTTTTATAAAGCTTAACTTGATCAAACCTTCATGTAGGTCAACCATTATCACCCAGTTTCCTTACAAATCTCCCAGTAGATGTGTCCTGCACAGAGTTGAACCTAAAAAGAATATTCTCATACATTCAATGTTTGGCTAAATTATCATATCGTGCCACAGCATAACATAAAAATTTCTGAAGGCAACAACAAAGTCAGAGTGATCCTGTGTCGCCCCTACATGAACTTGTAAGGCCTTTAGACGAACGTTAGCGATCGGTGGGAACTGGCTACCCATTACAGTCATTTATAACTTGTCGGTTATTAATAACAGTATTATAAACGCTTTGTTACATATGGCTAGTGTGTGCATATCAGTGAGTGCTACAAGATTACGAAAATTATTGCTTAAGCTAGATGTCAAGAAGCTAAAAGACGAACAAAGCAAAGGCCAGAAAATCCCCGTCCTCGAGTTTAGCTTCGCCTGTCTCCCAGCGACTTGCAGCTAGCTTATATGCGCACCAGCTAACTGGAGCTACTAACAAATATGCTAACATTACTGGTTAAAAAGAAGTTCGGTTGGGCTAAAATACTGTACCAAACAGCTACCATACGTTGCATAATTATAAACTGATGAGTATTTAGCTGTGCAAAACGGAAACACTTGCACGTAAATACTGACCGTCAGCCCTGCAGCAGTGGTTGTTGTTGTCGCCTCCCCTCCTCCGCTAACCTCCGGGGCGGCCAGGCCGATGACGCTCACCGCCCGCACCGTTCCCCGTAACCAGTCCCGGGCCCAGGCAGCCTGCTCCGGTTCGGGTCCATTTGCAGACCTGCCGTCGTCCAGGAGCAAAATCAGACGCTTCCCGATCAATTCGAGAGAGTCCCCCATGGTTTGCTCACAAGCTAGTTGCTGCCTCTAGTCATCCACCATGAACAGTGTAACTTCTCCGCTCGGGATGGGAACTGAAGAAAGCTAGCGTTAGGAAACGAATAAAAACCAGCTGCCACAGCTTTATTGGTAATGTCGATGCAGATTTGATCTAGTTCAGCTGCTGCACCCGGGGACATGAGGCGGCGGAGCAAGTCGCACCAGGAATTCACCCAGTCGAAACGTTTTTGTCCTCGGCGTCAGCGCGACTATCCTGCTCTGTCCGCCATTGAGCTCTGCAACAATCAAACGCACTCCTCCTAGTAAACTGGCAGCACTGCGGACAGACAGAAAATGTGTGGAAACAGCGACCTCTAGCGACCGCTCGGTGTAACACTTTCCCCGCAGTGCCAACCGGAGGTGGACCAACTTAATCAACTCAAATAAAAATGTAAAACGAAATCACAAAATGATACCCCATTAATATTCATTTACAAAAAGCTACCGGAGTTTTTAGGCAGATGCATATATTTAAAATCAGAATTATGGCTAAAGATCCTGTTAAGGATTCCTTTTCCCTGGATTATCTCACACCTTTTACAGAACACAAAAATGCAGTCTAGTAAATGTAGTCTGCCATATAACATTTGTTTAACCTTTTTTGGTTTTCCATTATAATTATGTGTTTTCTCCTTTAATGTTAAGAATTGTTTTCAGTGATATTGGTTGTAGTATTGCAGCATTGTTTTTGGTGATTGTGGTCACTAGGAGGTGCTACATCGCTACAGACTGGAGGGCAGTGGGGGCGAGGGGATGCTCTGCCAGAGCAAATGTATTTAAAGAAGTCTGGGACAAAATAAAAAAAAAAATTTTATCACAGACTTATTAAAATTTAAAGCGTATTGTCTAACATTTTATATATAATTAATGTGAAAATGTGACTTTTATTTGGACAAATACAAGATTTTGTAACCTTTTCATACGGTGAAATTTATGACCTTATTTTTGCACTTGGGCTGAGAGTTCTTTGGATAAAAATAGAGAACTATCAATACTGGTAAACTGTGACATACATATCATCAGTTTATTACTGGAACTGCTAATCAAGACTGCTCTTTGGTTTTGTGGGAGCTGCAGCTTTTTCAAAAGTAATATAGTTTATCTAGAAAATGGTAAAAGGAAACTGTAATAAAGATGTTTTCAATTTTTTAAAAAAGCTATTATTTATTTATTTAGAAGTTTTACAAGATAAGGTAAATCATACAACATGTACAAAATATCAATACTTTCAAAATAGAAAACAATACACATTTATCTATCATTCATTAAAGCTGCATCATATTGAATAAGAGGCTATCCTTTGTGGAGTGGCTGTCTATACTTGAAGTCAGCCATTAGTTTATACTTACAAGAGCTAATCTTTATAAATAGGGGCGTGAGGTTATTTTTAAAGAGTTTTAAAAGCCAAGCTAACTCTTCAACGGCTGTAAAGGGATGCAGTATATGCAAGGACCTTTGTGTGCAGATCTCTGTCAACACATGTGCACGCAAATATACAGGATGTGTCACCAGTGTGCCACTATCGGTTGTAATTGTAAATAAAAATGCTTTTGAGGAAATAAATTCTCCTCATGTTTTTTTCTGCAATTACAAGTTTCCATCAACAGTTTGAACACTGTGTAAAATAGAAAAAGAGAAAACAAATAAAACATTTTGCAAATCAATTAGACCCCAAACACAAAATGTCAGATTTTCTTTTTCAAAAATATATTTATATTTTGATTTGAATACTAGCAAAACTTAAACAAGGTCTTCCCTGTAAAACTAGTAGTCTGGATTGCAGCACATGTTGCTCCAAAACCTGTATGTTGGCTTTTCACTTTCTGTTGATGATAAGCCGAGTCTTTTATCTTTAGCCTGGAGGACGGAGCGTACATGATTTCCAAGAAACATTTCTAATATTAATTTGTCAGATCACTGGACAGTTTTCTTCTTAGCCTCAGTCTATGATAAATGAGCTTAGGCCCAGAGAAGGCAGCAGTTTTAACTTGCAGGGATGCAGCATTGAAGTGGGATAACTTACAACGGTATTCTTGATCAGTGGCAATTTCCACAGAGAAGTTTCTGTTTTTAATGCAACACTACCTGAGGGCCTGAAGATCACAGCTACTTAATAATGGTTTTCAGCTTTGTCCCTTGTGTACAGACATTTTCTCTCAAATGATCTGAATCTCTTTCATTTTATTATCTACCACAGATGATTAAACACAGTAGATGTATGCAGTTTTAACTCAGAAAAATGTAGCCCACAGTGTGTTGAACTCCTCTTTTTCTTTTCTTCTGAGAAATTTCTTCTGAGCTTTTCATGTGATGCTCTCTTTTCATGCTGACTTTTCCTGACCTGTTACCAGTTAAGCAAATTAACTGGAAGATGTTTCACATGGTCAGCAGTCTTTTCTTGCCCTTGTCCCAAATCTTTCAAACATGTCGCTGGCACCAAAGTTAAAAGCGAACACATATTTCCCAACAATATGACATTTCTCAGATGTGTTAAGCGATCTTTGTAATGTTTTCATTTCAACATAGGGGTTCAAATATTTTATAAATCATTGCATTCTGTTTTTATTTACATTTTGCACCATTTCCCCCTTTTTTCTGGCAATACAGTTGTACAACATTTATAAAAATCATTTTATACTATAAAACATATAAGCTGTTGTTTTGAGCCTTATTACCCACTCAACAGTCTGTCCAAGAGACTTTAAATTTCTTTTTACCGCCATTAAAATACATTCAGAGGAGTATTTGCTCTGAAACTAATCACCTTTGTTAACTTCCACAGTCTGGCTGCAACAAAGATGAAATACAAATTTAAAAAAATAAAATCCTTCGCACCATTAGAGATGCTGAAGATGCAGCAACATTTTCTCAGTCCAGCATTGACAACATAAAAGTCTGAGCGCTGAGTTAAACACCGGCTGTGTTTGTGCTCGTGCACGCTGTGGCTTACTGCCGTTTCTTCATGCAGCTGTGTGGCACGCATTCAGCCTGTTCCTCCAATTCAGGGCAAGGGCTGCCTGCATTGGCCGGCCGCAAAAGGATGTAACGTGTGCGATGGCGAACGCCATCCCTGGAGCAGGGGCCCAGACACAGACCCCAGGATGACCAGTGGGAGACTTCACAATCCAGAGGTGTCACTGTGTTGGGTTGAGAGGGATAGATGAAAACAAAGGTACAGCTGTTTTACTCTAATCTTGAGAGTATGTCCACTCCAACATTAAATTAACCAAACCATGAAACAATTAGAAACATGCTTTCATCTTTGATCAGTGGTGAGATTATGTGTCCAAGCCAATAAGAAGTATGTAAATCATCAGTGGATTTAACAATAGGAATTAGGACAATATTAAAAAAAGATTTGTTTTTGTTTCCTCTTCATGCTTCCCGATGCATTCTTGTCATTTGCTTTAATATCTAGCCCAAAAATGTCTGCAAACAGCTGGCAAAGTGAGTCTTGTGGTCTTACCTGAGAAGCGTTGAGGACTAATGGAGTTTGGCAGAATGTGATTTGACATCGAGCTTTGATGGTCTCGTGATCTGTGCTGCCGGCTGATCTGTATGCTGGCGATAGGTGGAAGCTCCTTTAAGCGTGGGTAGTAGAAGGAGTTGGCCGGGTGGTTCGGTAGCTGAGATGTGATCTGAACAAGTCAGCAAAGAGCAAATCATAACAAGAGTCTCAGTGGAATTCCAAACGCATAATGAGCCAGTTTAAAGCACACGCAAGGAAAGGATGGATGGTGTATTATGTAAGCGAGGGAAGACGGGAGGCCCTTCTTACTCAAATCACTTGAGGTCAGACATAAGGGCTGCCAAGGAATCATTTAAGCGGAGACAGCTACAAATGATGCCCCATTCCCATGCTTCTTATTTATTTTAACCACAATATAATGAAAGCACTAATGACTAAGTAAAGGAAATACTATAGTCAGTTTAGACTCATCAATGAAGATGATTTCTAGCAGAGTTCACACCTTTGTGATGTTTTCTGCTGGGCTGGTGGGGAAGTTGGGAGAGGAGAAAGTGAATCCGCTGTCCGTCCCTGCGTCATAAGGCTGGAGGTCCAGGGTCACTTCCTGTTTCCACTGGTTACCCTCACAAAGATTCAAATTGTCCACACCCACAAACCAGTCAGGGCTGGGGATCATCTTCACCATCAGGGACAACTGTTGATCAGAGGAAGATGACAAAGTGGCTTCAAGACCTTCATAAAAGCCCAAAAGTACTCAGCAACATCACTTATTCATTAATTGTGCTGTTGCCGTTACTGATTCAGTCATATCACAGCGATTCCTCAGTTTAATATTCATTCATTCATTTTCCTGCAATATCCTGTTGATAGTCACAGGCAGAGTGCCTCAGCTATTGGCCCAAACTAAGTCTCAAATAGCCACACCAACACATAGCTGAGATGAGAAATAAATGTGACTTTGCAACAGATAAGTGTTTTGAAATCCACGACTATATCTTAATGACATTAATGTCCCACAAGAAGAGAAAAAGAGAGTCAAATTTATCCATTAGGAAATTTACATTTTTCAAAATTAAACTTCTTTTCATCTTCCTATATGTGTTCTATATGTTTTTATATTCATATTTTTGTTTGTATCTATATCCCAGCATTCGTTTTATATTCATTTATGGAGATATAATTTGTTCCATATTGATAGTAATTGTATTTTATAAAAAAGTATTTTATTTCATATAATAAAAGTTTGCAGATCCAACTCAGCTCCATGAGAGCATAGTAGCCTTCTGAAGGACTTTACTATTGATTGTGTGGGGTGACCAGATTTAAGTCTATGGGGGCCAATGGCAACCCTCTGGCCCCAACACAGTAAATGCAAAACTTATAGAACTTCCATTAACCTGAACACTAAGTTGTGTTTCATAATTATCATCAGATGTTGGCATGCATTTATACTGAAGTCTAAAAAACAACTAAGGACAAAACATGTCAACATTTCACACTCAGTAGCCATGTGAAAATATGGTGTACATAATAAACATAACACACAAAAAAAAGGAAAGAAAATCATATTACAGGAATTGCTTAGTGCTAATCTGGCTCATAAAAAGAGAAAAGTTTCAATCAAACCAAACAAGCTGACAAGCTGCTCTTTTGTGGGGAAAAGAACAAAATTCATAAAGGAGGGTTGAATGCTTGAAAGAAATGTGTAAAATGTATGGTGTGGCTCAAAATGAATCAAATATTTAGCTACAACATGTTTCTTTCTCTATTAGATCACAAATAAACGTTGGATTCTCTGTCAATAGGAAGAGACAGGGCAAGTGAAAATGATGATACCACAGACACTCAAACACAGTCAAGGCCTGAGTACATTTAAAGAAGCAGGTGTGCAAAGGAAAATAATGACTGAATAAATGACTGAGGTGCAAGAGACTTGCAGATGAGTGGAAAATCATTTGTCTGGTGAGGAAAAACCCATTTATGATTTTACAGCACGTCAAGAATGTACCCCAGGATGTAATAACTCAGAAATGAAACAGTCCATGACCCAAAACATACCAGCCTTTCTTGGTGAAGGTTTGGCCATATGCGCCAATACACTGGGCATATGTGCCTGTCAAATAAACTTAAACACTTATTGATCAATTCACAGCTAGATAATATAATATAAGATAAGATAAGATAAGATAAGATAAGATAAGATAAGATAAGATAAGATAAGATAAGATAAGATAAGATAAGAT
>JAOXYM010000007.1:23661969-23673479 GCA_028567055.1 Leptatherina wallacei | reverse complement strand
AAGATAAGATAAGATAAGATAAGATAAGATAAGATAAGATAAGATAAGATAAGATAAGATAAGATAAGATAAGATATCAACTCTCAAAGTGATGAGCTACACTAACAAATACAATACGTAGGTGTCAGTCATTGCATTTCATCCTGACACAAACAGGATTAATGCAAGGCTTGACTGAAGAATCAAATAAACCAAACCTCATTTTGTTTGGCATTGTGCAAATATGTCAAATGACTTTTGAACTCCTTAACTTTGGGTGCTGACTATCTGAATGACATTACCTCCGACATGTTTGTTTTTTTCCTAAACTGGTGTGCAGCCACCAAAATTGAAAAACTTGGTTCCGTAAGGTTTCCTCTATGTTTTGCTTTTTAAATATTCCCGCTATGAACAGTGAGCAGATTGCAGAATAAATAAAAGAATCATGGTGAGGACAGCCAAGACAATAAATGCAATAAGCCTGATGTCAAACACACATGCAGAGTCACCGTGAGGATTCTGTAACTGTAAATGTAGGAGCCCGCATGAGTGTGCCTGATCCCCTCCGTCTCCCTGCAGTGTTGCAATGTCTCTCCTGTGTGATGTATGTTTCCTGAGAGCTGGTGACCTCATACAGGAAGGGGCGGATGACCAGAAAAAGATGCATCTGAATGTGCATTTTTGCATGCAGATAAATATTTGAGGACCTCAGCTGAACTTTTATGTCTCAGGGTTGGATGGGTGGGATTTTAGGGTTTGGGATGGATCAGAAAAGGTGGCCTGGATCAGGACAGAGGGATGGAACGGAGATCAAACCAGATCGTTCTGGGACAAGAGGTAGATCGTGTCAGGATGACACAAGAGATCTGTTTTTTGGCTATGACGCATGGCAAAAAGCATTGACACCAAATCAGAAAAGTCATCTTGCCCTTAAATTTCTCCACTTCTTTCCTTCTGTTCTTTTAATATCCCTCCACTCGTGCTTTTCAGCCTTGTCTGAAACAAAGATTTTCCAAGAGGCCATCCTGCTATATCCATTGGGCGACTCTGCAAGGATGTCCTCTCTGGGGTATTCCTCATTACTGGCCTGATGGTAGTTTGCAATATACAGGAGAGAAAGTATCTCTGGTGCAGATGGTTACTCAAAGTTCCCATCATCCCTCTCACGTCACAGCAAATCCTCCACAGAGCCTCAGAGAGAACTAAAGGAAAGCATGCAACCCAACTCAGTTTTCTTTCTTTTGCGGCCTCGAATTGGCACATATTTAGTGTTATCCGTCTGTTTTGAGTTACACATTTAAGAACAACAGCACAGGGCTCATGAATATGGAGATAGGAATCATATGTGTTTGGGATTCTTGGGGCATTTCGTACGAATGATTTTGTTCTGTGTAAAAGAAAAGAGATGGCATTTACAAATGAGTGGGGAAACAGGGAAAAACAGAGATGCACAGTCACAGATTATAATGTCAACACATTCACAGCATTCAGTCACATTAAACAAAAACACACTAGGTTTTTTTTGTAGTTCTTCCCACTGATCCAAAAATAGAGGCATTTTAAAGCAGCCGCAGACATGGTGTATCTGGATGACAGGCTGCTGAGCTGCCATTCATGACAAGCATTTACCAGAGTTGCCCTTTGACAGTGTTGTATATAAATCCTAAGTTTTTTGGAACAACCAATAAACGAATATGGGTCACCAGACTCGAAGTCGGACATACACCTATTTCTAAAAGCTCAAGTAAATATCCACCTATCCTCATCACTGTTTTTCTACACTTAAAGAAGACGCTATAACTCTGTGAATAGTACAACACATTTTTCCACTGTGCCATACCTCAATCCTTCGTCTTTGTTTAAGCCCTGACCCAAATTTAGCCCAACCTGAAAAGTGAGTCCAACCATGACCTTTGCTCCCAGCTGCCATTCAGCGGCAGTGGTATTCTGTGGTCCAAGCAGTGAGGACAGCCAAAGCCTAAAACGCTGTCTAATATGTGGCTTCAACATTTCAGATGGATTGGTTGTTTTGATGAAAAAGAAAATCTTTTTTGTACAAACTTGGCATAAAAAGCATTCTTGGAAAAGATTTACTGGATTTGCCTAACATAGATTGATAAATCCCTGTGTCAATTTTGGCTAAACTTTGAATTGCTTTGCATCAAATAAAGGCTGTGGTTTGTGTCAGGGATTGACGAAAGCTTTGATGAAGACTGATTAGAGCTACATTTGAGTGTAAAAATTGGCAAGTACGCAAATATTTCACATGCTATATATCTATGATAAATAAAGAGCTACATCCTGCAGCTAGTTAGCTTAGCATAAAGTCTGGAAGCTGCGAGCTAGCTTAATATAGATCCAAAAAAGGGGGTAAACATCTCTGTGTAAACTATAACCATTTTGGTTTTCCAATAAGTTACCATAGCAACGAAATATACCCAACTAAAGGGATAAAAATATTATACTCTTCAATTATTTGCTGAGGAAAACAATATTTTTTGTTTATGAATCTGATAGTGTTCATGTTTTAAGTCCATCATCTAGAAAACACTGTGAACAACAATGGTGTGCATGGCAACCCTGCAAGGAGAATGACGCCACCCTCCAAAAAGAGCATTACCGACCATCTGCAGTTTGTTTAATTTTCACTGATTATTTGAACAGAGCAAAACATAAAGGAAGATGACATAATAAATCTGAAATAAATCAGAAATCTACTAATGCCTCCAGAGTCCCAGAACAGTGGAATACAAAGTGAATGAACTCATCTGCAGTTTGCTAAATATTAAACCAGAGAGCTTTTGGGAAATGGTTTTGTGGACGGATGAAACCAAAATAGAACCTTTTGGTCAGATGAAAACTTTTATATTTGGAGAAAGGAAAATATTGTAACTTAGCATAAGAGCCTTATCCCATCTGTGAAACATGGTGGCGGTAGTGTCATGACATTATGTCATCATTGTTGGAACAATTCATTCTGAATCATACCAAACTCAGTTGTAAGGACACGAGCATACAGCCTACCTGGACACACTACCTTTTACACACATAATCCTGGGACATTTGTGTTTCTGTTATTAAACAGTTCAAACTTACTCATGAGTCATAAACATGTAATTCTGGTTTCCTAATTTTGTATTGGAAAGGTTTGGAGGCCTCAAGCATAACAAAAAAAACATTTGTCTATTTGCAATGAGAGCAACAATGTGAGATTTGCAGTCTGTTGAATCCCAGTTACACTCTAACCCAAAGCCATATGCAGTTTTTATGAATAAAGATTTTTAGATTTGCAATAAACAGAAGATATTGGGGGGGAAATTGGAAGTCTGTGAAAAGCCATACTCATTGTTGCATATTTGAGTGGGTTTTACAACAAGTATTCTGGGACTAGTGGTGAGCCAAAGACCGCAGAAGTTTTTACCACAACATAAAGTAAGATTGCATTTTACCAATCCTATCAACAATGGTTAAAGAGTGTTACTGACCCGCCTTTAATCTGGTAGAAAAATTGTGGAAAGCCCTGAAGTGAGAAACCACCCGCATCCCAGAGTCGAAACTGCTGTCTTCAGAGGAACGGGCCAACAACCGAGTTGATGTGAAAAACTGAATCAGAAACATTTAGTTGCAGTTCTCTTTGGACGACGGGGGTCACAGCAGGTATTAAAAGAAAACATTCACATTTTTATGTGACTAAGATATGCAATATTAGATCTTTTTCCCCCCCCTATTTATTTCCTTTTAAGTGTAATCTACTTTTTTTTTTTAAATAATAAAGCAATATCAAAATTGTTAAGCGCTTAAACAGTTTCAGGTACAACTACATATTTATCTAACCTTTGATGTTCAGTAAGCCATCTGACTTTGTTTTATGTGCAGATAAGAGAGTGAGTTATAACACGAGCATGCTAATTAATAAATTGTTGACACTAAAGGGCAGATTCTGTTTCCTTTAGACAAATACTGGCCAGCTGTTTTTCTCTTATTCCCTCTCTTTATGCTAAGCTAATCTAACTGGCTGCCAGCTTGATATTAACCGTACGAACATGGGCCCCTCTCTCCTGAGCTCACAGAGTTCAGTGGGACAGGCAGCAGACAGTGAGCAGACCGCGCAGGATGGATGTGGGCGTTTGTGGCTGCTGGGCTGAAGCACTTGGGCTAAACATAGTCTGACTGGATATAGTGGAAAGAAGGGGTGAGGTATTTGGTCGGAGCGGATGGGCGATGTTATGGGGAGGCCCGGGTCAAACAGATGGTTTGTGTGACTTTACTGTGTCTGAGCATGCGTGTGTGCTTTTTCATAAATGAGCAAAAGCTTTTTTTGTTGTTCAATTTGTGCCTACCAGTGAGGTCCGGGGCTGCATGAGCATCTCCGTGGAGCTGTGGCCGATGCCGTTGGGAATGCCAGCCGTTCGGTGCATGGCGCCGACCGTGCGTTTCTTCCTAGCCTCCTTGGCTGCCCTCATCAGCTCCACCGTCACCCCGAGTTCAGCAAAGTTCTGCACCCCTGGACTGGCTGAAGCACCCTCCTCCCATAGCCTAAAATGGCGATTATGGCTGACCGCTAAAGAGCGAAAAGAAATTGAAGAAAGAGGAGACGATAGGAGAGAGATGCTTATTTGCTGGAATGCATGTCAATGTCAATGAAGCACCACGGAGCCTCAGCCAGACGGTGAGATCATTCCCACCATGGAGCCTGCATGTATTTCTATGGCTGCCTCCTACTTCCTGAACTTAAACTGATAAATCTGAAAGATTTGCCCATATGCATGTATTATTGCAAGGTTATATTCTGCATCTATCACCGATGAAACCACAACACATGCAGGAGCTGCCAGGGGACAGGTCAGACTGCCAGATGGTGGACAACAAATGAACTATTTTGAAAACCATCGTAGATACTTTCATTATCTGAGCCAACGGAGCCATTTACTTCACATTCTTCTCTGTAGTTCTAGCTGTCTATGTAATCTGTTAAAAATCAAGATCCGGCTTTAGGTTCGTACCACAGGTTCTGAAGCTTTGTGTAGAAACCCACAGAGCCACTGGCCTGGGCCAGTGGTTTTAAGGGCAGAGTGAGGTTAGCCAGAAACACGCTGACAAATGCTCTGATGGTTCTGCCTTACCTCACTTTGCAGAGGTTCACACACACACACACACACAAAATCATGCATTTCAACTTAAATAGTCTTGACACATGTATGATCACACACACAGCCTGCCCAGCACACTTCACACACTATCTTGTTTCTTCTCAAAACTGCTATTACTTTTGCACTTAATTATATTTCCATCCTAACAAATTTCCCACTAACATCAAAAACTTGAAACCTGATAACGCATCAAATTTAAGCCCCACCAAGACTTCAAAGTCCACTCTTCCTAAATTGCTTGTGTATTTTTTGGCCATTCTTTCAGTGTCCTCAGCCCCCTCTCTAATGGGCACTCGTATTACAGCAATACAAACCCATGGAAGGTCCCAAAACTCCTTCCGTTTAACTATGACAAAATCCATCTCCAGCTTCCTTTTGTCCCCAACAACACACTGAAGTGCTTGTATTTTTCTTCTCTTGTGACAAAGACCATCTCTTGCCATTTCCATGGAAAGGATCGTGGGTGTGTCCGAATCACCGGTGACTGTCTCTATTTGGAGTAAGTTGGATATCTTCTTGCAGGTCACCACTGAGACACATGGAAGCCAGACAAAGCCACAGCTGCCATAACCTTACATATATATGTACACACATCTAAACATCAAAAATCCTGAAGTAAAAGAGAGAATACAGGGGTTTAAAGGAGGAGAGGACAAAGAAGCAATTCTTCTACTCCCCCTGGCTCTGAGGTAAGTGGTCTGACCCCACCACACCCCAGCTATCATCACCCACCTTCACCAGTACTGAACCCACCAATCCAGTCTTTACCGCCAACACTGTGGTAAACCAGCGGAAATGTGGGAAGGAGAGTCGGATTGAGTCGAAGAAACAGAGAAATATTAAAGATGTGGTTGGACCGACGTTAGAGAAACAAAGAGACACACCATCTGGTAGCATTTAGACTGTCTTTTTTATTCTTCCCTACTTTCTTACACCTCCCACTTCACTGTGTATGTGTGTATATGTTAAGAATGATACTCGACATCTAAAAGAAAAAAACACCAACTTGTCTTTAGATGCTAAGAAGCTAAGCTACTGCCCCTACTAGCCCTTTGTGATTTCTATTGAAATGCTAGATTTTCTCTTGGTCTCCAGCAGTCCCTCTCACCTATAAGCTTGGACCACTGTGCAGGGGGCCTGAACAGCGGATACTGTTTTGGGAATGCCTGTGGGCTCCAGTGACCTGTAAAGACCAGGATGTAGGAAGCAGGACTCTTGGCTGTGCAGTCTGTCCCGTTGAGAGGTCGCAGAGGCCCAGCAAGAGCGAGACAAAGCTTCGCAAGCACAATGAGTAGCTGCTGCAGCCAACCGCAGGTCAGGTGCTCTGATGACATCGTCTGAAAGGAACGGAGAAATGAAAACGTGTGTTATTCCTCACTCATGGTCGAGATGGGTCACTGTTTGCACCCGATTACATTTCCTACACAAACACTGGTTGTGATCACTGTAAAAAAATGCATCTCTTACCACTGAGTTTTCATACCATAACATTTGTGGCACATTCTGAAATCAATAGCTGTCTCAAAAGCGCACGAGCATGTCTACGCACATCGGCACGCAAACAAAAATAACTGAACATGAACATTTAGGGAAACCAAACCCAGACAATCCTGGAAAAACAGAAGAAAGGGGGGAAATTCCACATGCCTCCCCTCATATCGCAATACATTTTTATCTAAAAACAAAGTTCATTGAACCTAGTGACCTTTAAGTTCTCAACTACAGATATCCTCCTACTCCTTTGTGCTGGACTGAGTGTGTGTTGACCCTGGGCCAGAACAGTTACAGTTCATCGGGAATGTCTGTTACAGGAGCCGCCCTGAAATAAAACAACGTGGCCGACATCTCTGAGGATAGATGAAAATTCTGTCTGCTCTACTGATCTCACCGACTGACCATCCACTGACCGGCAGCTGCTGAGTCAGACTCACATTGTTAAGAGACAGAGAGGGCAGAAGAGCACGTGCACGATGATCAACACAAACTTGAGTTTTATATTCATCATAATGTGGGTTGAAATGGGCTGTATTCATATAGTGCCCACTCAAAGTGCTTTTACGCTTCGTGCCACATTCACACACTGCTGGCTGCAACATGGCAGGTGGTCTGATGAAGTCGGAGTCCACCTTCCAACTGGTAGACAACCTGCTCTTCCTCCTAAGTTTCAGCTGCCCTAAAGAAAGGGTTTAAGGAAAGTAATAGAAAATGACCACATTGTCATTTTTTTTCAGCACCTCTCAACATACATGTTTCCATCATATCATCCTCTTCCCTTTCCCCCGTCTGATTTAGAGCCGTTGTTCCAAAAAGCGAGCATTACAGAGTTAAAATGACCCCCCCTGCAGTGTTGAGTGTAATAATGCGCATGAACAAAAAATGTTTTTTTAAGGCTGGATGCACCTTTTTCTTTTTTTATAATCACTCATTTGTTCATTTAGGAAAAATCCTGAACACATTAGTTATGTCATGCCATTCTTTTCAAGTCTGATGTTTATTTATTTGTTCTGTTTACATGACACGCTGTCGTTTCCATGGATTTCCATACTATAACTAAAACTCCAAGCAGCTGTAGAATGCAGACAGTTAAATTTGGGCGAGTCAACCAGCGCACAAATGCGCACATGTGCACATAGACACACACATACACACATACGCCATCCCCACACGTAACACCCATGTCCTGCTACATATTGTCCCTGAAGTCTATTTCCAGAGGTCAGATAGAATTACTGTGCCAATATAGCTGCAAAACTCCAACTCTGACACTTTTCTGACCGCAGCCTTATACGCCACCAAATGTTTTATCAATTCCCCATCTCTATTAAATGCATATTAACCACTGCACAGTTTAACAGCCGCCCATAAAAATACCTTGAGTATGGAGACACACAAAGCCCATCTTTGATCCTACTGCTCGGTCACCTGATAACTAACTTTGCAGCTCTGCAGGAGGCAGATGGAGATCGCGGTTCAGATGCTTAAGTGACCAACTAATTCCCAAAAAGTAGCTCTAACTTTGCTGTCTTCTTCAACATGACAATATTGTGATTGAAGACTTGCACTGATGGATATGCAGAACCTGAATCTGAGCCTTACTTACTTAACTGTCAGCTATCTCAGATAAGTTTAAAGCAAAAACTGAGATTCGTTCTTCAGGTTTTAGCCAAGATTGACCTTTTTTTTTATATTTCTTTCATTTCTCTCAAAGAAGATCAGCATTTTAAAATGAAAATTCACTTCATACAACTTGTCTGAAAAAGTGAGATGAGTTTGTTTGGTTTTGGAAAACCTTCAGAACTTTTCACACTCAGATTATCACAGGATAAAGATACATTTCTTGAATTCCTTTCCAAACACTCTGGATTTGACCTGTCAGCACGTAGACCCACACATGCATTTGTAATAGCCCACATGGTGATTCTTTTTTTTATATATAAATTTATATGCATGCAGAGGTACACTTATTTTCCATTAACACAAAGTTTGCAGCAACATGCATCTATGCCATGATCTGGTCTCATCAGTCAGCAAAGACAGACACACACAGCAGTTTTTCTGTCAGACACAAGACACAATAAAACAGGAGAATGTGGCGTGGAGCCAAACATGGCGGCTGCTGCCCTTTGGGCACCTTTCTTTGTGTTATTAGAGCAGCCACATGCAGAGATAATGCAAACATTCAACCCAGCTCATATACACAGACATTCAGTCATGCACACACAAGCACAGATTTGTGCACACAGACGGAGATACGCTCTTTTTTTAATGAGGAGACAGCAGAGAGGCAATTTTCTTTTTTCTTTTTTTTTAAATCTTTTATTGGGCAATAGTAGACTCAGGAGCTTATGCTAAGAAAAAAAGATGCAACCATCTGTGTTGAATTACCCTTTTAATGCACTGCGGTTTAGCGCATGACTGTTGCAAACATTTCATTCATTCGTGCATGTACACGGAGACACAGACAGACAGTTGGCCAGGTGGGCATCCCAACAGGAGGTCAGACACTAAAGCAGCCGTTCAGACAGAGAGGAGTGAGGGAGCTGTAGATAAGAGAGGGACATGCACACACCGGGACAACAGTGATATCAATGACATTGCTGAAATGCAAAAATATGTTAGATTTGCACAAATTTAGTGGCAGCAGGTGTTAGATCTTTATCATCACTACAGGAGAACTAACAAGATGTAAAGTTGCAGATGGAAACTACATTTACCAATCTGAGATGCTTTACCGGAATATTTAATTCCATGTTTTATTTATAACTTGAACCTCTAATCTATGGAATGGAATATAGTGTTTTTTATAGATGTCAGCTATGATTTACCTCATATATATCTCCAAAGAATCTCCAAAGAGTATTCATGGTAACACATGTAAGATCTACCATTAACTCTTTATGCAGGTTTTCCAAGCAGTGATTGTGTAAAGCACTTCTTTTTTCACATCGCTTTCATTTTTTTATTCTTTGTTTTTAACTAGGACATTTTAGTTTGCTGTTTTGCTGCTTTGACCCAGTCTAAACTTTTGCTTTTTGCATCGCATGCATTTGCTGAAAGGCGCCACATCTTATCAGAGCACAGAGGCAGGCTGGCTGGAGCTGATCTGACTGAAAAAGCCAAACTGAAGCAGACTTTGTGTTGCAGAGAATGAATGAAGCGGGCTCGGTGTGCGTTCCCTACCTGTGTTGGATCAGTCAGTGACAGAGAGAAGCAGCAGCAGCAAATTCACAGGGAGGATAACGCTCCGCTCACTCTTCTCCTTTTTCTCTCTAACTGGTACAGCCTTATCAGCCTTTATCCCTCTGCTGCCTGCCTTTATCTCTTTCCAAATTTCTCTCCTCCTCCCTTCTCTCTCTCTTTCTCTCTCTCTCTTTCTCTCTCGTATCTCCTCATGTTACTCTCCTCTCCCTCTCTTTCTCTAGCTCTCTCCTCCCCCTCCTCCTCTGTTCTCCCCCCTACCTCTCCTTGTATGGAAAGGCAGTTAACGGCCCTCTCTCCTCTCTCACTCTGTCTTTTTCTGCAGCCTCATTGCTGACAAGGTAATCAACACCATATTGGCCCTTCTTAACAAACACCACTCAGCATTGTGTATTTTCTTGCCCCTGTTATTCAGCGCATGCTGTCAGACTTGAAAGGTGCAGAGTTGCTGACAAATGGCAGTTGAATGGAAAGATAGGCCTTTATGTTCAGACATGCAACCTGCATGGCGGAGGACAGGAGTCTGGACAGAAGCACCGGATTTTCATTTCTGCAGCTAATTTAGTTTTAATTGGACATTGTAGAGAATCAAAGGGGTTTTAAATAGTTGCCGTCTTTTTCCACCTCTTTTTGAATAATTCTGTCTTGTGGCAGATCCAGCTGTGATCTCAGTCGAGGAACCCTATTTCCTCCAGTCAGGTTGTATAAATGTATGTGCGTGTAGGAAAGAAAGAGACGTGTGGTCACCAGTTCCCACAGCTGGTACACACATGGACAACCAGGGAGGTTTGTGTTACCGGCCCGCCAGTCACTCATGAATTAGTCAAGACCGAGACTAAATAAGGCTGTTTGTACATGTGTGAGTCTGTGTGTGTGTCAAAACTCTACTTTTCTGTTTATGATCCACGGCGATGCCAAAACAAAAGAGCCACCTGTGGGTTGTAAATTCATCTACATCAAACGCACACTTACACACACAAACACAACCAGGTCAGGGATGTGACCAAGTGTGGCACAGCAAGCCCTTTGATACATCCCGGTTAGACCAAGGAGACGACTTCAGCTCTTTAAGCGTGTTTGATTTCATACATTGTAAATGTAACCCACCCATTCATTTGCATTATTTGTAGTTGGCTTACATCTTACTGGTGTCACTCTGGCTGGGGTTTTTAACCATAATGGGTTTGCAAATTTAACAGAAAACATCAGCAAACCAGACAAGACATATTTAAAGTAAACAAGATAACCAGCTTTCAAAATTTGGAACAAATGTTAAAAGGAAAGGGGGGGGTAGTGTGAAAAACTTGTAATTTTCCACTCTAAAATAGCCTAAAAGCGTAGCCAACTTGTCACGACTTCTTATGTTAGCAAATCTCACTCCCTGCACAAAAAAGCTGTATGTACCGCAAAACAGAGGCAGCAGGAATCGATTAAACTTGTATTATTTGCATGCCATCCAAAGATTTTCATGATTTGAATAAGAGAAAGGTGAACTTTTTGTTTGTATTAACATTTATGTATTGTTGATGTTGTTATTATCATTATTATTATTATCATTATTAAGATATAATGAGATTTCAAGTACATTTTGGGGCCCCATGCTTATTTATTATCTATCTATCTATCTATCTATCTATCTATCTATCTATCTATCTATCTATCTATCTATCTATCTATCTATCT
>JAOXYM010000007.1:23649649-23661869 GCA_028567055.1 Leptatherina wallacei | reverse complement strand
ATCTATCTATCTATCTATCTATCTATCTATCTATCTATCTATCTATCTATCTATCTATCTATCTATCTATCTTGGAACTGAAGACAGCTTTAATTACTGTAACATGGACACACACATAGAGACAGAGTACAGCTGTGTTACACACTGTGTTACGCACACACCTACACACACAACGGATACATTAAAAGCCTCTGATACAGCAGCAGATCTGCCAGACTGACGCAAAACTCCAAGATAAATGAAAGTTTGCTTCCCGTCAATCACGCACACACGTCAGCATTAATCGAGCCAAATGGGTGAAGTAAGAGGAGAGAAACCATGAGCTAATCCCAGAAAACTGTGCAGGAGGCACACTGGCTGCAGTGCCTCAGGATCCCTCTACCAGACAGACAGACAGACAGACAGACAAACAGCAGGACGGAACAGCATTACAAACAGCTCAGGCCTTCTCTACCCTGTCTGTGGCTTTAAAGCCTAGGGTTTTTTTTTCCATACATAAATCTTTTAAAACAGGTCAAAAGCTGTTAACAGTTATGAGAAGCAGACAGTACTGCCTCTTTCAATTTTTGAGGTTTTACTTATTAACAGTGTGTGAAAATATAACTACGCCTCGTGATTCCATAACTTGTGGAACCATCTTTGGCAGAAATAACTTGAAGCAATAATTTTCTGTGTGATGTTATCAGTCTCTCAAATCACTGTAGAGGAATTTTGGCCCACTCTTCTCTACAATGTTGCTATAGTTCATTGAGGTTTGAGAGAAAAGCTCCCAGCATGGACAGTTTAACCAGTTTGAGGTCTTGACTTTGACTTGGTCATTGCAGCACTTTGGTTTTTTTCTTTTTCAGCCATTGTGTTGGAGATTTACTGCTGTGTTCAGGGATCACTGTGCTGTCGAATGGGCCAATTTCAACCAAGCATTAGCCGTCAGACAGATGTCCTCACATTTAATTCTATAATACTTTGACTCAATGCAAGGCGTCCAGGCCTTGGGAATGCACACGCAAATGATCAGCCCTCCACCACCATCCTTGCCAGCAAGTATTGTTTCTCTATGATCATTGCTGATGTCTTTCCTCCTTGGCATTGTGTTGACACAAACGTAAACGTTCCGTTATTGGGCCCTAATCAGAATCTGATTTGAAGGGCCTCCCACCACCATCTTGACATTTCATAGAGATGCAATTCTGGTTTTTAACATTACTAAGGTAGCAAATTCATAAAAATGCTTTTGCAACTTTTTATTTTCAGTGATATTTGAGTGGCGGACTGAATTTGGATTTGAGAGTTACAGAAATTATCAGCAGACAAGACACATTTAATGTAAACAAGTTAATGAGATCAAGTTTATAGAGCGCTCCGCTGCTCAAAAAAAAAAGCGGCCCACAGAACGAACTGATTAAATTAAGCTGGTTTTATTTGTGACAACCATGAAATTTTTCTCACAACTATGATGAAAATAGTAGAAACCAAAATGTTTGTGTGCATTTCCATTTTTATTTAATATTATTCAATTATTTTTTGCAGTTATCATCAGTTAATTAGTTTTTTTAATCAAAATATCTTGGCATTTCAAGTGCTCTCGAAGGCTCTGTAGTGGTGTGGGAGCCCCGAGACGCTGCTTATGCCTTGGGCTGGCTCTGACCGCAATATATGTATAGAGAGAGGTAACTACTTACGCTTGTTGATACGTTAATTATATTCACATTAGCAGATCCTGGCTGCGACTCACGCTCTAAATTTCTGTTAAACCAGTGAAGTTATATTTAGTTTTTGACTGCTTCTTTCATTTTGGTTTAGTCATTGTACAATAAAAAATGACAGTGTAATATCTCAAATATTCATCTGAAGTTGTATTTTCCTCATTTTAAGACCTGGTAAGAATCAGATTTTCTTATTATGTCCTGAAAAAAAAGCCTACCTTTGTTTTTCACATGGCTTTTGGAGACTACTATCAAGAAAAAAACTAGAAGCCATTTAACATTCATTTATGCATTATGGTATGTAGAAATCCTTCTAAATAAACAACAACTTAATAATACTAAAATAAATTTCATTAGTTATTATGCTTCATTAGAACTGCAATGACGCTTGTTTACCTTTAACAAACCTGAAGATGCTACTTGTAGTCTTACAGAATCCAGGATACTGTGTAAACACCTTGTGCAGGTATGCGGTTATCCTCAGCAGGCTGCCATAGTGGCTCAGATGGTGAGAAATCAAATACAGCTGCACACATGTGATCAGAAACCAGGATATTATAATGACTAAACACATGGATGGAAATAACGGGGTGTTTCGAGCTCCATGTAAACACAACATCCTGAAAATGATCAAACTCAGATTTTGGATACGGAACATGCACGCAAATAGACTCTGTGTCAAAAGGAAATAAGCATTATCTGACCACACATGCTATTCTAAATATTTAATCAATTCATGTTTACCTTTGTGTGGGATTTGCAAACACAAATAAAAAATAGTTATGTCACCAGAATCAACCTTTAATGTATTTTCGGATATAAAAGCAAGCTGGTGGAGTGCGACAGGGATGCAGCATCTCAATCATTCTCAATCATGTCCAATCACTCCAAAGACAGACCTAAGACAACTATTTATCCCACGGCTTTCGTTTGGTATTTTTTATCCCTCCAAGTGAGAGAGGACGTCTGTCTAGAGACGGGCAAATATGCACAAGCATGCCATATACTACCAGAAAAGGTCCTAATCTGTCAAACTGCTCCCATCAAGACTCAAAACGATCATTGATGATGATGTTCTCATCTTTGAGGGAGCTTTAAATAAACTAAGGGTGGAAAAGTGCTTGACTACAATGACATAACGGCGTAATAACCAGACTTAAGCAAAATAAAACAAATATACCGGAAATGCCTTGAAGTTTTTGTCTGTCAGTTTAAATTCCCAACATGTGAGGTGGTATGAGTGTATGATTTGCCTTTAAAAAGAATTGTGTTTGTGCTTTAACATCTAATCTGAGCTATACAGACACACTATACAGTATATTATGATTTTCAAATAAAACTACTACTGAAAACTAATAAAAACTAAAACTAGATATATTTAAGTCATAAAACTAAACTAAAACAGGGGGGGGAAACTTTCTCCAAACCACACTAAAAACAAAAATCATCTTGTTTTTCACTGAAATACACAGACCTTACCAGAACACAGTGACCCATTTTACAGAGTAGTTAACTAAATTTACTGACTTAAAAGCAATATGGGGACCAGTGCTCACATTTTACTAGTTTGACAGTGTGCTCCCAGACCTGATGAGGCCCCGCTCCTTCTCTTCCTCCTGCCTCTCTTGAACTAAACAAACAAATAAAGAAATCTGGTGGCGCAGCGTGGAAGCTGACTGGGGTTCTGAATGCTGCGATGTCAGGTGGGAATTAGGAAGAAAGCCTGTTTGAAGTGCGTATGAATCAGGTCCAGTTAAATACTGCTCGCATCCTGGGCCTCATATGACGACGCACACATGTATAAACACGTGGTTGTGTAATATGCCTGTCCTTCGTTTAAATGTCAGGATCCATTAAGGTTACATCAGTCCACCACTTTGCTCCATAAGTGTCTCAGCAACCACTGGATTGATTGATGGTCCTCACAAGAGGATTTTTAAACATCTGTAATGAGTAAAGTCAAATCTAATATACATGTAAGGCTGGTTTTGGTTTGTAAATACAAGGACATACCAATTACCTGCAGCTATAGCTTGTGCTAATGCAAAAAAAAAAGAAGAAGTAAAACAGCTACCATTAAACCCCTCCATATATCAGCATGTTGTGAGCACATTTGCGTTTAGTGCGAAGTCTCAGAGCTTGTGTGGTCCTGTCAGAATGATGGAAGGTATGAAAAATACAAAGATGACCTAAAATTGTTCGCAAGATTTTCTTTTCACAACCTAAAATATGGACTGTCCATAATAAAAAAGGACTAAAGCTACAGACGAATATCTGCATTTAGGGGGAACGCCATCAATTTTACACAGTGAGCAGGTCTTCTGTACAGCAGACCCCTGGTAGTGTTGGTGGGAAAATATTACAGCAAAGCCGCGGGAGGGACCATTTTTGGCAACAACTTAATGTGGCATTGGAATGGGATCAAAGAGAGAACGGAAAAACTGTGAGGACCCTTTCTAAATATTTGTTTCAATTGTTGAAGTAATCATGCCAATGCACAGATTTCTGGATTGCAACAATATGAAGATATAAGGATATAAGGGTATCTAAACTTCAACAAATAGAAAGTGAAAAGAATCAATAAAGTTTTGTTTATTATGCATCCACATGCAGCTATAAAAAAAAAAAATCCCTGGCAAACACACTCTCGGGGTATGTTTATTCAGCTGTTCTACTTTTTGAACCAGAAAAAAAAACATCAACACCAACAAAAGAACAACATCCAGATCACAGAAATGACACATAACTATTTAACAGCTGATTACGTGGGCTCTTTGGAAACAAATGATTGAACCATGAACCAATCACTGGTCACTTTATTCAGTAAAGTGTTCATATTTATTCAATCAACCACATCTGCTTAATATTTATTAACTTTAATTTATCCAGGCAGTCCCTTTGAGATAAGCAGTCTCATTTACAAGTGAGACCTGTTTACATAACGTAACATGGATGTGTTTTAACTATGCAAAGGCTGCGGTGCTAACCCTAGGAATGGTTATGTGTGGAAATCCCAGTAGATCAGCAGTTTCTGAAATACTCAGATCAGTCTGTCTGAAACCAACAACCATGCCACGTTCAAAGTCACTTAAATCCCCATTTTGAATTTTAGCTAGTCAACTTGACCATGTCTACATGTCCACACTGATTTGCTGCCATGTGATTGGCTGATTAGCTTTATAAATTACCAAGTAATGAACAGGCGTACCTTTGTAATAAAGTGGCTGGTGAGTGTAGATTACCATTGATTAGATCAGATTTCCACCATTTCTTCTTAAATCTAATTCAGGTACAGACTATTTGATGGTTTTGTCACTGAATCTGTTTTTCATGAAGAACATTTTTAACACTCTTTGCTCCGTGGTGAGCTGCATTATCATCCTGAACAATGACCTCAACAACACTAAAATCTTCGACTGGTGGGATGAAAAGTGTCTGAGGATGAATTGGCCATCTCTGTGTTGGCTGTAGAAGTGATATCAGCCACCTCCACGTGTCCTTTACATGACATTCACCCTTTATCATCAATGAATTTGGAGGTTTGTGTGATTTCTTCAGACATTCATCCTTATGTTTCATTGAACCTGTACCAAAAGAAGGTTCTAGTATGTTTAGTTTACCTTTCTTTTCTTCTGTGATGGTTTACGTTTGGCCTTTTTCTCTTCTGGGATGTAAATTCCTTTTCCTTCAGCTGGTTTCTTTAGTTGGGTCTCAAACATTTCTTTTGCCCAGTTTTTCTTTTTCTTGTGTATTTCTTATTTCTAAGAGACAGTGTATTTAGTTTTCTGCCTAGATGCTTTCGTATTTTTCTTGCTCGACCTGAATGCTCCTCTAGTACAACCTTCCAAGTTGTTTGTGCATACTCCAAATGTTAGCCACTCTCCAAATTGAATAACCTTCTGGAGGAGTTACATAATCCTTTCCATTGTTTTAACATATAGCTGTCTAGTTTGGGCCGTGTTTTCTGACAATCAGCAGGTGCGTGCAGAGCTCATTAAGCGCTGCAAGTACTCAGTCTCACGCATACCTACACTTTTGTATTTGTTTTAAAAATGCCAATTATGGCGTCGCTACAAGATGACTCCTTTTTTTTCTCCTTTTGATAAATGAAAATTAAAGATTTTTTAGATTTCCCTGCTGAATACAAGGATTCATGGCCATTAACTGTTCCTACCTACCTATTTATAGTTTTTTTAGCACTAATAATTGAATGTTGCTTTCAGCCTTTTATGCGACTTGGATTTTAAGGCCAAGTTTTTAATCTCATTGTATAATGAACCTTTATTCTGATACTTTTTATTTACAGATTCTTTTTGAAGGTATCCCACCCCCTTTTCCCCCTCTAAAGGACAATTTGCAGATCATGCAGAGATGTTTTTGGCTGACAGCTAATATTTTTGGTTCAAAAATATTCATGTCTGACAAATATTTTATCTTTGACAGGAAAAACTAATAAGCAGGGACAAATGATGTGTCTTTGAGACATGCTGTTAACAAAGTGTCTTACAATATAATTTAAACCAAACCAGCTATTTGTTCTGTGTAGACAAAACACTGATTCATCCCTCAAGTTTGCAGCCTTTTTCTGCTCAAAGGGTGGTGTTGCATGAAGCGGTTAAACAAAAAAATTCCTATGAAAATGGAACAAGAACTGGACTGAAAGTCAATTAAAAAACAGCAAATGTTCAAATAAAAACTCTGAAAGACCTTCAGAAAGCCCGAAGGAGGAACAGGTCAAGACCGTTCTAAAAGATTAGAAGAAAGTCTGGCTTCTAGGAGGGAAAAAAAATGTAAGAAATGAAGGGTGGTGCATGACTTTTTGCACAGTACTGTAGGAGTCAGATTAAAAAGAGGACAAATAGCTGGTTGTGCCTTACGGATTTTACATTTAAGTGTAATAGCAGATCAGTTTAATACGTTTCATGTTTGTGACTAGTTGCACCTTAGTGCCACTTACAAGCCTGAAAATATTCACTGAACGAACATTACAAAGTCAATAACAACAACCCATCTCTCACTCCGTTTTAAGAGAAGGCTCCTGCTCATGTGCATGTGGAAGCAATTTTAGAGCCTATAATCCCCCACCCTGCTTTGCCCTGTGGGCCCACGCAGCCATCCTGGCACTGCAGAGCTCCAGATAAAGAGCTGCCAAGCTGCGGTAAACTATTTAGTTTATGGCAAAAAGTTTTCTAAACACAGCTCCACGTCCGAAGCCGACCACATACTGGCAACTAACACTGTTTCTTACCAAGCATCAATTAAGCACAAAGTTCATTTTAAATAGAAATGAGTGAAGGCAGAGTTAAAGGTTCAGGAAAATTCAAGGCAGCGGAGAAATGCCATGTAAAAAAAAAAAAAAAGAGGGAAAATGTGTTTCATTTTTTAAGATTTTATTAAAATACGGTGTGGAGTTTACCATTGGAAGTTACCATCACAAACATGATTGTTTCTAATAAAAAAGTAAACAAAACAAAAATAAAGCTTAAGAGCCTAGTTACAGGAGATTTTTTTCTGGTGTTTTTTTTTTGTTTGTTTTTGCAGTCTGGTGAAAGAAAAAAAAATCAATTCACAATGAGTGTGAGAGGGAAAAAAAAATGTTCACATGTTGTAAAAATACATTTCCCAATTTTAACATCACACACAGTCACTTTCATTCATTCATTCATTCCTTGTTAGATGGTTAGATGTCAGTGCCAAAAAAGAAAGAAGAAAAAAAAAAAGAAACAGTTCATACGTGTGCACTACGGAGAAGTTTCTAAAAAAACGCAGGAGGCGGTTCTACATTCTGAGGGAGGAAATCTGGGATGGGGAACACGAGACGGGGGGGGGGGGCGACTGCTGGAGGATATGTGTGCATTTGAACCCTGAGAGAGAGAAAAAGTGACCAACTCTCAACACGATTTTCGGCTTTTTTTTTTCTTGTGTTGACAGACCACACCGGCGTCCGCTGCGCCCTCCCCCCACCCCCTTTTTACGGGCCACATTGAGACCTGGTTAGCGCTGAATAACATGCTTTAAGAGCCCCAGAGTGGCGATGGCGGCTGGGAAGTCTCACACTCGATAATGAAACATCGGCTGCTGCATTGCTGAGTGTACACAATGTGCATGTGTTACACACAATGCCAGGCTGACTGAACAATTAAAAACATCAAGAAAAAAAAAAAACAGTTATTAATGCACAGTAAGAATTCACGCTGGATTTATGAATGCAGAATGATCTAAAACTGTTCACACAAGGCTAAATGTGGTTCGTCACTGAAAAGGAAACGCAAGGTGCAGTAGACTCTGGCCTTTCAGGGGGTGTGAGGAGCTTTTTTTTTTAAGCGGAGGGGCCTTAATCGTGGCCCCTTCTTCTTTTTCGGCTGGGTGTGTCTCCTGACTTCACCTGCTGTGGTCAACTGTATTAAGGCAGTGAGTGGTTCCATGGCGACGATAACAGCTACTGTAACAGAGAGAAGTAAGGCCCACAGGATATAAGCCGGAGACAACAAATAGGATAAGACTAAGAAAGAAAGAAAAAAGTAGTAGTAAGAAGGTGGGGGAGCTCGTTTTCTCTGAAATGTTTCAGTACAACATGTAGAACACTGACAGCATATCCATTAGAAACTAAGTCCTACAATAAAACAAAATGGTTTTCATAACAGTGCACTGCTGAACTGAAAAATATATATAATCATCAACAGCTAAATTTAAGATTACCATTAAGCTCATAATTCAAACTATGGGGGTTATTCTTTTTAAAAAATATATACTCATCACATGACAGAGGAGCCTACCATTTCAGGACACAGACATGCTCCATGTCTCTCTTAGACTCTGAGGGGAAAAAACTGTACATCACTGGAAACTGACCACGACAAAAATGGCAACTCGGGCTGAAAACACTTGGCTGGGGGGTAAGAGGGGGCTGGGGTAGGAGGGGTGGGGGCAATCATATGCCCCCTTAAAAATGACCTCACATGCACTATAGATAGAGCAGCTTGACAATAAATGGAGATAAAAATGAAAAACAAAAACAGCCTCTAGTACTACTGTTCTATTAAAGAAAACTAGCAGACCAAGACGACCACCCTTTGTTTTTTTGTTTGCTTTTTTTTGTTTTTCCATTTTCCATCAGTCAGTAAGTTTCAGGTTGAAGCGCTTTTACAGTCTCAAGTGTAAAAATGGGAAATTGTGCTGAATTTTCTCTCAATGAGGAAATCAAGAAGTAAAAGGCAAGGAGATACGTGTTGGTTTTTGTAGCCTGAGTATTCAGCGACCTTACTGCACCTAGAAAGATTTGGTCAAATTATCTAATGGGGCGTTCTTCTTTTTAATTGTGTCGTTACTGCTACAATTTCACAACCCTTTCAGTAAAAGGACAGTATAGACGTATCTAGAAAATCTGTACAAAAAAAATATAAGGGTATGCACGGTACATTCAATATCTGTTACTGAGGTACTAGAAAGGTGTTCCCTTGACACCAGGGCAACAGCGTTTTTAAGAGTTACTCCTAGGGACAATTCCTTTGGAACGACAACAGCTTCTTATCACTACAGTGAGGGAGGGCGCGCGCACACACACACACACACAAGCACACACACACACACGCGCACACACACACACACACGCACATGTGCGCACACACACACCACTGTCTTTAATGAGCCAGCATGCAGGAACAAGTGTCCCCTTGCTCCTACGGGGAATCTGATCCATGCTGTCCCCTCACACCTGAAGGAATTGGTGGATGCATACTGGTTCATGAGCACAAGTGAGGGAGGGGCCATGACAGATGAAGGGGATGTGAGGGTGGGTGGGTGCAGGGTGGTGGTGAGAGCTTAAATAAGGTATTAGTCAATACCTGGTCACCTCATGTGTTTTGAATGGCGGCAGTGAGTCATCATGTTTCTCCCATCGCTGAAGCTAACCTGTAACTGTCCGTCTGTCTGTGTCTCTATTAGCAGCCAGACAGATGGCACCCTCTGCTGGTACGCTGCTGCATTTGGTTTTGTTTGGGCAGTGAGAGCACAAGACTGCACAAGCAGCTCTCTGGCTGCGGGCAGGGGATGTTAATACCAAGGTGCTCTCTGATATGATGCTCGTAGCCATTGTTTCATGACAAAATAATGCATAAGGGCAAGGTTGGGGGGGGGGGGGCAGGTGTAAATAGAGACCACTGTCTTAAAACTGGAAAATCACAGCAGTAAAAGTTGACAAATTTCAGGTATCACTCTGGAAAAAGCTCAAGTATGAGCGGAGCACATAATATACTTTCACAGTTAGAGAGCTCCACACCGATCCATCTGCAGAATAAGCTGACAACGGGGTTGGGGTTTGGGTTGGGGGGGGGGCATTAGCTAGATGTTGACGAGATGGACAAGATCCTGTCAGGTTTACTTCGGAAAACATTTTCCTCAATTGTAAGAGCAGAGAGGGAAAGAAAGGGAGAAAAAAAAAGAACAGAAGAAGAGAGCAGTAACATGAGCCATTAATGTACAAAGTCGGGCTTCAACCTTCCTGTCCCTCTGCCTCTAGTGGTCAAAGCCAGCAGAGGCCTGCTGGAGGCAGCAAGCTAAAGCCTCATGTCAGAAAAGCCTTTTTTTTTCTCTTTTTTTTTTTCCTTTTTAAAACAAAAACATATGAACACCTAGAACCACAAAAGATAAACTTTCCATTAAAACAACAGCCAACTAAGGAACTATACCAATCCAATCATTGAATCCTTGAGAACACAGTTATTGCTGACGTAGTGGGGGAGTGGAGGAAGGAGGGGTGATGGGTGAGATGAGGATGGAGGGATGTGGATACGATGATGTTAGCTCCTGGGCTGGTTGCATGATCAGAAAAACGTGGGTTATGTCTGATCCTGGGAGAGGGGGTTTGGTTTCCAGAGATGACGGAATGTGCTGGCGGTGGCGGCGGGGGGTGGGGGGGCTATTGGTCAGAGGGGATGTCTCTGTCGGCTTCAGCCTTAGTGGGCTGCCCCGGGGACGGGGCGTGAGGAGGGTGGGAGACGGGGGCGATGCCATGCGCCAGGGTTCCTGAAACCAGGCTTTCAACTCCTGCGCCAGTTCCTGGGAGGCCCCCCGCTGTTGCAACATTGATCAGACCTGGAGGAAATCTGAAACAGAAGCACAGGGATCACATGAGAACCGTCTAAAGATCTCTTTTCAGCCTCGCTTGTGAACTCGGTCAACTCTCATCCTCCTCACCTGTAGGTGGCTCCATTAAGTTCTGGGTGAACGGCAGCTGCCTCCATGCTGGTCCATTGAGAGGCTGCCATCAGATACTCCTTATTAACACAATTCTTCAGACTGTCCGGGATACGACCTAAAGCAAAGACAACACACCATCATGTCTTCGGTGTTTAAAAGATGAGCATATACAGCAATTAAACCTCTTCACAGGCAATTATTGTTTTCATTTTGGTTTGTCGTCATGTGCAAAATGAAAGTGATAAGCATTTACTGTGTGGCCACAGAGAACATGTCACTCCGACTGAAGCAGTCATTTCTTTACAGCTCTGTTGTAGCAGCCTCAGTAGCACTAATAATGCCAGTTCGAGGCTGCTCGTTTCTACAAATCTGACACTACAGATTTTACAATTTGTCTGAATTGTTCAAACCAGGGAAGTGTTTGTGGAAATGTTCTCTAAAAATGGGAAAAATGATGAAGTAGAGTCAACATCTTGTAGTTCTGGACTACTGGTCTCGATTTCTAAAAACATTTCACAGACTCAGCCAAGCTAATTGACTCATTGTAAGTTAACAAAACTTTCATTAGGGAAGTACTGATTATCACAATCAGCCTTGTTTATTTTCTTTAAGCTTGTTTAGGTTTTATTTGGTCAATCAGAGTTTATTTATATAGCACTTTCATAGTTTTGTAACAGCAATAACAGAAAAAGAAAAAGCCAAAAAGCCTGAGTCTGTCTTTCTGTCCAACACACACACACACACACATATATATGGAAAAATAATTACATACATTTCTGGGAAATACAATTTTGTTCCTCCAGCATGAATGGTGCATTGCTAGCAAGGAATTAGTATTCAATTGACTGTAGTGGGTCTACAGTTGTGGATGGCCTAAATCTGACATGTTTTTCCTCCGAATTTATTACCTTGTAAATCTGTTTTCATTACCAAAGTACCAACACAGCACTTTAAATTATTTTTGTTTTCCTGGTACAAAATCAGTTGGTCCTCTTTTCCAATGTACTGCTATATTTTAAAGTAAGTGAAGAGAAAAAGCCAAGGATCAGCAAACTGGTGCAAAGGCTAAAATGCTGTCATTCCTGTTGTGTTACATTGCCTTTTCTTAACAAATACGTCTATACAGGACATCAAAGCATTTAGAGAAGGCCCTGCAGCCTGGTGAAGTTTTAAAGAAAATGTGAAAGTTATTCATGATCAATAATGTTGTTTTTGTAAGAGTTCAATGTTAAACCAAAAATTTAGGGGTGGGTTTAAAAAAATCGATTAATCGATTTAAATCGATTCAAGATAAATTAATTCAAAATCGATTCATAAAA
>JAOXYM010000007.1:23619469-23633364 GCA_028567055.1 Leptatherina wallacei | reverse complement strand
TTAATCCTCGATATGTTCTTTAAGTGATAACAGGCTGACTTCACAACTGTCTTAATGTGACTACTGAAGTTCAGGTCAGAGTCCAGGACTACTCCCAGATTTCTGGGTTTGTTGTTAGTTTCCAACTTAGCTGTTTGAAGCTGCGTGATGACTTAATCTTTCTTCCTTGTTTCCAAAAACTATGATTTCAGTTTTGTCTTCATTTAACTGAAGAAAGTTCTGACAAATCCAGTCTCCAATGTGATCAATGAATCTCATCAGTGATCAGATTGGACTATGGTCTCCTGTTGAGATGGTTATGTAGATTTGTGCGTCATCAGCATAGCTATGGTAACATATTTTGTGTTTTTTCATCATTTGAGCAAGTGGGAGGATGTAGATGTTTGGTTACAATAATATTTTTTTTTTTTGCTAAAATTGGAGGAAACTAGCAGGGCAACTTTCCAAAGAATTTAATTTTTTTTTGTTGCTCACCTGTGTCATCTTGCTGAAGTCCAGGCCTGGCCTGGGGCAGGGCAGAACATCTGGGTCATGGCGCCTCTTTAAACGAGGCTTGCGCATGTCACAAGGCTGCGAGTGACATCGTGGTAATGCAGCGTGCCGGTCTCGCCTAGAAGAGGATGGGGTACTGCAGGCTGAAGTAGGAGATGGAGACAGGGCTGGATGCTCTAGGCCAGAAAAACCATATGCCAGAGCTGAAGCAGGGGAGGGCTGAGGGTTCAAGGATGCCACCGAGGCATTCTGAATGTGCACAGGGGACAGGGAGAAACGGCGCTGCAGCACTGAATGAGAAACCAGGGGGGCTGGTGAAGAAGAGCATGAAGAAGGCGTAGCAAAAGAGGCAGAACAAGCTCCTTTCAGTGCATCACAGGGGTCCCATGGGAAGCCCCATGATAAAAGAGAGTCAGATGACAGTGCTAAACTAAAGAAGGTAGGGCTGGATGATGAATGTATGGAGGAGGTGAAGGAAGAACTGGGACCACAAAGTGGCAAAGAACTGGCTGCAGAGCCTGAACTAGATGCCCCTCTACTATGGCAACCTCGTTTGACCGGAGTCCAAACCTTTGATGCACTGGGATGCCAGGTGGAGCGGCACCGAGACAGATCCTCTGGAACTGAGAGGGACCGGCAGTGGCGTTTTGGAGGTGGTGGGGGTGAACTTTGGAAAGCTTGGTCTGTGAAGGCAACCTCTGGTCTCTGAAGGGGATCTCCAGAGCATGAGGGAGGCCATACAAAGTCTAGTTCACAGGAATCGGCCAAAATTTGTGTTTTGGATGCCGGGTGTGTTCCCGAGCTGGTCTCTGCAAATACATAAAGAAAGAAATTAGATTACCTTTATAGTTAAAGTTATAGTTCTCCATTCAGCTGACTTGCCTTGCGTTGTTCTACAAGCGCTCCATGAGATGGTTGGACTGGAGCCCACTGCAGGTAACGACTGTAACAAATACAACAACCCGTTTTCAAAGCTAAAACCCATAAAACTAAATTAAGTTTGAAGGACAATTTTCAGTTTATTCAACTCACCGCAGTGGCATTGAATGAGAAAGCGTTGTGATAAGGTTCCTCCAAACTCTGCTTACGGAGCTGCTCTGTGATAAGTGTAACCATAATTACAGTCCAAGGAGACACATGGAGATGGGAGCTTCACTGAGGGTAGTGAAAACTTAGTAGTCAGAATCCTGGCGTGGTTTGTGATGTCCCCTCAACACCTCAACCAGCCAGACTGACCAGCTTTCTTACTATAACATCATCAACAGATCTATGACACCTAAAGGGACAGATGAAAAGAGATTAGAACGAAACCATCACTGATTAACTGGAAAATGCTTGTACAGTATCTTACAGATTTCTAGACAGATTCATCAAGCCCACAGAGCCAGGAACAGAATCTCTGAATACTGACCACATATTTCTACACAAAAACCAAAGTGGGATTTATACACTGCCTCCTTCACACATAAAAAGGGAGAAGTTCACGTTCACAAAGGCAGAGAGCACACGTGGACATAAGGAGACCCAGAACAAAGAGGCACTTCACATTCCATCATGTAAAGAGAGCATAGCAATTTGTAAAATAAATATTCTTTAATAAGTGCCCAATAAGATTTTTCATACAAAATTTGATTAGCTATCAAGATAAACACCTAGGAAGTATTATAAAAGGCAAGCAAGTTAGTTGGGTCCAATAAATGGCAAGAGTTGTAACTACTACAGAGAATGGAAGGGGGAGGGACAGGCTAAAAGGGAAAGGATGGGGGAAGTGTGTGAAAAATGAATGGGACAGGGGCTGGAAGCATGCCATAGTATCTTTGCAATGAGTGTGGGGCAAAAGAAAAGTCATCAGGTCGCACGGACTTAAATTCAAGGAAAAGAAAAAGCGATTGGGTGTTCACAGAAAGCAGTAGGCCACAAAACAGTCTGTGTCCAACCGAGCAGGACATTCTTGAGAAATATTGTGTGTTCAAGCAGAGAAGCATAGCTTTTAAGCTTTGATAGTTAATGAATTCACTACTTTCTCTTAAGATTGTGCCATCCCACAAAAGGAATACTGCAAGGTTTTTGCACTGCAAAATGTTGCATGTCTCAAACTGAAAGCAAAAAGGACAATATAAAAACTGTCTGCTTTGTCAAAATTTAACATGTTTTTTAAGCCTTTGTCTTGATGTTTAAGAGTGCAAAGGCTAAAGTACATTTATTAGTGAAACCAATCCAATTATTTACATACATGGTCAGATCAAATATAAAAAAGTTGCCAGGTTCGCAATTAATCCATTTGTTGACATATAGAGCCCTCAGTGGTGAGATTTCTCAGCACTGTTGGCATTCAGATGTGGCCTCCAGGGCCTTCATCCTTATGACAAACCTGGTGCTACATTGCTAGCCTAATTCTACATGCCACAAGACACAAGCTACTTAAGTGTCAAACTAAACCTCATCCCGTGGAAAAAAGCCCTGAATCCTACACTATAAAAAGGTAACGTAGTGCTGTCAATATCAACGAGCTACTTAAAAACAACCACATCAATTAGTTTAAGATTCACTAGGAAAAAATAAATACAAAAAAAAATAAAATACAAAATATTCACACAAAATGACACACGGGACATGTCTTGTAAAAACGCCAAGACTATTAGATCACGAAATAGTCCTGATCAGAAGACAGTTGTCTTGAGTAATGTGCACACCAACGAATGTTTTAACAAATTACTCGCCCATGTCTAATAAAAAAGGAAATATGTGTTTGTGTGGCAAAATTTATACTCGGCAGTAGCTGCATAACGGCTGTTCATTAATGACAATGTATGAGATATAATACTGGATTTTCTAGCTAAATCTGATCCGACATTTAGCTTGTAAGCAAGAAGGTAAGCTAGCCCAACACGATGCAGCTCGTGAGGCATCAAATCATTAGCCGTTTATGTTAGCTAGCTGTGATAGGATAACGAGTGTGTCAACTTAAATGACTGGCGTTATTATATTGAATTCCATCTGTTTACTGCAAGCTGACAGTTCGTCATTGCGGCAAATTTTTTTTATTTAAAAAATGATTAATACAAGCCAATAAAAAAGTGCGTTACAGCAATTAACGGCTGCTAGCTTGGTCACGCAGCCTCTATGAAAACTAGCATGCTACAGCTGACCTGATGTATTACCTGCTTTCAGTGGTTCCTTAGCAACCGAAACTGCACAGTGAATGCGCCGGGTGAGATGTGGCTTAACGGAGTATATATAGCCTTTGGACGATTCCAACGTAAAGGTATTTTGATTATTTTGCTTTGTCACTCCCAGTTTAAGGAAACAGAGAAATATATATCTGTGCCACATGATATTTGATAATTTCGATAATTGACATATTCTCAACTTGACATTTACTTGTGGCGACACATATAGACTTGCTGCAAGAGTCTCTGTCCCCTTTACAGTCCTGTAGTTGGTCCGTTCTTCATAGAGCTACAGAATCATTTCAAATCTGACTAAAGCTGTCAAGGTTTGCTTTTTGTTCTATACAAACATGTTGAATAATTAAAAAACACACGAAATTTAATATGTCTGCAAATATCTGCAATCTAAATTAATATGTAAACAAGAAAAATGAACCTAGGCAGCTCACGCAGTGACCCCACAGCTGACGCATGCGTGGTAGATATGTTCACTTAGCTAAACAGTTCAAGAGTTAGCAAAATAGTTTCATTTAATCTTATCAATAGCTGTGTTTGCACATCTATTTGCTAATTGCTTTTGTAGTTATTACTGTACGTAACAGATAGAGACTCAAGAAGAAATGGCACAAGAAAAACTAAAGAAAGAAGAAACTCTCGCAATGAGAAATAGATTAATCGGGTATGTAACGTTTTTGCCTCCTGGTAGTTAAATGATGTATTGTGCACAACATGCTATTTAAATATATATGTATATATTATTACAGCCAGTCGTGTAGACTGTTTTATTCAGACGACCCTGTGAAAATAGTTAGAGCTAGAGGACAGTATCTATTCGATGAAAAAGGACAACGCTATTTGGACTGCATCAGTAACGTCCACCATGGTAAAACATTTATCATTCAGTTCATAGTTCATTTTCATGAACATTAACAAATATAGCCTCTTACAATTCTGCCTCCCGGTGGCATAAAGCTGTTATGTAGTAGTAATTTGTGTTTTCCACAGTGGGTCACTGTCACCCCGCCGTAACAAAGGCTGCAGCAGCACAAATGGACCTCCTGAACACAAATGCACGATTCCTGCATGACAACATAGTCCTGTATGCAGACCGCCTGGCTGCCACCCTGCCCGACAAACTGTGTGTTTTTTATTTCGTTAATTCTGGGTAAGAACTGCACCCACAGCCATACAGATTTGTATCCCTCGAGTAAATTTCCGGTGACTACACATCTGCTTTTTCTCACAGTTCAGAGGCAAATGATCTCGCCCTACGTTTGGCACAACAGTACACCCAACATGAGGATGTCATAGTACTTGACCAGTAAGTTTTAGCTTCCAAGCAAAAAACTTTGCACTGAAAAAATCCCACTCGTTTTTCAGTTATAATGAACTCTCCTTCCACACCAGTGCATACCATGGACATCTAATGTCCCTCATCGACATTAGTCCATACAAGTTTCGGAAATTGGCGGGACAGAAAGAATGGGTTCATGTGGTATGGACATTTATGTAACTATTATTACACAAACTGCAAAACCTGGAAACCGGAAGCACTTGCTGCTTATCTAAAATGTCATGTTCCATCCTCCGAGGCACCCTTACCAGACACCTACAGAGGAATATATAGAGAAAATCACCCCAACCCAGGCCAAGCCTATGCTGAAACAGTGAAAGACGTCATAGAGGAGATCCTCAAGAAAGGTCGCAAGGTACACTTTAATACAGCTCCACATATCTCCAATAAAATCAGTGACATTTAAAAGATTTACCACATTCACTCACATTGCAGGTTGTTGGAAAAAAACAAAAACACAATCAGGTCATGACATTGATGTTTCTTTTTCCCGAAGCTCTCAGCCTTCTTCGCTGAATCGTTGCCAAGCGTTGGAGGACAAATCATCTTGCCAGAAGGATACTCAGCTAAAGTTGCAGAGTGAGCACCAATCCAGATAGCTGTTTTTGTTTTTTTGTTTTTTTTGGGGGGGGGGTCGTTTTTTCCCCCCAAAGGCACCAGAATGGTAATGTAATGTCCCTGTCATATTCTCCACAGATATGTGCGCTCAGCTGGTGGAGTGTTTGTGGCAGATGAGGTGCAGACAGGTTTCGGACGTGTGGGGAATCATTTCTGGGCTTTCCAGCTGCAGGGAGAGAGTTTCTGTCCAGACATTGTAACCATGGGCAAACCAATGGGCAACGGGCATCCCCTGGCATGTGTGGCAACTACTGTGGAGATAGCTGGAGCTTTCACAGCTAATGGAGTGGAGTACTTTAATACGGTGATTATAGAGCATTAAACCAGTAGATTGATTTCTCTTTTGCTAGTTTCATCAGTTGTTGATCAGCCAGCAATCAGGAGGATTTTTCATGCAAGTCATCTCGATCAGTGACCAAAAATCCTTTAAACATACAAGTATGGGTATAAGCATTCATATGATCATTAAATTTCTCTCCAACATAACAGTTTGGAGGGAATCCTGTGTCGTGTGCCATTGGCCTTGCCGTACTTGATGTGATAGAGGAGGAAGACCTCAGAGGAAATGCCACAAGAGTGGGAGCATATCTTAAAGATTTGCTCACAAAACTACACGCAAGACACAACATAATTGGAGATGTCAGGTAGGAACATCCATACCACTGCACTCAGGCTATTAAAGTTTAAATATCTATACGCTATTGAAAAAAGAAAAATGCAAATATACTTTGAACATCTTGTTACACCACTTCTACCTTCCCGACACCTTTTTGGAACATCCACTCAGCTGCTTTCATTGATGTTACTAATATGACGTCTTATAAAGACTGCATGACTATGAATGGCGCTCAGGATTTAATAATCTGTTGTGGCTAAAGGCCTTCAACTGTAACTGGCTGAACTCATTTTCAATACAAGAATGCTTGAATTTGAAATGAGATATGCAGTTAAAAAAATATATTTTTAGACCACCTTGTTTTCTTCAATTTCTTGTTCATTTGATCAAGTTCTAACTTCCATGTGTATCATGTGAGTAAAACAGACCAAAAAAAAACAAACAATGAATGCATAAAAGCACTGTTTTTGGCAGCACAATGCCATAGCTGCTGATGTAAAGAAAACAATGGAAAATTGCTAGATGTATCAGCTCTTACATAAAAATCTTATGAGCTATTGTTCTTATGTTTGTCCAAACAAATGTATTTTTAGTTGTACCAGTTGAACAAGAAAGTAAAAAAAACAAGGGTTGACTAATAATTTTTTCCGCAACTGTATTTATAGTTAACCAACCAGCTCACAATCTAAGAAAACACACAGTACATCATTAAAGGCATATGGGCATAGCTTTCCAAATTTTATCAGCAAACTGCCAATTAAAAAGTCATCAGATCGGTTTTTTAAAACATCTGTAAGTTCTTTGAAAAATTAGCGTAAACCATAAAATGTCTGAAAATTTAATAAAAAACTTAATTTGAGATTGTTTGAAATACAGCTAGCAAAACTGGAATGTTGTAGTATATCAGCAAATCTTTATAGAATACTATACTTTGATTCATAATCAGAATATTTCTGTTCTCAAATATACATGATAAAAGGTTTTGTAGGTGACTGATTCCAAATTTACAGAGTTTGAAATAAAAGCCTCATACTCAATATTTACAGACAAGTAAATATTGATAGAGCTGTAAACCTGTCACAAGTCACAAAATACACATTTCCTTCACTATTAGTTACTGGTAAAAATATGATGCAGTACTAATACTTTTTTTTTGCTACAGAGGTGTTGGACTTTTTGTAGGTATTGAGCTGGTGACGGACAGAGAGAAAAAGACTCCTGCTACTAAAACAGCAGCGTGGGTGGCAAAGAGGTATGCAAGTCACCAGCTAACAGTTTCAGATCCACAGATGTATTACTCCCATGTGGAAATATATTTTTAATGCCATCACTATAATAGGCTGAAGGAGGAAGATCGAATTTGTGTCAGTACTGATGGCCCCTGGGAAAGCGTTTTGAAGTTCAAACCTCCAATGTGCTTCAGCATGGAGGATGCAGAGCTGGTGGTACACTGTATTGACCGCATCCTCACAGGTTAGTTACGCCATGTACATTACAGTCACACACACTGTATGATTGGTAAATTTCCACTTGCCATGCATCAAACTAGTTTGAGAAAAACCTCATATCGTGGAAAAAGTCTTGTGATTGACGCATGATTTAAATACAAATATTTTTTTGTTTTCACAGGCATAAAATCCAATGACCTCAAATTGGAAAATGAAGACATCTAAAGGTTTGTTAAACCTGTAGAAAAACCTTTAATTGCAAACATTGTCAGGGGGTCACATTCATAAAGTTCAGAGGTAGAGATCTCTATCCTTGAGGCTGCAGCAGATCAGGAGGCTTCCCTTCAGAGAACATATTTTACCTTAAACCAACACCGACCACTGTGGGGATTATATTTGTGTTCAGGACTAGTATGGTAATGATGCTGCATTTAAGTGAAGATGGATTCTGAAACGTCACTCCTTCCGATTCACTAGTAGCTGTATTGTCATTTTAAATGTTTTGCTCCAGGTTCTCAGCACCAATTCATGGCTTCCGTTTGGATCAAGATGATGTGATCAGCTCATTGATAATCAACTAAGTGGAAGTAAACATTTACACCTGGGAGATGACGACGTACCAGAAGACTGCAGGACTAAAATTCCAATATATTTTATAAAAATTAAGGAAATAAAGTGATCATTTTTAATCATAATGCTTGTTTTTCCCACAGCAGCCATATTTTCTATAGCCAGCCTCAAGTTAACACTGATCCACAACATGCTCTCAATACACAGAGTTGAGTTATGCACTTACCAGACTATCTTTTAACTCTCGGAAACATTCACAAAAAATGCTCAAGTATTGCAGTTTCACATTTAGTGGGGTGGGTATTAACACTCAGCCAGTTATCCTGCAGGTAGTGAGGCCCTCTCCCACAGCTTTCCAAGGAGGCATCCCTGGAGGTGTTAACATTACTTGAGACGAAACAAGCAAGCCATTTAACAGTACAAAACATTTAACATTAACTTTACAAATAATAACAAAAAGATCCAAGTGTAATATAAACCAAAAGTTTATTTCTATCAATTTGCCCAAGACACTAGAGGAATGAGTTTCCAGTGAGAGAGGGAATACCCTCTTACATTAACAGGCTTGCGTTCAGTTGAATAACACTAGTAAAGCCACTTAAAATTGCAGACATGATGGGGAAAGAACCTCCTTAAAATCAAAAAGAAAGAAAAAGAAAATAAAAGGATGCTGGTTGTCTTTGTCTACAAGGCCATTTGCAATATTTACTTGACACTCTTACAAAAGAATCCTTTGATTAGTTTCAATCCCTTTTTTCCCACCACACCCCACATTTGAAGCCATGCAACTCGCATCCAACACACAGCATGGAGGAATAAAACTAAAACTCTAGGAACACCGAAAAAAAAAAAAAAAAAAAGGTTTATTTGTGAGCTTTAAAAGCTCTTGCTCCTGCTCATGTGTAAATCCAGTAGACATGTAAAAATACAACCATACAATACATTAGATTCAAAAAAGGTACCAAAAAGTACAGTAAAAATAACACTTCCATCACTGGAAATGTAAATGGACACAAAACAATATAAAACAAAAAGTGGAAAAGTGACATTTGCTTCCCCAGTTCCTCACTTGATCTGTACAAATGGAGCATGAGTCCAAATTTCTGCCAACTCCAAAGGAAAAGCCAGAGTCCATGTTCGATGTGGTCAGACCATGGATCTCTTTTTCTTATTTACTTTAGACCTTAAGAGAAAAACACGGTGCTTTACGTTACTGAGAATAAACCAAATGTGGCATGCAGTTACACATAGACAAGACAGGTGCATGAATGAGGTTGACAGGTCAGTGAATGGACAAACACACTTTTGGGGGCGGGAGGGGGGGGGGGGTTTCGACCGCTAACTATCACATCCAGCACCCTGGTGAAAGATGAAGCGGTCCTTATTCCTGTTCAACCACCACCAACTCAATCCTTACTGATCAAGTAGTCTTTGCAGAGATGCTTCTCAAGATGGCTGACAGGTGGAATGAATCCAACTTTTAATGATCACAGACCCCCACATCACGGCCTACCCTAACCCCACAACAATGCTTGAATGGATTTAGAGTAGATGGAGATCTTTGGGGGTCAAAAAGGCACTAATGGTTACAGCTATGTTCTCATACTATCACGGATGATGCAAGAATGCATACCTGCACTATGTGTGATCAGTATGGCTTGTAGCTACTCTGGTGGCCTCCACGTCTTGGAGTTTTCCCATAGCTTGTATTGCCCTGGTCTGGAGGACAAGAGAAAAAGGGACTGAGTTCTTCTGTACAACAAGGAGGACCAAGTAAATAAAAGTTTTTTTCATTCTGTTTCTTTCCCCGGGGGCACTTATCGCTTACTGTAATCGTAGCCACCCCCATAGCCGTAATAACCAGCAGAGTAGTCATAGTTGCCATAGCCGCCATATCCGTAGCCTTGCTGTCCATAACCATAGCCCTGGTTGTATCCCTGGTTCCAGTAGTTGTTGTAGCCTTGATTCCAGTTCTGGCCCTGACCTAGAAACAACAGGCAAGAGCCTCTGTCACAACTCAGTCGCAGTAAACCCTGGTATTTACACAAATGTTTGTCAATTGTTAAGATAAAGATCTTGATTAAAGGCGCTTACCCCCGCGGCCCCTGCCGCGTCCTCCGTATCCACGGGCACCATACTGCTGCTGCATGTAGACCTCTTTGGGCTGGGCAATTTTAATCTCGCACTGTAACAGTACACAGAGAAAGATTTTTTATGGAAAATTCACAGGTCAGATAGTCATCGCTTGTAGGGAAAGGTGTTCAGTCCCTTTACCTTGCTGCCACCAACGGTGTGATATTTCTTCTCCATAACCTTCTTGACAGGAGCCTCATCTTTATATGTAATAAATACAAATCCCCTCCTCTTCTCAGTCTTTGGATCTTGTGGAAGCTCAATGGTCTCGATCTACAGCAAAAGAAGAAAAAAAAAAGACGGGGGGAACAAACTTTTGTTGCAGCCAAAAGCATTACATTTGTTTAATATGTCTGATGATTGAAAAATCCATCAATTGCAATACCTCTCCAAAAGTCCCAAAGTATTCCTGAATGACTTCCTTAGAGGTGTCGGGGTTAAGGCCGCCCACAAAGATTTTCTTGACTGGATCCTTCTTCATGGCCATGGCTTTCTTGGGGTCAATCTGCCGGCCATCTAACCTGTGCTCCTTCTGTTCAAGAACCTGCACAAAAAAAAACACCAAATGTAATGTCTTTCAAAAGAAACATGTTCATTTTCCCTTAGTTGCAACTGTATTGAATCTTCACACACCTTGTCCACACTGGCTGCATCTTTGAAAAGAATGAAGCCGAAGCCTCTTGACCGGCCTGTCTGCTGGTCCATCTTGATGGTGCAGTCTGTCACTTCACCAAATTTTGAGAAGTAATCTTTAAGATCCTTCTTGCTTGTGTCCCAGCTGAGGCCACCAACAAACATTTTCCTATGTAAAGAAACAGGCACGTGTGAAGCTACATATTATGGCAGTGGGGGTTGTGCGGGGCAGAAGGGGGGGTTAAATATACACTATGTACACTCTGTTCCAGAACATCTGTTGACCTAGTGACGTATAGGGGGGGATCCTGCTGTTGATATAGCTTCAAGCTACTTTACAACTATAATTCAATAAAATGTACATCTAATCGATAAGAGCATAGTTGACTAACTGTTTTTTTTTCATAAGCCAATACTACTGGTTTAATCCCTACTGAAGCGCCCATCCCCCCTCTCCACTCTGCACATGGCGCCAACAAAAGGCCGGCGGAACAAAGAAACATAGGCAACCACTAGTAGCTACAACATACGACTATATATATAAATAAAAAAGGGAAAAATGCATTTGAAAACTCACCCAGCATCTTCCTCGCCTTTGCTGGCGTCGATTTGCCCGCCCTCCGTGCCGCCGTTTTGCGAATTGCCGTCCGCATCGGGCCCCGCAGCCTCTCCGCAGTCATTCTCGGCGCTGCCGTCGTTTCCTTCGTCGGTGAGGCCAGCTCCGTTAAAATCATCGTCCACTTCGTGGCCGTTTTCTGATGTTTCCATGTACTGCTGTTCTGCCTCAGACATTTTGCACTGTTAAACCTGTGCGAACAAAGAAAGCAGGTTACGACATAGGGGTTTTACGATCCGTGGCGGTGTGCGCGCTTCGCCATTTACATGGTGCCAATACGTGCGTTTCCCACCATTTTGGCCGGCGACACATCGCTTCATACATTCACACAGAAAGCCGTACTTGACTGACTGGCGGCGGAGAAACATTACCTTATATAGCACCGTAACTACCCCAACATTTAAAACACAGTTCTGATAGTAGCAAAGATTAGAAAAGATGTGACCGTCTGTATCTCGCTGATAAACCGAGCCAGGACTGAGCAACTCAAATTCGCAGTTACGTAAGCCAAAGGCCGTATTAATCGAATTTTTGACCAATAACTTAAAAATCATACAATATTTTAATATTTCCACGGAAAACAATAACAAACATTTGACAAAGCTGAATATATAAGTGACAAAATCGTGAAATAACATGAAACTAAAGAAATAGAAAATTATCCTTACTGGTCACACAGCCGGAGAGCTCTCTTCAAGATGGATTCTCCCACACGACGACAACTCGTGGTTGGTTTTCTAGAACCGGCAGAGAAAAACGACTTTTCTGCAAAGAAGCAACCTGATTGGATAATCGCTGCTGTCAGTCAACGCGACGACCAATCACATACGACGCTCTTTTTTTCTTTTTTTTCTTTTTTTTACAGAAATCGTTCACGCCCTCCGAACACAGGAAGGAACTCCGTGAACCTTTTCTGCAGCTGGAAACTGCTCAGATCAGGCGGGTTTTGAGATGAAATAGCCACACTGTCCTGTAGAATAATGCTTCAAGCTGGCAGTCTTGTATATCTGAATACAGCGCACCCAGAATATGACAAAGATGTCCAAATGTAGGAGGCTCATGTATGGAATTGTATTGGGGGGGTATTTAATATGTGGAATACACGATGAGGAATAACTGGTTTGAAATTACTTACATGGACATTAAAGTAGGGTTTTGGTCATTCATAAATCCATTATTTTTCCAATTATGTATTCAGCTGAGTAAAAGAAATGTAGCATACAAGTTTCAACTATAAACATGTTGAGTTTGTGAGGCTTTTAAAATCAGAAAGTTTAAAAAAAATCAAATCAAAGTAAAAACCTATTATTTTTAGTCCACTTTAATGTTCTCATGTCATCTAAAATGCAGACTTTAAGCCCATTTGTTGATAAACCTTGCAGATACGCTTGCATTTGTGGCAATACATTGTTTCTTAAAATTAAAGATGCCTGAGACATTTGATTTATACAAGAAAATAAGCAAAACATGTGATTACCGCTTATAATCAAATATATTTAATCACAACAGATGCAAATACTGAATATTATCCCTCTTGGATTTGGTTTGCCTGCCCTTCTTCATCTTCCTCAGCGACATCACGTATTTGAGGCTGGTTGGGATTGTTTTTAATCAGCCAGTCAGCAAGCCATATCTGTTGGAAAGAAAAGTGCAGAAGCCCACATAAATCGGCATTATTACAATTATACTCCACAGCTGAAAAACCAATCTGTATATTGTCCTGTATCAAGCATCAGTACCAAGGTTTTGAGTGGTTTTTCCTTGCAAAGCTCAGTGAGTCCACGTAGCAGAACTGGATTTACAAGCCTGCTCAGGTACTCTTCAGCTGCTTCTCTTAAGGGAAAGGGCTCTATTACAGCTGCAGAAGGAGAGCACATGGGATTCACAAGTGTAGGTATTAAAAGATTCATCTCTATATGAATAATATGATATGCGAGAGGGCAGCTTACTTACAATTTGGGAACATGAATTTAATCTCTTTAACGGCTGCATGAAATGACTTGCTGCCATGGAGAGCATTTTTAAGGTCAGAGGTTCCATATTTTGCTCTGAGGCTGCAGAGAAATCAGGTAGATTGTCAGAGTGCAACCTTTAGTCCCTGCATTAGAACTTATCCAGTCACACACATAAATTGCAAAGTTATACATACCATTCAAGTAAAATACAAACTAAACTCAGACAAGACTGAGGTTGTTGTCTTTGGACCCGAAAAACTCAGGACTAAACTGTCTAGCTACGTAAATAC
>JAOXYM010000007.1:23568568-23579179 GCA_028567055.1 Leptatherina wallacei | reverse complement strand
ATGACATGTACTTTAAAAAAAAAAAAAAAAAAAAAAAAAGGACATGCAAGTCCTTTTTTTGCAAGCAGAACAAAAGAGCACAAGAAAGCATTCCAGAAAGCTGTGTGTTTGGGACAGAAAATTACTGACATGTTGTTGGGTGATGGTCTGGCTTTAATCTGTGCTCAGCAGCCTGGTAGGTTGAACAATGGAAGTCTTGGCCTGTTTCTGCTGAGTGAGGTCGACTGTCTGTCACAGACTGGCAGTCTCACATAAACACAGTCATGGCCTGGTACACCGATGACCACGCATATGAATGAGCACCAGTCTGTGTGTGTGAGTGCATGTTTACCCCGTCAGTATGTTTGACTTTGATTGTTTGACAGCAGGAAGGCTCTTTTCTGAGACTCCCCCTGGCTGTGATTTATGAGAGGAAGAAGTGACACAAGGAGAGAAAACATACATCAGCATGCACACACAATTATTGCACTGTTATGATGGAGACACACACAAACCACAGTTCATTAACACTGTTTATCATATCACTGATGATACAGTGGGAATGCACTGCTGCATGTATTAGACTGATGAAGTCAACATGTGTATCCCACTTGAATAAAGTCTTGTTTCCACAAGCAGACACACACATAACCTACAGGACAAATGTAGAGAGGTGAAAGAAATGCTCAGATCTTTAATCTCTCATACAGCACTACATACTTTAATATATACCACCAATAAAGCAGTATTATTATGTGTATATTTATAATGTAGCTGCTAGTAAACTAATTAGCTTAAGCTAATTTTGAAGTTATAAAAACTATTTACAAAAAGTTTGGGACACTGTTGTGTGTGTTTTTTTTTTTTAGCAACAATCTATTAATGTTTGGGCACATAGTTTAAAAATAAAAACCATCAAGTTACTTTTTCCATCTTTTGAAGGATTTTCATGCTCATCAAATTCAATTCAAGGTTATATATATGTATAAAAAAAAATCTAAATGCAAATAAGCAAAATTAAAAATTAACTCTGTAATACTGTAATTTAAATAAAGGATTAGAGGATTTGAAAATTATGTTTTTGTTTCATATACCTTTTACACAATCTTGTATGTTAAGTTACTTTATATACAGGTCTGAATCTGAAAAAACCCCAACAAAAAACCACCCAAATTTAAAAGAATACTCTGGAACAACTGTTTTGTTCATACTGCTAGATTAAAGCTTGTAGTCACAGACTCATGGCTGCTGAGGGTTAAAGGTTTTATCTGAAATTTAACTCATAAAAACATAAAACGGGTGAGTAAAGACAAGAAAAAAGTACTGAAATGCAATTTAGCTGTTTGTTGATACAATGGAAAAATTCTTTTGGCACAAGTCTCTGGCACAAACACAACACTGCTCTCTGGTAATGACATGACTCTTTTATGATGATCTGTGCATGCCCTCTTCATATGACTGTGCATGTGAGCAAAGTGGTGTGAAAACATACAAAACAGTTGCATACATATACAGACCTCTGACTGCTTCCGTAGCTTTGGCCTCTGTTACAGAGATGTACAGAAGTCCATGCACATCTGCACACATGATAGCAAATATACAAACTACCTCCCAGCAGGAAGAATGGGCCATTTTAAGCTTTGGTGCAGGAAACTTGATCATTTCTTCTGCTGCTGCTAAATGAAACAATATGCTGTCCATGTTAACTACAAATATGATTAATCTTACTGCAAGTTCATACACACAGCCTGTTTAGTCATACCCACACATATGCTTTATAACAGGAAGCTGCCTCTGTCAGGCACCAAAAGGAGCTCCTATTGGAATATTGTTTCACCCTTGTAGCTAGACCATTTTAAGGATTTACTTTATTCTTTTATGTAGATGGGAATAATTGATAAGATCATGCAGCTTAATTCCATGATTCAATAAGTTTATGTCAAAATAGAATGGGAAAAAAACAAGACATTGAAGACAATGACAAAGATGAACACAGCCACATGCAAACAAACAGAAAAGTGAACACCCTTATCTGTGCACTCTGTCCACCTGTGTGTAATTAGCAGCAGGCATTTCCCGTCAGCAGGGCTGTGCAGTGCCAGGCAGAAAGCTTGGGAATCTGGCCCCCAGGCCCCCACCTCAAATTTCCCAGTGGGACCAACATAAGACAGACAGCCCACATAACAGCATAAGCAACAAGGCGTCATAAAACACAGGATCCGGTGACTTCTGCAGGTCAACATGGCCATGAGACTGATAGCTGGACACACTGCCTCTTTACAAAGTGTGCGTACAAATAGAAACTCAGTCACACCCTGCGAGCTGCACTGCTTTGCATACCGGCAGGACTTTGTTCTTGAACCACATGTGTGTTTCTTTATTAGATGATGAGAATTTGATGATGGCTAAACCACAAACCATCAGTAGACAATGAGCCGTCTCATGTCAGCAGTCAGTGAGAAAGTCAAGAATCTAACTGACCACTAGAGGCCACTATATCTTTGGAAAACAAAACAAGACAAAAGAAAAAACCCCGGCTTGCTGTTACTGTTGAAAAACTGTAGCCCAATTAGTTCTCAGCTTCCTTGTTTTTTCGTATAATTCAGTGTATTTGACCCTTCAAAAAGCCATGTTTTCATTTGTATGGTTAATCCTTCTGTAGTTAAAGTTTACTCAAGATATTTTTACATAACTACTAAATGAAAAGTACAGAAACTTATGCTTACAGATTTTTTATATGCGCAAAGATTTCTCTGTTTTTGATAACTCTGAACAGAGTGATAGAAAAATCTGTTAAAGTAAAAGTGTCTTCCTAATTATGGGGCAGGATAAATAAATACTTGTTAATAAGAACTGTAATTGCATGTGGAGGAAGGTGAGGAAATTGGAGACAGGAAAGGTATCTTATCTAATTGAAAAAGAAAAAAAGAAAAAAGGTAAGAAAAGCTTGAATAAATTTATAGATGAATAATAGAAGATGGAGCAGAGACATGATTGGGTAAATTAAAGAGTGTCAGGATAAATAAAAATCAAATTTACCGGGTATCCATCCCGTCCAGCCTTGCCCTGGTGAGGTTAGACATTAAAGCATGAAGCACTGAGACAAGTTTGAACAGAAACCAACAGCTGCACACAACATGCTGCATTTATAATAACTGGACAGGCTGATGTATGACCTTTAGACAAACTGTTAACGACCAGGTAGTATTTTTATTCATTTTTAAAATTGCTTTTGATTGTCGCAATTATTTTTTGATTAAACTGAATTGTTAAACTGCATTTGGAAAACAATCCAAATTCCATTAAAGTTGGGACACTGTTTAAAATGTACATAAACACAGAAGGCAATGTTTTATGAGTTTCATTATGTTATTCCCTAAAGAACCCAGAAAACACTTTAGATGTTAAAAGTGACACATTTTACCATTTAACGAGAAAAATTTGCTCAACTTAAGTTTGATGGCAGCAACACATCTCGGGAAAGTTGGGAAGGGGCCATGTTTGCCACTATGTAGCATCCACTATTCTTTTCACAACAGTCTGTAAACCTTTGGGAACAGAGGAGACCAGTTGTTGGACCTTTGGTAGAGGAATATTGTCCTGTTCTTGTCTGATTAAGACATCTAGCTACTCAACAACCCCGGGTCGTCTTTGTCATATTCTATATTTCATGATGCGCCAAGTGTTTTTAGTTGGAGAAAGGTCTGGACTGCAGGCAGGCCAGTCTATCATCTGGACTCTTCTACTAAACAGCCATGCTGTTATAATAGATGCAGTATGGTTTAGCATTGTACTACTTAGAATGCAAGGCCTTCTCTGAAAAAGATGCAATATGGATGGGGGCATCTGTTGCTCTACAACCTGTATATAGCTTTGAACATTAATGGTGCCTGTCTCAGAGTTTACTAATGTATTGCCATACTATCAGAGATGTAGCTTATGAACTGAGCACTGATGACAGACTGAATAGTTCTTCTTCTCTTTAGTTTGGAGGATGCAGCATCCATGATTGCCAAAAAGATTTTCATTATTTTGACTCATCTGACTACAAAACAGTTTTCCACTCTAAGTCCATTTTAAATGATCTTTGTCCCATATATGGCCCCCTCTTCTTTGCCGTGATTTCTATGACACATTTTGAATGCATTGCTGTCTGAAGATCTAAAGATCATTCAATACTGATATTCAGTTGGGTCCCTTGCTTCTAGAGATGTTTTCAGTTTCCTGAATCTTTAGATGATGTAATGTATTCTAGATGAGGAAAAATCTTTGCAAGTTTACATTCCGAAAATAAAAATTCTGAAATTGCTCTACAATCTGTATATGTGGTTATTTGCAGGTTGCTGAACCTCTTTCCATTATTTTACTTCTGAGAGACTCTGCTTCTCTAAGGTGCTCTTTTTATATCCAATCATGTTACTCCCCTGTTGCTAATCAATCTAATTATTTGCAACATCTTCCCTTAGATGTTCTGTTTTAGTACCACTTACTTTTTCAACTTTATGTTATGGTCTCCCAAGTTTCTTGGAAGGTATTAAGCTGTACTTTAGATTATTCGGTCATCAAACACAATATATCCATTATAACTGGTTTCAAAATGTAAACAAATTCAAACTCTAGTAGTGACTTTATATGGTTCAAGTAGAAGCAGACAGCTTGTATAGGCTCAGACTTTATATTCAGTAAATAAAGTGTCACTGCAATCAAATTCAAGCCAAGCAAACCATTTTTAATGGAAGAAATGTCTCACTTTCAACATCCGATACATTTTTCATGCACTATTGTGCAGGTGAGTCCCAACATTTTTTGGAATTGGGGTTATATTTTGGTCTGAACCTCATCTTTTTGCCATCTGATAGATTGTTGCCACACCTTCAATAAACTTAATAGGAGGCAGAATGGAAGGTATGTGTAACGAGTTTAGGAGAAAGAAATTCAGCATTTTTTCATGGACACTTAGTGCAAACCAGATGTAGAGACATTTTCTCCAATCAAACCATTACCAGTATTTGTAAAATGTTAACCGGACATGCTACTCTGTCCCGATGTTTCCGGAAAAAGAGTTATGGCGCGTTTCAAAGCAATAATCACCCCAGCACATCTGATCTGCACCACATGTGACCATAAAAATTAAAATAGGAAGTAAGATTAAATCTGAAAAGGTCTTCTCTTCCCAAACCTGAACAAGGTGGCGTCTTTACGCAAGTCTTTGTGTTTTATCTGTTGAGTGTGTGAGTGTCAGCAGGAGTTACAGTCCCACAGGTCAATAACTTGCTGCTTATAAGTCACCCCTTCCTAACCAATCCCCATGACACACACAAATGTAAACTCAACACACACTCAGTGTGCACACACTTCTGTAGGTGGTCCGTTTATTGCCGTGCTCGGCAGACGCACATGTGTGAGTGAGTCTGTGATAGTTAGTTTGTCTCTGTGCTCATGTTTTACTGCTGTGGGAGAAAAGATGATTTCTGGTTTGAACTGCAGTTTGTCTAGTGGCGCACAGAGCCCAGTGTGGGAGGATATGCAAAATGTGTGTGTGTTTTTGAGGTCAAAATCTCTAAGCTTATTCAAATACTACCTGGATGAGATGAAAGTGTACTTACGGGAGGCCCTGCAACAGAAAAGAGAAAAGAGGGATTAGAAAAATCAATGCTTTACATCTTCGCAGACGTGAAGCACAACACGTGTGACTTGCAGCAACCTCCGGTTTGTACAGCAATCAATTCCTCTGAGCAACAGCTGACAAGAAAAAAACTATACATGCAATGCGGTTCGTTAGATGATGACTGTAATTAACCCCTTAAATATGGTACAGAACAAGCTCATTAGAGCTGCTGCCTGTGCACTTTGTGGTGAGGCGGTTATGATAAACAGACTTCTGTATGAGACGTGTTTTGAATTAGGATATGAAGTCATGTCAAGACTTTGTTTCTTAAGAAGATGTGGGTGTATGAGATGGAGGACAAACAGGGAGTGAAAAGGTTGGGGTGTGCTGGCAAACTGTGTGTCCTTTTAAAGTACAAAAAAAAGATGTCTCTGACATTCCTCCGGGGCAGTCTTTCAGATGTGATTGAAATGCTCTGATGTTGAGCCTCAGCAGCAAAACGTGTGTTCTGTATTTCATACTTCGACTAACCAAAAACAACAGTAATGATCAAAGAACTCCTCTTGTTCTTAGCAGTCTTAATGGAATATATATATATAAAAAGGCTCTCTTCAAAGTATGAGGGCCGAGGGCACTAATAAACCACATAAACCCCTACAAAGTGAATATATTACTGTACCATTGAGAGATTTCATATTAGTTATTGGTTTATGTGTATCTGATATAAATGTAAAACTGATCATGATGCTGATTTACATGACTGTTAATACAGTTTCAATATATGTAAAGTTGTAGAGCCATGCCACATTTGCAAAACCAGTACAAGCATGAGCTAAACACAGCAAGACTGACAACAAAACCTCTTTGCAGGAAACAAAATTTAGGCTAACATCAACAGAATCTATAGCAGGTGTGAAGCTGGCCAATTTAATCAGAATGGTCAGCAACTTTGACACAAAAAGTTCAGAAACTGGGATGAAAATAGATGTATTAGCTGGGAGAGGGTGAGGAGAAGAAGAGGAAAGAAGGGTTGGGGTTTATAAGCCATGAAGACCACGTCAATCAAGTCGGGCTATGTCTAGACGCTTTGACAAGGACCTCCTGAGCCAGACGGTTGGGTAAACAAACACATTCTGGCCAGAGAGCCACACAGTGAGACCAACTTTAACCACTGAAGCTGAGACAGGTGTGTGTGTATATTTAGGCTGATGAGAGAGGAGGAGAACAAGAGAAATAGAGGGAAGCAAACAGAGGATAAAAGTAAAACGTGTAAAGAGGTAAAAAGAGAAAAGAATGAGGGCGAGTTTGGAGCAGGAGACTGGAGCGAGAGCTGATTTAAGATGCTTAACTAATCCGTCTGACCTCTTTCCTGTTATTCACATTTGAGTTTCTGTTTCTCTTCCCTGCTTTCACTTGTTTTCTTTTTTTATTTATTTATTTTCCTCCGGGAGAAAAACCCTTCTGGTCTTGTTAAAAGCTGTTCTGGAATCATTGGTGAGAAGATGGCGCAACGGCATCTCCATATACCAGCAACCCACACACTGTAACTGGAGCTGAAACGTGAGGACAGGAGGAACATAAATAAAGCCTCTTCATCCATTCAGACATGTACCATCCTGTGACAGGCAGCTAGGAGCCAAAAGGCGCCCATTATGTCCGAAACCTCAGCAGCAAGCCTCCTTTTAATGATAATCTCGCAGCTAAACACCAAGCGGCTGGAAAGACGAAGCACACTGGTGAAAAACAGTCATTTAGTTGGCCTGGGAAACAACCTGATGGATGGATGGAGGATTTCAGTAGGATTTCCTCTATCAAAGCTAATTAAGTAATGGTTTGTTACATTTTCTTTTTTCCTTGTCAACAGAATCCCATATTGCAATGAATCATAGTGCAGAGCTAAAAGTAATACTGCTGTAAATATTCACAAAATAGTCCCCAAATAAAGAATTTTAAGTCTTGGTTGAGTAGAGATACCTAAAACAATTATTCCCAGCTGTTTTTAAACAGAGACGCGGGCTTCCCATCGGTCTATCATGGTGAAGAAGGAGCTAAGCCAAAAGGTGAAGCTCTCGGTTTTCCGGTCGATCTACATACTCTCACTTTTAGTTATGAGCTGTGGACAGTAACCAAAAGCACAAGATTGCAGATACAAGCGACTGATAGAGTTTCGCCAGCAGGGTTTCTGTATGAGAAGCCGGGTCACCTAGAAGGTCTCTCTCGGCTGGTCTGGGAACACCTTGGGATCCCCCCTGATGAGCTGGAAGAAGTAGCCAGAGCGATGAGATGTCTGGGCTTCCCTGCTTAGCCGCCGCCGCTGAGACCTGACCTCGGGTAAGCAGCAGAAGATGGATGGATGGAAAAAGACTACTGAACTTTTTAACTCATTGACTGCCAACGACGCCAAATAGAGCTTGTCTAGCAGTGGATCTGGAAAGAGTGTGGTGCCAATCTTGGAGGATCACAGCAATCTTTTTCTGATGAAAGAAGAGAGTCTAAATTTTTGGTAGATATGTTCAAAGTTTCTGTAGTCCGAAAAGTCAATATTTGGTGGGTCTACTGGAGAGTATGGAGCTCTTCGCTCTGAAAATGGCTGGCAGTCAATGAGTTAAAAATGTGCTTTGAGATTCACATTTCTAGCAGCAAATCTACTTGAATATTTCCAAACCTCCTCTACATGAGAGCCCTTTGTACATGGGGGCACCGGGAGATGCAAACAGTACTGAAGATTTTTGCACATGCTATAAATCACCAATCCTAACCTGTACGAAAATCACTGGGAGAAACTCTGCTAAAATCCACCCAGCATCCATACAAAACACAATTTAAACCCCAAGCAGTTGTATGGCAATGTAACAAAATTATTCCATATTGTTTAATTTGGGTTTCTTTCAGGAGGAGATAATCATTTACATTTTCTACGGTGTTCCAGGTGAATTAACTCTGACGCAGTAACGCATTTGTTGATTCTGACCCTTCCGTAGTAATCTCGTATGTCTCAGCTTTCTTTTGAGACCAAGATTCTCCATACAGGCCTTGTGGTTGTGAAGATAAACTTAATTCATTTTGGGTATGCCATTTCAGACAGGAGGCATAAAAAAAAGGCTTTGTGAAGAAGAGGTTAATTTAATGATGACAAGCAATTGACATAAATAGCTTGGTGAACATATAGCTCTGCCTTGGTTTGCCACTGAATTTTATATCTAAAATATTATTATACTAGCCAATAGATTATAATGAAGTGTTTTGAAAGATGGGACAATGTCAGTTTGCTAAGTAGAGAAACAAAATGTATTGATGATCTTCCACTCAGCCAACATGCTCAGTGGATTATACCCCATCTATTAAATATCCACAACAATGAATCACGACTACAGTTGAAAAGTTCCCATCTGACAAATAAACCACAACAACTACGCTCCTGCAGGTTTTCATTAAATCAGCTAATAATGTTGCAGCATAGTTTTGGTGGAGTCAACAATAAATTAAAAAACATTTTAAATCAGGATGACTCAAGCTTAGAGGACATCCGCTCTATTTGTCATGCTGACCTTTTGTTTGGTGAGAGTTCCGTCTTTGTTTTGGTTCCTCAATGAGTGTTTTGTGGTTTGGATGGAAGTGGCACCATAAGGGTGAGCAGGGATGCTAGCAAGGGAGAGTCTCATTAGGTCTGTAATGCTGCAGCTGCTACTGCTCAGCGAGAGCCACTGACATCTGGGCGAAGTTAGTGCAACCACATGGTTGAAGTTAGCACTATGCTGGCGCATGATAGGTAGAAACGGGGAGGGAAAAAGGGCCAACTGCAGCCCATCATCCAACGACCTGAATCACGGATCACTACCTTTACCAGCCCTCAGCTCAAACTCCTCCACTCATCCGGAAAAAAAGAGAGGGGAATGTAAATAAGAGAGATGAAGAATAAGATAGCCTCTTAGTAAAAGAGGACAGACGGAGAAATAAACTATAAAAGAAGGTGATGAGTTTTTACTTACCGGGTTCCCCTCTTCTTCCCATCCGTCCACGTTTTCCTGGAGGCCCTGTGGAAATAGACAGAACGATAAATCTCCAAAATCACCTCTGCAGGGAATAGAAGCATCACTCGCAGTTTCAGTGCTGGTGGTCATGTGTTGCTTGGCATCGAGCGCAAATGTGCTGGCGGAGAGCTCCAGTGATATAAGCAGACATTCAAATGCTTAAAAACAAAAACAAAAATTACAAAGATGGATCCTGTCAGACTTAAATGAGCTGTGATTTTATTTCGGGCATAACAGACTTTTACTCGTGGTCCACACTGAGTCTCTTTTTCTCTGGTTGAACATTTAAAATATTAGGTTTGCTACTGCCTGGCCATTGCCAGATTGCTTTTCTCTAGCTCTGCCATGAATGAAGCAAGTAATACCACCTTTCCTTCTGCTAAAGATGAAGAGGTAAAGCTATAAAGTATGGCAGCAGTGATGCAGATGGAGCAGGAAATGACATAGCCAGTGAGCCAACGTCCACCTTGGACCTCATGCTGTGAGAAAACCATGACTCATTTCTACACAGTCACTGATTTGAGTCAGCGTCTGCCTGCTAATTCTGCAGAATTAATGTATTACAAGTAACTAAAAAAAAAGAAAAAAGAAATCAGGCTCAGAAAGATGAACAAAACTTCCAGTTAAGCAGCTGACAGATGCAAAGCAGATCTTCAAGCTTTAGTCATATCGATCCTGTAAGAGCTGTAGGAGCAAAATAGAAACAGAAAACAGAGTAAACTCATAAAGAATGTTCTTCAAGACGTGTCTTTAATTTACACGGCAAACACTGTCATACTGAGTCACGGCAGTAAAATGAATAGCCTGACAGAATACCACAGGGCAACCAGATTTTTATGTAGAGTTACACTAGGGAAGGCAAGGCAAGGCAAGTTTATTTGTATAGCACATTTTCAGGCTCAAGACAATTCAAATTGCTTTACAAAAAAAACTGCACTAAACTTCCCTGAGTTTATAATATTAATATTAAAAGAAATTTAAAAAAAAACATTT
>JAOXYM010000007.1:23543770-23561455 GCA_028567055.1 Leptatherina wallacei | reverse complement strand
AGAGGCAGGGTACACCCTGGACAGGTCGCCAGTCCATCGCAGGGCCAACACAGAGAGACAGACAACCATTCACGCACTCACTCACTCCTAGGGAGAATTTAGAGTGACTAATTAACCTAACATGCATGTCTTTGGATAGTGGGAGGAAGCCGGAGTACCTGGTGAGAACCCACGCATACACGGGGAGAACATGCAAACTCCACAGAAAGGCCACCTCAATCAGTCATATATAATTAATTACCTTCCACTCCACAATGTTATTCATGTGTTCAAATATAATCTAGCTCTATATTTTGCTTGGGTCTATCCACTCCTGCATATTTATGCTTCTCCGCAGGTGACAAGCTGATTGATTGCTTAGAAATTTTATAGTAGTGCTGTGAGGTTTACACACTTCCTGGTTTTAATTAATCTTTGACTCTTAGCTCTACTGGCCAGTTTAAAACATCTGGTAGAAAAGTCCTCAAAGGAAAAAAGTTACATTACTATGACAGGTATATCAAATTTTAATGTAAAGGCATAATAAGGTAAGTTTTTTTTGTCTTGTATTTATTGATTTGTCTGTTTTCTCAGCCTGGTATCATATCAGATGGCATAGCATTTTGTTAAACCATGCAAGGTCTCTTGAATATAAAGATGAACAACAGAGAAGTTCCTCAGCAAAGGAGCTAAAAAATAATTTAATTAATAATTTGACTCTTAATGAGACCTGAATTTGTGACCATGTGTCCCTCCTTTTTTCCATTGTCATTTTTTAAGCTTTTATTAATACATTTCTGGTGTCACTCTTTGTGTCAACCTCAGCTTGCTTAGGTTTGGGAAAACATAATCTGGTTTAAGAAAAGATTGCTTAATAATAGTTACGAGGTAATTCAATCTTACTTGGTTGCACTGTAAAAATGATGGCTTACTCCTGTGTCGATTTTCGATGGCAAATTATCTCAATAATGCGAGATGCTGACAGTTGGCTGTTTGATAATGACAAGGTAGCACACTGCTAAACAATAAGCTGATAAATAGTAAAAATCACTAATTTCATCATCATTTTTCTAAAAAAAAAATGGATAATGTGACATAAATGATGATGAAATTAGAGATTTTAACTCTTAGCTAATTGTTTGGCAGTGTGCTACCTTGTAATAGCAAGTATAACAACTCTAAATCAGCTGGATATTGGCTTATGTTCTTTGTCTAGATTCTGTTGTAATCCATAAAATTAAGAAGTAATGAGGTATTCTGAATAAAACAAGAGCAGGATTTGTTTAAAGAATTGATGAAAGAAAAGTAAATGTTTAAACTCCTGATTGCATGTTGACCGGAATAGACCTCTTTTTGTGAGTCTGTTGCCATTTTAGGGAAGAAGAAAATAGAATCGGCCTTGTATGGGAATGCTGGGAACAAGTTGACCCAAGTTAAACATACCTCTCTTTATTACAAGTGAATTATACACGTCTTACAGATTCACACTTAACTGTAATTGTGTAATCTTTTTTTCCTTTGTTTACATGCTGATGGGATAGTTCTGAAATTGAAGGAGGAAAAAGTATGTGTTTGAGTGGTGTTGTTGCTAAATGTGGTCAAATCCATTTTTCCCTAATGAGATTATTGTATTTGTGTATGGTCCACGAAAAACCTGTAAACATACTAAATTAAATGGTTTCTGTTTGCTGATTGTGGGCATGCTGGGAGGAGCTTAGTTTCATTCAGACAAGCAACTGTGAAGTTTGTGCAACCGCAGATGCAGGAATTTGGGTAAAATTTCAAGCAAACACACTTACACTCAAATGAGAAATCTTGACATCTTTACACACTCCCCTACAGTTTATAGGTTAAGTTCAGAAACAGACCGTATGTGACTTAAGAGGCTGTCTTTTTTGATAAACCCACTGTGACTGATCGCCGCACTCTAATGTGGAAAGCAGCGAGCACCATGACGAATGGGTACTGTGGCTGACGACAGGAGGCAGCAGTTGCCGGTACCATGTAGAGGTGAGAATAAGGGTTATGTTTGCAGATCGGATCAGAATGGGGCCAATCACAGAACTTCCAAAAAGTCAAGAGGTGGGAAATCGAGTCCTCAGGGTGAGTAAACACGAGAGCTATTACACACTAGTACATGTGTAAGGAACGGATTATAAAAACAGATGGATGACCTGAAGGACTATTGGCCTAAACATAGAGAGATTGTGCCTTGATCATTCAAAATATCCAGACCTGGATGAAGTTTTTCAAATTGACACATGATAAAAGTACCAGGCTCTTAAATGTGAGAATAATAATGTGACAAGGATATTCTGAAGTGTTAGTTTTGTTCAGGGCCAGACTATGCTGAAGGAATGGTGGTCTGTAAAAGGATGAAATGCTCTTTTATCTTTGTATGCTTTATTAATTCATAAAATGTGGTTTTGGTTTGACGTTCTGGAACATGTTAGAGCTAAACTGGAGAGCTGTGCATGGAGAGAGTGAGGGTGGGCCTTCGACTGTAAAAGGCATAAAGAGAAAAAGACAGTAATCACCGTGACTTTAAACTGCAGTATTTGTGTGTGTGGCTGTAAAATGAGACAATGTGTGGACCTTGCTTGAGGAAACGGGGTGTGAATGTTCAAAAGGAAGCTTAACTCCTGTTTTAACCCTGATCGCTCCTCTGGAAAGAGTCCCATCTTCCTCTCTGCCCTCAGTTTTCTTCAAACCAAATTCCAGCTTAATCTTGTTACGCAATTTCTGCCAAGTGCAGTCCAATTCAAATTTCCACTATTATTGCAGGCGCCTATCTTCTTCACAGGTGTCTCACCTCCCTTGCCCTCGGCCTTTACCTCAAGCTAGCTCCTTGTTCTGGTCTATTTCTCCTCTTTTCTGACACCTGAAACAGACAGGCCAATTACAGCCTCTGAAGAAACTAAGGTGATGGCATGACGTCTTAGAGCTGCGAGCCACACACTGAGCAGATCACGTGCAACACGATTTCAGGTGTAAGATTACATGGCTGTGACTTGGCATGGAAGAAGAAATATGCTAACAGACATGCAAAACACGACAAGTTGCGAAGGAAGCCTAGAAGGGGAGAAAAAGAGATCCATAAAGGAGTTTTAAACTTTCTGATAAAATGGCAGACAAATTAGCAGGTTTGTGAAGGGAAATTTGTCCTTTCTGCATATGTATGGCCTCCAAAACCATTTGAACATACAATCTTTTCTTAATTACAATGATTAAATCCAATAATTCATTTGGTCATTATCTGATGAGTCAAAGATTTTTTCTCCATTTCTCTCTCTTCATCTTATGCTTTTTCTTTATTTTCTGCTTTTTAAACTTCACCAGCTTTCACATATCTGGCCCACTGCGTCTGTTATCTGTCAAAACTCAGCTCACTCTGGCCTGGTGGCAGTTAGTTAGAACTAGAAATGTATAAAGATAACATGGAAATAAATCTGGTTGGAGGAACAAATGGAGAAAATGTAAAAGATATATAAGAGAACTTATACATCTTTGAAAATGAAAAAAAAAGACGAAAATGTCCCAGTAGGTTCTTTTTATTATAAACCATATAAGCTAAATGATGTAAGTATTTTCTATGAAAACAAGACAATTTAGTGTTAGTCTGATCAATATGCTCTAAAAATGAGATTTCCAAAATTGTAATTGCAAAAAAAGTTAGTTAATAAAACAAATTCTACTTGATTTGTGACAGTGGGAATATGACAGCTTCATCCATCAGCTGCTGCAGCTTGTTGGTACGAAAGTTCAGATGGAATCCTTTGTGCTGCTGCTCCTGTAATCACTCATAAACTCATGAGTATCAAAACGAGGGGTTACAAGCTGCTTCTTTTAAAGATGATCAGCTGTTTATTTCTATGACCTAAACAAATACGTGTGTTTAAAGAGGCTATCACCTCACAGTGCCTGAGGCCATGACACTGTTTCTAAATGCTGTAATGTTACTGATGTAAAATTAACCACTAGGACAGTGTGGTCTTTACTTTGGGTGTGGGTTGTGTTGCAGTGTGTTGTGAAGCTGCCCCTCATGGCAGGTGCACACTTGCCCCAGTGTGAACTTTATGGGAGGGGTTCGTGCGTCACTTTATCCAATTGGTGGCCTCCTTGTTTGGCCCAATCAGCTGCTCAGGTTCCTGGGGTGACAGCATGGTTGAGATGGCTGTCGAGCCTTTGACACGGTTGGTGATAGACTGGGATCAGTCTGCTGTTTCAGCCTGTTGTGTGTTTACATGCAAGTGCCTGCAATGCATAATGTCATCTTCAAGAAATTATCCATCAAGGTATTTGCATTTCTCTGAGCAGATGTTTGCGTGAACATCACGAGCATTAGTTGTGTAAATGTGAGTGTTTGTGCAGAGGATGTGCGTGTCAGGCAATGTTGATTCGTGTGTACCCAACAGCTGCGACCATGGTGAGATGGCTGACACAGCTGAGATGTCTGATAGCCTTCAAGAGCACTAATGAAAGTCAAACACAGCTGGGAGTGTATGATGACTGTGGTATGTGCCATTCACTGCTGCTGACCAATCACATCACTGTATGAATGGTCTTAACAAAGTGACCTTGCATTGGAGGTGAGATGGAGCACAGTAGATAGGAGGCCCCAGCTGCAGAGACAGAGGGATAGAGCGATGCATGAGCCATCCGTGAGCTCATTTCACTCAGCGCCCGCTCATCTAACACTTGGTCACACTCTCTCATGTCAACGTTATTCCCTCCAAACACATGTTTACTATTTGATGTAATGGGATTTACTCTTTGCACCGAGGCTTTTGGTCTGCTGCTGAACCGAGATGCTGCCAAACCACTTCAGCTGCTGCTGGTTGAACATCCAAACTCCCTCGTTTGCCAGCATGTGAACATGAGTGGAAAACAGAGAGAAAGAAGTCTCAGTATCTTTTAATGATGAAAGCTCTCATTTGGAAATCAGAAAACACCAATCACAGAACCAAAACCAGCACCCAGCTCCACCACACTCAAACACTAATGATGGTTGTTTGCTTTACCAGAAAAGACTTAAGAACATGTTTCAAGTTTCAGGGCTTTCCTGCCAGGTCAAGTGGAAGAAACCGCTTGTGGTCGTAACGCCCCTCTGACCAGCAGACAGGTTCTTGGATTGAGCCAGAGTCCCAGATCAACGGGTGTTGTGGGTAAAGTGATACATCAGTACAAGAAATACATTTTGCGGTCATTTTGAAAGTGATTTAGGGCCCCTGCCGTCTTCCCCAAGTGGTAGCGCTTTCAAAATGTTTCATATTTTCATTCACGGAATTAAACCTGCCTCATAAATTGGCCACAGGAGGTTTGTAGTAAAACTATCTGAGTTTTTCAACAATGGAGGCCTTGTATGCATACACCTGTTTGTAGCGCAGCCAATATGACCTTAAATGGTGAAGATCTTTTCAAATGCTGAGTCCTCAAAGTTTGCCTCAACAATAAACAGCCATCGGCTTCTCTAAATAGCTGCCCACCACTCTGATGGCAGGAGGAGGTTAAGAAAAGACTGTTTTCAGAAACTATTTTTCTCTTTTTGTAGGATAAGAAGAGACAGGACCAGTCAACTTGAGATCAAAAACATTGTGAATCTGCAGATAGGACTGCCAGAACATAAATCAAAATCCTCGCTTGACTGTGAAAGAGTTAGCTCACTGTAACCCAAAACTACTTCATTGGTTTACATCACGAATGGTTGCAGTTTCACAAAACCTGGTCTAAATGGAGATGATGCACAAGATAAAGTTGTTAATTTTGTGGATGATTAAATGTTTTCACTTGTCTATTTGCTCTCCTACTAATGATTTTGCTACTTTTCTTTCACCGGTGGATGGTTAAGGCTAGTTAAAAATAGCATAGTTAAGGTTAAAAAAGGAAATATTTTTCTGGAGAGACAACTGCAGTGGTGGTGCACTGCTTCACAGTGCATCCACATCTAAATATGACCTTCATGGAAGAGTCAATAGAATAAAACCTTTCCGGTGTTCTCATCACAAAATTCTGCCTCAGAAGTTAGGAAACTGAAGGTAAAAAAATCAAAGATCAATGACAGAAAAATAATACTAAACTAAAATATAGTTAAAAACTATTTTCATTCTTTTCTAAAATAACTGTTTTGTTTTTAGTCTCGTAGAATGAGCCATTTATGTCTACTTGCCATGGGACCCTATTTATGGCAGCTGTGCGGATAATAGATGGACAGATGAAGAAGTTTGGAAAAACTAAACACGCCTGGTACATTTTAGAAACAAGTTCTGTGGACTTATCATTTCAAATGACAAGTTCTAGAATGCAATGCAAACTGCCTGGCCCCCCAAAAAGTTGCCACCAAAATAAAGGTCACACTAATATTTCGTTGGACGGCTTTTAGCTTTGATCACGGCATACATTTGTTGAGACATTACCCACTGCACAAAGCCTTTGCCAGCACATCCCAAAGATTCTCAATGAGTTTCTGTCTGGACTCTGTAGTAGACAATCCATGTTTCAAAATGATGTCTCATGCTCCCAGAACCATACTATTACATTTTGAACCCGATGAATCCTGGCATTGTCATCTTGGAATATGGGCATCCCATCAGGGAGAAAAAATCCATTGAAGGAACAACCTGATCATTCAGTATATTCTGGTCGTCAGCTGACCTCATTCTTTGGGCACATAACGTTGCTGAACCTAGACTTGACCATGCAGAAACACCAGATCATACACTGCCCCCACAGGCTTGTACATTAGGCACTAGGCATGATAGGTACATCACCTTATCTGCCTCTCTTCTTGCCCTGATGCTCCCATCACTCTGGAACAGGGTAAATCTGGACTCATCAGACCACATGACATTCTTCCATTGCTCCAGTCTATTCTTTATGTTCCCTAGCAAATTGAAGCCTTTTTCTCCGGTTAGCCTCACTGATTAGTGGTTTTCTTATGGCTACACAGCTGTTCAGTCCCAATTTTAGTAGTTTCTGCATCTCCTTAGATGTTTTCTCTTCTTGATATATACCAATGATTTGACCCTTCTTAAACAGACTAACATCTTTTCCACGACCACAGGATGTATCTTTCCACACGGTTGTTTAAGAAATGAGAAGCTGCCCATTGCATCAGTTGGGGATAAATAACTTGTTGCCAGCTGAAAGATAATCGTCCATGCAGTATTTATCCAATAGGACCCTGTGCTTATTTGCCTAGTTAAATCCAGATGGCAGGTTTTCTTTTTTGGCCAGGCACTGTATTGGAGATGAAATGTGTACAGAATTTTATCATTTCCTTACTTTTACATAATCTTTCAAAGTACAGGAGTGGATTAATCATGCTTTGGGTCTTTCTTGAAGTTCTTGCACAATGAACAGGACTAAAGCAAATTTTGGATCACACTGTCTGCATACTATAGATGATGAAATCGAAAAGAAGATAAGTTCTACAACAGGAAGCTAATTCTAAACATACCTTTAAAAAAAAAAACAAAAAAAAACAGACTACTAAAGAGGATCAAGCTGAAGGTTTTGCCAAAGCCCTGACAGTCTTCCAACCTAAACATCAGTAGAAAACCAGTGGATAGACCTCAAAGGACCAGGGCTTGGCTGATGGCCCAAGAATCTCACACATGAAGCATTGCACTGGAGAGATGGACAAAAATCCAAAAGAAAGAACAAAATTTGTTGATTGGACTCTTGCAGGTTGGCTATACCTTTGTTTTCTTTATTCTTCTTCATTTTCTTTATTAGTTCAAATTTTGGGGAAAAAGGCAGAGCTGTATAAAATGCTTCATCATTAATTTCATGCCAGTTTATTTGAAAACTGGCTATTATTTCACTAAGTTTTCTGTTTTGAAAAAAGGATGATTCAATTTTAGCTTGAACTTGCTCCATTTATCAGAAATGAAAAAATAGGTGGGAAAGCAACTTATTATCCAAAACGTCTTCTTTTTAAAAGCATTCATTTTTGCAGGTATGCTAGTTTTTTTAGATTTTTTAAAATTGATTCCAAGCCGAAATATTTGATTAATCAGAAAAAATAACATCTGCATTAAACAAACTTAGAAAGGGGAATATGAGAAAAAAGTATCAGAAACGTGTATAATGGATTTTTAGCCAAATAAATAGTGAAACACTCTTGGCTTGGATTTCATAATCAAACCACTGACAGAAGATTGAGCACTCTTTAGTTCATGACAGAAGAGGTGAGGCAGATAATGAATGAATATCAAGAAAAAAGGCAACTCTGTGACCCAGAGAAAACTTTCCCCTCTTTATTTTCCTCGGTTCTTATCCTCTCATCCATCTCCGTCTGGCTGTTTCAAATTCTGTGTTGCCCTTGATAGATATTAATGATACACAGCAACACGATCCGGCTGTGTTCTTTTATCTCTAGTACACAGATTGTTTCTTTACTGATCAATGTCCTCCATCTTAATCAGACTTTATAGGGATGACCCAAAAGCCAAATGGGAAACACACACTTATATAAACACACACATTCATACATGTCAGACAGGCCTCGTTCCCGACTTTATCTATCACTTGGACCTTAACACGCATGACCCGGCATCAGCAGGCTGATATTGTGTGTGTTCCACTGTTTTTGGTGTATGTGATGCTCAAGGCGTGTAATAAATTCAGCATGTGACCTTGAGCCTTCAAGGTTAGTGGAGCCCATAAATCTGCCACTGTAGTCCAACACAACCCACCTCTGACCCTCACAAACACCCAGTCACGTTTTGGTACAGGTCTAACTTGCAAAATATGCATCCAACCAATAAAAGACGGACGAGGGATGGACTTTAATGTTAAAATGAAAATGGTTTCTATGAAGCTTTTATCACATCTTGGTTGTGGTTGTGTCATACAGATACTTAAATCTTCCTTTCACTAAGTCTCTCCATACCCATCCGTCAGTAGTTTAAGAGCTGGTGTCAGCCTGCGATGGATCTTCATGTCCATGTCACGTCTTCTCGCCTGACTTTGACTTCCGTCTTCTTCTCACTTTTCTCTCATACCATCTCAGTCTCAGTTGCCCTCCTTCCATTTTCTCACCTTCTGTCTCATATTCAAGGCGGCCGACAGTTGTCCCCTGGTGCTCTCTTCTCTCGTAAACACCACTTGTCAGAGTGTCACCTTTCACCCACGTTTACCCCATGCTTTGGGCACCCTCCTCACCCAACAACATATGGTACGTACCCACCTCAGCCCCAGATATGCACACAGACACTTCTCTCCTCACTCTTCAATAAAACTTGTCTGTCATATTATTAGAAATATATCCTAGATGGAGCTGGTAGGTTAAAGGGTTTTTAAAAATCAAATCAATTAAAATGTAAAAAAATAACTCATGTTAAATTTTACTATTTTTCTTCAGCATAATAGAAATGAAAGAGCTGATGTATTATCATTTCAAAGGGACTGTTTTGGAGCTCAGACTGTTCATTAGCTGCAGTAAATTGATGAAAATGTCATTGGTTCAGGCCTGAAGGATTAGCAAAGTTACTACAATTTAATCTGAGTGAGAGATAAATGTCTGGGCCAAATTTCCAGACAAATCATTCCATAGTTTTATCATTATTTTAGTAAAAACTGCATATTCGAGCCTCGAAACGTACCTGCACCTCATGAATGGATTGTCTTAATGTTGACGAAATCCATCCATTAGTTCTGAGAACGATTAATTGAACTTTGCGCCCAAACAATCAAATTGCTAAGACCACAAAAAGTGACCAGTTCATACTGATAGAGATCATGGACATACAATAGAAAAAGGTTCTACACATTACAACCATTGCATATCTGCACTGAGGAAACAAGCATTCATTCAAATTAAGAAAAAAAAAAGACCCAAAATGCTCTCCTTGTGTCTTGCCTGCCTAAACTAAACAAATCCACCAGGCCACTGGTTCTCATGAAGACTGTCTGTTTTCCTTGGTGCCACAAGACATCACAACAAAGACACCCATGGGACGCTGAAGCTTATGTGTTATGATGGGAATGAATACCACAAACAAAGGCAATTTCCTCTCCATTTGGCCCCCCTTAACATCATGCAGTGAGATGACATATATCAAAATATGAAGAGTTTTTATGAGGTTTTAACAGTGTTTGGATATGGTGCATATAAAAAGGGGTGGAGGAGTCAACTTTACCTTAATGAGGGAAACAGTTGGACTGTCAATACATGCACATTTCACACACACATGCAGCAGTTGCCTTTAAATTTCTCCAATTTCAGAGTGGTCAGGTTGGCTGTATGGTTGTTCTGCCGTGCAGCCAGACATCATTGTAGAAATAAACACTGGGAACATGCTTAGAATAATTCACCAATGCATAAATATTCCAAGGAGGCAAACACAATTGCTTCCAGGTGCCGTTACAGATTCCACCATCGTTCAAGTGTGCTGTGCTAACTATCCTCGACCTCACGCTTCGTGTAACGCTTCAATATTTATGACGAGTTTCCATCAGTTTTTCCAGCAGGAGTTGAAAGTGACAAGCAGAGTGTGGGTTTCTTATTTAAACTATTCTCTGGGCTTCCTTTGCACACAGAAACTGTGTGTTTTCTTCACTCAGCAGCTACAGCACATAGAAACACAGAGCTTTTGAAGATTCAAGCAGACATTGCCACGAAGGGGTTGGGGGGGGCAAGTTGATGTCATAGCTTAAAATGAAAACCTGATGACAACAACAGATTGATGCTGACATAGATTAGAGCTGACTGGACAGTAGTGATGCTTAAATACTGATTTATGATTACATGGGTTAGAATATCCTCTGAAATAAATGCAAATAAACCAATTTTGTACTTTCATTTTCTATCATAAATTTCAATTAATTAGATTGTAACTAAAGACAAAATGGCTTTTATAAAGTGAGCAAAATATACGGTTACTGTAGTTTTTGGCACCCTTTAGTTTGTTGAAGAAAAATGGGGTGCAAAACAAGATAAGAACAGGAAAGGGCAACAAGGCTGATTGTCAAAGATCCAAGGTTCCTGTTTCAACTGTTTCTAATGATAAAGTCATTTCACATAGTCATTAAACTGTTAGTGAGGCTTCCATGATATGGAAAAAGCCACATAAACAGTTTAACGCTATATGAGAGAAATCTGAGACAATTGATGCACACTGTAGAGGGAAAAAAAACACTGAATGAATGACTTTCATTTATAAGCTCCATTTTTTTTCTAGGATACTGCTCCATAGACAGAGGAAACCACAGTAGAACGTTTTGGTGAAGAATCATTGTGTGGGTTTCCTTTGTTGCCTCTGGTACAGACAATATTAAAAGTGGTAAAAAGAGTGCCCCTCAGTTTACGGTGAAGGTGTTGGGACTTTTAGCAGGACAATGACCCTAAGCAAACATCCAGTGGTCTGTTTCAGTCTTAACCTTAAACCCCATTAAAAACTCTTGCAGAGCTGAAACTGTCCAATACTAAAATGATTCAGAAAGCTTGCAAACTCAAAAGCTTGACTGGTTGAAAAGCATGTATGGAAAAGTGTCAGAAATTAGCAACAACATTATCATCTTTTTTCTATGAGCAGATAAACGAAAGAAGATTCTAGAAAGCTATATGTTTAGAGGCCTCTATGCTTAATGATGACTTATAAATATGTCTACGATACATTTTCTATTTATGATCTTGAAGATTTAACATAACTATTATATTTATTAACTTGCATTCATTTCTGAAGATAATCCAAATAATGTGTTTACAACTCCAACAATGCCAATAATTCTGACCACAACTGTGTCCAACAGCAGGACGTGACATGACCAGACACAATTCAGTGCCTTCCTGTCATCAGCCAATTTGTAATTTGCCACGCGACACTCACAAACATACTCATCTATTATGTTTGAGTTCAGCCCTGATGAGTCTAATTTTTTTTCCCTCCAGTCTCCTAATTTTTCCTCATTTTTCTAGTTCCTTGTGGTCGGAAATGTCTAGTTTCCTTAATGGCTTCCAGTAAAGCTGCCGGAGTCCCCTGCGTATTTATCTTACCATCCTCCAAGGGAGCTCCCCCATGCATCCAATTAGGCCCCACATACAGACCAGTGTAATCAAGACATGGATTTGCAAACTTTATGCAATCTTGTAACTCAGATTTGATATGGAATAAATAATTTAATTCTAACAGTTAAAGGAGGTTTTCAGCAGAATCTGCAGCATTAATACAATACGTTACTATTTCAATGTGCACATGAATGCTGTTAAACTCACAATTTCCAGTTTCAGAAAATATGATGTTAAATGTAAATTTAACATGCAGCTCCTTGTCTTGTTGGTCCTCTCCGCAGGCTCTCCCTAGTGTTCACTCAAAAGTGGACACGGAGTACACTGCAAACTATCAAGATTATATGTGTGTGCCTGCCTCTTGTACAGTATCCAGCTTGTGTATTTTGCTATCTTTCCAGTCTGCAGCTCCAGCAGCTCGCCATGACATTGCATGCCCCACTGAAGGAGCTCTGTTCTGGCTTTCGCCTCCATGGGATCCAGAGTAATCATCGAGTATCACCACCTAAGGGTACAAACCAGCCTGTCGCACCACTGCAGACTCAACTAGGCGTCATCTGGCATTAGCTCTCACCATTGGGACTATGGTCACAATAGCGTTAACTGTCGGCATTATAATGAATGGGTATTTAATGGCACTGAATGCAGAAAGACATTCTTTAATGTAGGGATTATTAGGGTGGGTTATTAGCAGCCATCCATAGTGCTTTGGTTCAGTGGGACCTGCCCAGCTGTTAGGAAACACACACAGCGTGTTTAGGGCACATTTTATGAGCCTTGACTGGCTGACTATGGCGAGAAGGAGGCACGGATGTGGGGAATCCAAGTTAGGCAAACAGGGAGACCCCTGTCATTCTGCTCATTCATCTTTGTTCTTGGGAAACTTAAAAAAAACTGCCAGGAAACTTGGAGTGAAACAGCAAGGAAACAATTTAGTTTTGCCTGAGGATTTTCTATTCATCACCCAGCCTGTTCATTTGTCAACGAGTCATATACTCTAAGTTTTAGAGATCTTCACCTAAAACATTTGGCCTGGAGAATCATTTGAAGTTGCTGTAATAGCTCCCTTTACATTTTTTTTGACTGAGGGTTTCCAGATTCTCTCCTTTTATTTAATTGCAAAGTATACACTTGCACCTACTTCTTCCTGAATGTGGACTCTTTGCCCCTTGTTGATAGATTCCCTCATTACGGCTCTGCAGGTTTCACAGTCACGCAGTTGCACTCATGGCGAGTGTCACACAGTGCAGCAGCACAGTCACCCAGGTGCTTGCTATAACATCCAGGATGTCTGTATCTTATCCTGATGCAAAGTAAATACTGCATGATACATGCTAAAGCAAATATGTATACAATATACTGTATATTCATGTATACGCCATTAATAAGCTGCAGAACTGCTGCTGCCGTTGCCGTCTTCCTGTTTCTACACCAATCTGTTTCTAACTGCAAAGAAATTTCCTGATGGTTCAGATAAAATGAGCATAAATATCAAGGTCTGTCTTCAATCATGCTAGCTTTTTATTCTCAGTGTAGTTGCATGTTGACATAATACGTCATGTTTTCCAATGTTGGAAGTAAATGAAGCATAATACATAAATTGTTTGACTAATTCTTTTCTTTTTTAAGCATCAAAGGCACGCAATCATTCCCTCCACACTTGAGGGTTCTGCTCACATTCACACAATTGTTGTAACAATTGATTACTTACCATTTTCCCATACACACACAGCACCTGTTTCGTAGCAAACATGGATTGCCAGTGCCCCAAAACAGCCTGCACACACACTGTACGAATGTGTGTGATTTGTGTTGCAGAGCTCATACCAATCAGAGCGATGCTGTGCACCAGTCCCACCCAGTCTCTCCTCCTTTCATGTGCTTAGTCCAGATCTTCTCAGCTCATTTCACAAAAGCAGCAGCAACAAACTCACTTTGAAGGGATTCCAGCATTTCTCCCTGGTCCCCAATGCATGACTCACCATGATGACACAAGTAGTTGCTACTCTGTCAGCGGCACTTTATCACATGGAACACAATGGCAAGAGATGCATCCACATCATACACATGTGTCAACAGAGCAGCACAGACTTGCACGTTCAGTAATCCCAGTGAGGTCTGTCAGTCCTTCAATATAATGGATTAGTAGGAATAGGAACGAGAAAGATGTGCATGTCAAATCAAATAAAAAAGCAGCTCAGAAGTGAATGGTTCAGGTTAACAGAGTCAGAGGTTTCCTCTCTGTGGTACACAGACTATCAAGTTGTCCAAACTTCCAATCTCTTTGATGTTTGTTTGACCGAAGCTGAAGATTAGGCCACTGTGCAACAATCCCTGAAGAGAGTTCAGGAACCATGTGTGTGTTTTGATTTGTTTTTTACATGCTTTGGTAATCCATCTGACGTTGACACACTGCGCGGAATGTGGAAGGCTTACTTTCCTTTATCCGGTAGTATTCTGAAGTTACTCCTGTCATAAACACCATGCAGAACAGAGGCTGCTGTTTATTTGATAACCAGTGAGTTTGCCTTCTGTAGACATCTGTGAGGACTTTTAATTTTCACGGTAGTGAAAAACAACATTTATGTCACAGGGAAAGTCACCTTTTTCTAATTAAGGCTATGTTCAGTGTGCTTCCCAATTTAATAGCGTATAGTATGTTTTTTTTTCTGACTTCCTTTTTAGAAGCACACAAACATATTTCTTATTGGACACAAAAGAAAAGTACGGAAGCGTAGGGCTGCCACCCAAGAAAAATAAGGACCTCATCCCATCATAACGTGATAGTTTATTGAAAAAACCTGCAACGTATCACGTTATAACTTGATAGTTTACAGTAAAACTTATTGCTGAAATATAACAGAGTATGTTGTTGTGACGTAGAAACAATGGGGCATGATACATTTTATGGAGATGTGATAGATATTTGTGTCAAGCAGAAACATTTCAGCTATTTTTGTCAAGGATTAATTGTTCTACTCTGATTTATTATTGTACACACAGAAGAAATGTGGGACAGTTATAAGTGACATGGTATGCCGCCTGCCTGTACGCAATGAGGCCGTGCATGTGTGTGCGTGTGTGTGTGTGTGTTGCTCTTTGTTAACAAGTACCACTGGCAAGCTTTTTTAAACTAAACTAAATATGATATACATGCACCACGGGGAGAATAAAGTTGTGGAATAGAGGACGGACTCCTGTCTGGTTTGAGGGTGCAACGTTAACGTTATGACAGTGTCATCCAAGGTGTAACAGCAGAATCTTGTCATGTCTGAGACGAGCACGAAGTTCAACTTAATCAGGTTTTGTAAAATAGATATTTCTTCGATATGTTACACGAACACTGCTTTCTTATTTAAGGACAAAAAATGTATACGTTTTGTATTTCACATTTTTGGAATAAAACGTAAGAGGTCCTATATTTTCCCCATATGAGCATGTGTGCTTACATTATGTTAGCCTGACAGTCTTAATAACTCCTGAAATTTTCATCCTACTTTGTCATTGATATTTGTTTTTCACATCATTCAATTTGAAATTAACAAGAAATATTTGAACTGCTACTGTGTAAACAGAATATTGATGTTAAAAATGAACTGATTCATTTAAAGTGTTTGCAAATCAAAAGTTATTGCACTTTTCTTCATATAACAGTACGTTTTTTAAGTGAGTAGTACACTTTTGTGTGCAGCAATATGACGAACGACAGAAAATGATGCAAAGCAGGTATAACAACTGTAACACAACATTTAACAAGATTGGATCATAAATTTGCTGATGATAAATTGGACCCATCCGACTCCACTCCAGTGAAATCAATGCTGTTGAAAAAAACCCATCATGATCTCATGACCACTCAAGTCTGCAATGTCTGGATGTCTGGCCTTAGGAGGAGTCCAGACTTTGAATTGAAGAAGAGCAGCATCAGATAACAGCTGCTAAATGGCCGCAGAAGCACTTAGAGATGAAGCTGCTATAGCTGCTGCATTTCCATCTTTCCCTCTAAGTGTTCATCCTCCTCTCCCTCTCCCCCGAGGAGTCCAGCCAGGATGTGGAGTGTTGACAGAGGAAAATATAGCCAGGACCAAAATTCACCGACACAACTTGACACAGAGCAAAGAGTTCAAGGGATGAGCGCAGAGTTCACATAAATTACTCTCGGCTCTCTTCTGTTAGCCTACTGCGGGTCAAGGATGGCCAAAGAGGATCATGGGTAATTACAAACCTGCCTAAAAGCAACTTCTTTACTACTCTCAGGGGGGTGACCGGTTGAGACAAAGGTCATCTCGTGTCAAGGTGTTCATGCTGTTAAGCATAGCCTGATGCTAATTTGAAGGTTGAGATTTATTTGTTTGTGGTCTTCAAGGGGAGCAGAGGAGGAGGAAGAGTGTGTGTTTACAAAGGTTTATGGATGAGTTTAAATCTGCACCTGATGTTACAAACACACACAAACACATACGCTCACACAGGACTCCGTAACCCCATCTGGAAAGAAGCACTTAAACTTAAGAGGAGAGATGAAAGTGTTTCCACTGAGAAACACACACTTGATTACATGACGTTACTTTGTTAAGTCTTATAACTCCTGTATGTTTAAACTACAGGCTGGTAGATGTACACAACATGCAGACTCATTAAAAGATTCTGAAGCCTAAACCAAACACAGTGGCGAGGTTCAGGAATGAAATATGATTTGCAAAAGGTCACTGAAAATACAAAGATGAAGTGCAATGAAGTGGACATTAAGAGGCTCCGAGAAAGGTAGAGACAACATACAGGATGTATTGAACACCTGAATAAACAGTGACGATGTCTGGACAGTATGAGAGCGTCTTAACCACAGGGCCATAACTAATTTATTGTTGTTTATTGAAACTACTAAAATCATAAGTACAATCTGATACATTGAAACAGGTCAAAACTGGATAAAGATTTTTTTTTTACAACACCAAACCCCCAGAAAATCCTGAATGGCCTAAATGGAATTATATCCTTTGCCTCTTTCTTCTAAAAACATGTACACCTATACAGTCTATTAAGCAACAAAGGATTTAATTTCATGATTTAGTTTCATAACATTAATTAACTAAACATAAATGAAACACTTAGAAAAACTTCTCAAATTAACATAAAATACATGTAACACATTTCAGCACAATTATATGACTTTCTTTTTGCATTGAACACTTCTGTTCTTGAATTTATTTGGGTTGGATCAATAAAGGCTAATATATTACAATTTATCAAATGAACTACGAGGGTTTGGTTTCAGTCTAATTTGGCTGAACTAACTTTACACAAACTGATGAATGAGCCGGTGGTTTTATTATGTTTTCTCATACTAGATCTGTTTTCATTGTGTCAACATGACTGACGTCATTAACGTGGACCTAAAAAAATCTGTTCATACAACATGATTCTGTTTTGTTTCAATGACTTGACCTGTTAATTAGAATTAAATTAAATTAAAACAACTTTTTTTTGTTTTATCCCAGAGGGACATTTGATGGCTTAATTGCTTTGTGCTAAAACAAAACGACATAATTATGTGAAAAATTTTTTAACATTTTTTTGTTTATTCAAAAAAAAAAATTCTTTTTAATAAATAGTTTTGGATTCATCCATCCATCCATCCATTTTCTGTACCGCTTAATCCATGCAGGGTCGAGGGTGGGCTGGAGCCTATCCCAGCAAGT
>JAOXYM010000007.1:23516085-23535323 GCA_028567055.1 Leptatherina wallacei | reverse complement strand
CACACACACACACACACACACACACACACACACACACACACACACACACACAAACACACACACACACACACACACACCTTATCAATTGTTACCCCAAATCTAAAACCATGTAGATTTTTTTCTGCTCAGATTTGCAGAATCAAACTTAGAGGAAGGAGCTGAACCGAAGCAAACTGTGTCACTCTGCAGAGAGGAGCTGAACATCTGCCTCCAAGAAACTCAGAAAGGAAGGAATATCATTGTTTCAAAGTCACACTAACAACCTCTACCTTGTTCCTTTAACCTTTTTCCTAACTTACCCCATATACAAAAATTATCTTTAACACGGGTCATGTACCTTGTCCTGGTCAGCACAATACCTTGGAATGAGATGAAGAGAGCTGGGAAGTTGTGGTTGTGTGTCGCCTGGAGGGAGAAATGTTCCTTTGATGGGGGATATCGGCTGAACTTCTCTCCAGGGAATTGGACCACGCAGGCCTCAGGCATGCTGCTGGGATAACTCATGAAGCCATTCCAGACATCTTGGTGGCATTAGATTATCTTTGCTGCAGGCTGTCTGCCAAAGTTGCCAGCACAACATTATCTTTAGTGTGTTTTGTGGCTCTGTTTTCTGTGAATGCCAACCATGGTCAATGAGTTGAAGGACCCTACAAAGCTCTTTCATGTTAGATAAGAGCAAAAGGTTAAGATGAGAAGGGAACCGGAGGAAAGAAGCCATTTGTATGTATATTTCTTGTACCAAAGCAACACATTTTTGTTGATTTTCATTAAACGAGTCAGTGTAACAGCTGTTTAATGGTATTGCTTTGAAAAAAAAAAGTCAGATAAAGAGTTTTCTAAGCTTTAAATGATGGAAAAACCAGACCGGTCTGCACATCCTTATTTCCATAATGTTCTTGTTGTTTTTGGACTCTGCCAAAGAGAGATGCTGTTCTCCACCATTAAAAAAAAGACACATGGTAAACAGACAAGTAGAGAAACTATTCAGAGATAATGACAATGACATAAATAATAAAAAGAGCCACAAATGTGACCAGAGATGACAGGGATTCTGCAGATCTCATCATTTAAACATTTACTCAATCTTGGTCTGATCGAAATCAATCATATAAATGGATTTAGCAAATGAACAAGAGATAGAAAAGCAAAAACAGAGAGGAAACTACGAAAATAAAGGGATGTGGGAAGTTGGGAAAACAAGCAGACATGCAGACGTGCTGTCTTCATACATTAAATATTTTCCAAAACCTTTGGAAATCAGAGCGGTGTCTCTGTAAATGTCCCACACAACCATCTCAAGGACTTTTCTTACAGGGCAACAAGACAAGGATGAAAACACCAAATATGGAAAATTCATCAGTCATGTTTCCCGCAGGGCATCACCTGCTTTCATTTGTCATCTGCTAAAAATAACTTAATGAGCTACCAAAGCTTTCCACACATAAGAACAGTCTCCTGTTAGTTACACAGCAGAAAAAACATTCATTATCACACTTTGTTTTAATGTAGAGCACTTTGAGTTGCATTTCCATGTATGAAAAACTGCTCAATTAATAAAGTTTTATTTGATTTGATTCAACTAATTTTTGACTGATTAAAGCCAACTAGCAAATTTCTTTACTTTCCAATGAGATCATAAATTTCGAAGGTCAAGAAATAAGAAATATACTCTACACTTAAATATACTTTAAAAAAATTATTAGTAAACCTCCTAAAAATTTCCCAGCAAACATCGATTTCTTTTATTCCCCCAATGTCCATTCATTATGCTTTGTTATGCTCAGAAATAGATGTTAAAACATGTGTTTACTTATTTTTACAAAAGAAAACACTTATATCTCATTTGTATGGATGAGTTGACATATATCAAATACTTTTTTAAATTATCGAAAGGAAAAAAACAAGCGAAGAGGAACGCCAGTTCCATGACACTGAAAACATACTTTACTGTGTTTAAAAACAAAGACACGTGTTCATTTTGCTCAGATATAACAATTGACTGATAAGTTATTGGATGTGTAAACAAAGTCCCCGCATTTCTGTCCACATCTAACCAGGTTACAGTTTATACACAAAATTGGTGTTTGGACATGGTTGCTTAGTTTCCATTTATGCCACATCAACTTGCAATATATTGAATGGTCATCTGCATTTAATTGTCAACATTATTCCAAATGAGGCAGGCCAGTATTTAGCACCTAAATATACAACTTTCTACAACGTAAACATTTATTCTATTCAATATGAATATTATTATTAGGTAATATTTTCAGTTATTCAATTACATTTTAAATCTTTTCCTTAATTGAACGTCCAAACTTCTGCGAAACTTTAGATGAAGAATCTTTACTTGTAACTGAATATATGTTTGTTGCAAAAATGTAACTTCTACTTGTGTAAAGTGAGCAGTTGATGGTCTTTTTAAGAGGAAGGATGGGTCAACGACAGCATACACCTGCTCCAGCAGCAGTAGCTAATACATAGGGATAGATAGGTTTACTAAAAGAATATCATCGATCCTCATATCACTCAATGAAAGCTGCAAATGTCATTGCATCTAACAACTCTCACATGATGCACATCTGCTCTGCAAAGACAACAACTACAAATCATATTTAGCAACTGGTAGCCAGTATTTTCCTCTTGTTAATGGTTATAAGAAGTCAAATGAACATAAACTAAGACAGAATCTAACTACTGTTTCTGCAGCACTGGCTCTTGCCTCCAATGGAATCAGTGTTGCATTTCAGAGTGAAGCTGAACACGCTCAAGACAGTAAAGAAGACCACGATAAAGTGATAAAGATCATCAACAAATAACATAAAAACGGTTGACACAAAGTAAACACAGCAAAAACACAGTTACTGTGAAGATTTCAGGCATCTGGGTCTGACCAAAGGCATTCAGACACAAAGATAAAACATCTGATAAACACCACCACTCATATTTCAACAGAGACAAGAGTAAAATAATAAAAAAACTCTCTCTTTGTTCCAAGAATACTCTCTAGCTTTGATCTGGTTATGTTTAATGGCCTCATGGCTCCTCGGTTGAGCAGTGTTGCAGGACTTACCATCCGGGGGTTGGCTGTGGGGGCTTTTGTTGTATGAACAAGTACAACAAACAACAGCTGAAGGGATTAAATCCAAGTTTACAATAAAAAGGATGGATACCATTCGCAGAACGAGATGGCTGTTCATTCAAAGGAGGCTCTGTTTTCTATCTGTGACTGGAACGCAGTTGTTGTTTTTCACTGTTGGGACAAAATATTCTGTTACATCCTGCTTCTACAGAGTTTTTCTCGTCACCGTCGACACCACCGTGATCATCAACATCAGACTACTAAATAACTAATGTCAATACCAGACACGTTGCTTCCCTCTCAGCCCTGTTTAATTAGTCTGTCATTGATTGTCCATCCTCACAACTGGCTCTTCTTTCTCCCCGGAGGCAATGATGTAATTCAGTTAGTGAGAATGTAGCCAACAGAGAGGTGCACTGAATGGGAAGGTGAGGAAGGATGCGTAAAAGAGACGAGAGGAGAGTTTTCTGGCAGGGTCAGAGGTGTGGGAATGGTTTCGGGAATGTCCGGTCAGGCGCATAGCGTCAGCACAGATGCACAGAGCAAACGGCTACCTCTCGGGGGCAAATGCTGCATCCTGTTAGCAGCTAAAGGAGATATAGCCAGTGCCAGAGGTTAACACAGCATGAGTTAAAGGGTCAGGAGGGCCTTGTGACCTCACCTGCCCTTCTCTTCAGTTCCAGCCAGTGGAACAAACCTGTTGTAACGCTTGAGGAAGGGCAGACATGAAAATGCTACGCTGGACTGGAAGAAGCTCCCTGCTATGCTGCAGATGTGTGCTGGTGCAGGAGGGACTTCACTTTTACAATGGTTTGTTGGTATGAGCCCGAGGAGGTGAAACCAGAGAGAAAGTCAGCATCTGTGTGTGCCTGAGTTTTTGGTTTGAAATTTCTCTACATGTATTTACATTTTATGTGCCAAGGCTCTCAGATGATACTCTGCTGGTCTGAAACTTTGGAAACTGGAAAGTTTCTGCAGCGACTGCTGTGATTGTCATTCAGGTCTGCTCAGGTTACCTAGAGGATGAATCATACTGACTGATTTTTGTTTCAGGTTTTTACTTGACAAGGTTGGCAGTTGCAGCTCATAGGAAAATATAACACATACTAGATGAATGTCCATGAAATCTGCAACAAGTACTAAATATTTAAAGTCTTGGTAAAACAAAATTTTCTTAAACCAGCTTTTAGAAAATATGTCAGCATCTACTTGAAGGATTGGCACCAATGTTTGTACAATGATTCCCTAATTTTCCCCCAAATGGCCCCATAGAATTCAAATTTTTTCCTAATTTTGGAACATGAAATATTAGAATAGAAATTGAATTGGAATTCAGTATAAACATTAAAAATCTTCTCAGGATTAAATTTGAACCATATCGTGAGCCAAGCTGAGGTAACAGCTTTGATCCTCTCATCTTTCTACCAAAAACGTCAGGAATAAATCTGTCCAACATGCTGGCTTTTAACCAAATTCTCGCAGATACCCTATCAAGCTTAGCTGTATGTACTTTTGATTCCCTATTAGCATGCTAACACATCTTACTCACAGGTACTATTTTTGTGCTTTTACTAATGAGTACAACATGCCGTGCACTACACACACTCAGATGGTGTCTCATGGGCTTAACTGAACCAAGGCTGTCTAAGACTGAAACTCATCTCCTGCACATCTAATTTCCACTGTCATCTGGCATTGTTCACTCCCACCACAGACAACTCCAGTGATGTATAATATCCTGACTACCAGTCACTTGTGAGCACTGGTCTAATGTAGAAAATCTTTGATCCTTGGAACCAAATCCAGAATACTTGCTGATTTATAATTAGCCTAATTGCATAATAATGGCTATAAAATGACTTGTCAGAACTTCCTTGGCTTTGTATTTTTAAGGGCTGTGCCTCTCTTTGGCTGCATTCTCTGATACTAACTTCTCACAAAGATGGAAAACAGTACAGAAATATTGTTGACCAACTAAAAATAAATAAAAACACAATTATCGCAAGTTATAAAATGAGCCTGACTGATGGTCCACTCTAAAATACAGACTTACAAATCCTTCAGACTTGGTGCTGAAGTAATTAATATAAATGAGAGTTTCTGTGACAGTTTAAAGGGTGCAAAGGAGACAAAGGTGTCAACCATGTGGAGGAAAAAAATCTGTTTGTTTTGCATGTTAAACATGAATAAACAATTTTAAATGAAAACTGATGTGGAACCTAAGATACATTTTTCTGCTCAGATATGGACCAGCATGTTTGGCCTGAACACACCTGGGACTGCCAGAGCGAATGCATCGACCAGACAGTAATGCACAGGGGTGGGAGTGTGATGACATGGAGCTGCATGAGTGAAAATGATGTTGGGAAGATGGCATTGATGGATGGTACCATGAATGACTGTTGTTCCTCAAAATGACACCCTGACAAGATGACTCCCAGTCTTCAGAGTCCAAAGCACACTGCCAAAAATCACTCAAGGGTTTCAGAAGAAGAAAAAAGTAAACACTATAACCTAGCCAAGTGTGTCGTCTGACCTGGATCCAATTAAACTCCTTTGGGGGATTTAAAAAAAAGAAAGAAAAAGAAAAATAAGTAGAGCAACACAAACCCCACAGAGTAGCTGAAAAATTAAAGAACATCTGTCCAGAAATGTGTGCAACACCAGCATCCTCCATATTCAAGGAGGACTGAATGAAGGATTGAATCTCAGTGATGAAATGTGTTCTGACTTTGGCTGAATTATGCTCCCACTGCAGGGCTTGCAATTTAAACATAGTCAATTTAAATTCAGTCATGGGACGACCTTGTGTCTGTGGAGGCAGCTGATCCATAGAAACCTCTCGGTGGCGCAGGAAGATGAGGAAACAGCTCCGAGCTTGTAAGACACAGATAAAAACTCCAGAACACACTTCTGGATTAAGCAATCCAAGTGTTTCCCTTGTGCAAACATGTTAGCAGTTTTCATCTGTGTGATTCTGTATATGTGATGAGTCCATTAAATCCAGATGTGTCAAGTCTAGCAACTCCAAAGAAACGATCTTTGATGTGAAACACAACACAGTCGACACATCTGTCCCCTATCTCTCCCCTCTCTCACCGGCCCAGGCCTGCTGATGTTGCGAGCGGCTGAACTTGTGTCGGTTCAGGGCGCCGGAGATAAATAGAAAAATAAACATTTGGGCCAGCTGTCAACCAGACAATCAAATTGCAGCCAGCAGCAGATCTCTTTCATCGTAACTGCTAAGGACACGCTCTCACGGGAGAACGAGACGGACAGAGTGGAAAGGAAAATAAAGAGATATGACCGAAGAGAAGCAGTATTTCTCATTGCCATGAAAGCTTCGTGTTAATACATATTGATGGATTAATTTACTAAGGTGAGAAAATACCTCCCACTCAGTCCACTGGGGTGTTGGAGATGTCAGCAGCTTTTAATCTTTACCTCTGCCTGGTTGAAACTGACAAGCTTCTGAAAACTAAGGTTATGACTTTTCATTTCTAACTCTCTTTGTCGCCCACATACGCTCTATTTATTATTTTTCATGCTAAAAATTTTTCATGAACTGTTGAAAGGAGTCCATTCCCTCTGACAGGTCCTGTAGTGATCATGAAGCATGCACTGCATGCCATGTTAAAACTTTGCTTAACACACTGAGCTGCAGCCGCAGACATTAAGTCATTACTGAATATCATACTGTGCAAGAATTCATGAAAAACAGACATTTGAAACCAACTTCCAAATGAAATATATACTGTAGTACAAACCCCTTCATTTCTAAAGGGTTCATGTGTCTAAACTTTTGACATCTACTGTATGAGCAAAACGTAGATACACTTTGGAATATTGTTCTATCAGAAATGCGTCCATTGTGTGAGGTTTGAGAGCCGCACATTGATTTCTTGTGCAACTTCACAGGCATTTTTAATTTGCTACCCATAATAAAAACCTCCTCGGCACTTGTTTTGCCTACAAAGCCCTTTATGTGGCTTCCACAACAACAACGAATGACAAAGATGAATAATTTTGGGGGAAATTTCTGTGTACGGTTGCCAGAAAAGACACGGCAGGAAAACCGAGCTGAGAAGTGGGCCGCTGCGACAAAGGCTCTGGAGAAAGAATTGTTCGTTAGCACATAAAGGACACATTATGTTCATGGATCATCAAGAGTGAAAACTAAAAATCACAAATTTCCCAACATACTCTGTATTCTACAGACCAACCAGATCCTGCTGTGTAATAGGGAAGCAGACCATTGACATATTAATTCATTCTAAACAAGCTAATCATCTACGTCTTACAGGAATCGGAGGAAGACTTGGTGAAAGTTGGTCACAGCGACAGAAGGTTTTCATCACTGAAAATAACTGGAATTATTTACTGTATCCACATCACACGCTAACGATTAAGTGTCCCCATCTCTTCTTTAATGACAGATCAAGATGGAGAGTAGTGGAAACAATGGCGTTTAAGGAGTAGGCAGTTTACACCTCTCAGATTGGGACACACTTCCAAGGTTGGGGTGTATTTTATAGTTTGCATGTGTTGAGCACAAACTACTCTCTGGACACTGTGCCAGGCTTAAATGAATTCAATTAAGCAAACAAAGAAAACGGTCTGAATTGAATTAGGGAGATTGTGGTCAACTTTCTTTGATCAAGAAAAAGGCATTTATCTCATTTACAAGCTCTTTTTTTTAAAAAGGCATGAGGGTCTGCAGCCAATCACAACACAAAGTGAGGCAGGGCTATCCAATCAAAGGCAGTGAACTGGAAAAACAATCCTCCTGGGAAAGCTAAGTGATCTGACTCATTCAGGTAACATCATAATTTACAGTGAAAACACATGACAGATAATTCTGGTTCTACAAGGGCGGGATTGTTTTAGCGTGACACAGCAGCACTTTCACATGGCTACAGCAAGCCTCGCTTTATTTTATCCTCAGGTTTATCTTCTGCTCTAAAGAGTGGAGGAAAAATTAGATTAAAATCCCCTCCACTGTCATCCTTGACCCTTGTCTCTGGAGCCCCTCGGGTGTAGAGTTAGCTAACCGCGTTTGACGGGACCTCGGATCAGGTGTCCCGTTCTCACAGCAGGACGGAGGCGGCGCTGAGGTGACCTGTAGCCTGAACAGGAGTCGCCTAACATGTCGATCAAACCGTGGCACATGCTCGTACTTGGCACTCTGCTCCACAGGGAGGACAGCAGACATCCATCTATGACACCTGAAGTTGAAAGCTCTCATACTGTCAACTGTTTTCCAGATCATTGCAGTTCACATTCATTCCCTATTTCTTTCGTTTCAGAGTGAAAATCAACTAGCGTGCCTTGAAACTTGCTTAAGATTATTAACTCACTGTAACACTAGACATATGTTGCATGTCAGCCTTTGAAAATTCAGCCAGATTTTTGTTCAGCACACGTAGATCCACTTTTCTCTGGTCATCATCAGCATCACCTGCTTCATTAGTTCAGAAATACATTTGTCAATATGAGCGTTCAGCATCACTGGCAATGATTTAATAATTCCCTTGACAGCTCTTGGCATAATTGATGGCGAGCTTGATCCAAATTATAATTGTTTTTTTTCTCTAAAGTTTCATCATACTGGTTTAAAGGCTAATTAAAATGTGTCGAGTGATGTGGGGAAATGCTGAGCTAGTGTTCCCCTTATGAAGAAACATCTGGAGAAAAAGACGATTACCTCATATCACTTCCAGATACCCAGTCCTATATTGAATACGAGCAGTCTTTCAACATGATAACCTCTGTTTGAAGTAAACTACAAAAACTAAACTTCTACCACTTTTAAAAGAATTAATTTTATGTTTTTTTTATGCCTTTGATATGGAATCTTCTTCACCCGAATGACATGACGTAATCCCCCCCACTATGGAGTAATTATAAGGAGCTACTATAATACAATAAAGCAGCTTGTGAAACCTATTCTCCAAGTTAAATTCCAGTTAAACTGAAGTGTAGTGAAGTGTGGTGGACACACACAGAGGAGCCAGTGACATCAGCACCTCTGGCTCAGCTGTCTTTGGCCAACAGTGAACGACTCATTCATGTGAATCTGGCGCAGCACAGAGCAGCTTTGGGTTACCCTGACCAAACACTCTTGTTCTTGATTTTGTACCATTGGTTACATTTTTATTATCTGGCGCTCTTCTCCCCTCTGCATTTTCCATCGTCCTCCCATCCTTGCTCTGCCTGTCTCATCCAACTCTCTTAATTCTCCAACATCAGTTCCCCAGCACTTTATTTCTAGACTGAGGTGAGCTGCAGCTGCATATTTATATAATATCCCTTTCATTGCTCAGTGACAAATAAATGTCCACATACAGCCCACTTCAAACTTAATATACCAGTAAGAAAAGTTATTTAATCGGATAGCAGGATTCAGCATGCACTGTGAAAAAACAAAAACAAGACCGCTGTGGCGCCAGAAAAATACTGTGAAAAAAAAAACAGGGGAAAAATCATAAAGTTCCAGTAAAATTCCATGATAAAAACAATAAAGTTTATACCTTTACTTTTACATGGGCTCTTTTGTTTATGAATATGAATGTGGATATGAATAACAGTATAAATTAATCTAAGTAAAATAATAAAAGTACTAATAGTATTGAACTTGTACTTGATTACACTTTTTAATTATTCTAACTTTGAAAATGTTAACAGCTGCAGGTTTTTCATATTATTTTTCAAAAGACATGTTCTGTAATCTCATTGTTAATTCCTCAAATTTCAAAAATACTGAAAAAACTGTAATATTACAGGTTTTTCCTGCAGTGTGTCTACAGAGACAGAACATTACAAAAACAGCAAAAGTTTGAATATTAAAATTGATGCAAAAGTTACTGTACAAGCATCTACATATGCCGGGCTAGCTCGAATCATGGAAACTTACAAAATATATTACCAGAATTATGCTGATGATACTCTGCTCTATATCACCGCCTCATCGGGGGACTCTGGTCCCATGAAAAGCTTCAGTCAGCGATGTTGAAATCAACAGATCAAGTTGGAAATCTTTGTATCATCTTGGACTTTGAGCCAAATTTTAACGGCATATTAAAGCTGTAACCATATCAGCCTTTTACCACTTGAAGGATATATCTAGAATAAAGGGACTGATGGCTCAACATGATTTAAAAAAAAAATTGTTCATGCATTTGTTATCAGTAGTCATGAGTGCTGTAATGGAGTTTTTACAGGTCTCTCTGAAAAGTCACTAAGACAACTGCAACTAATCCAGAACCCTCAGGAAGACCCAAAAAAGGGAACCTATCACTCCAGTTCTCAGAGCTCTACATTGGCTTCCTGTGTGCCAAAGAACTTGTTTTGAAATTTTGTGCAATGCAATGAGTGGTTGTGGTCCAAATATACAGTATATATGATCTCCGGGCGCTATATGAGCCACCAAGACCTCTAAGATAATCTGGGTGAAGTTTACATTCCATCCCGAGTTAAAAGTAAAGAAGGAGAATCAACGTTTAGTTTTTATGCTCCTAATATGTGGAACAAACTACCAAAAACCAGAAGTCTGCTCCAAACCTTTGTACTTTTAAATCGGGTCTTAAAACGCTTTTATTTGCGACTGCTTTGAATTAAGGTAAAGAGTTTTCTTTATCTTTTTGAATATGTTTTCTCATATATGTACATTGAGAGTGATGGTGATGATGATGGTGTTGATGATGACAATGATGATGTAATTCCAGTTGATATCCGTTTGTGTCATCTTACAGTTTGTATTATGTTGTCCGTTTGTCTTTTTTTAGATTGTTTTGTTTATATTTCCTTACTGCTGCTAATCTTTTAGTTTTAATTCTCCTATATAATGTTTTTTTGCCTCTCGTTATACTGCTTTTAATTTCTTGTATGAAGTGCTTTAAAGTTATGTTGTAAATTAAACGTGTTATACAAATGAACCTGCTTTACAAATAACTGAAAACAAATTGGGAGGTAAGTACAGGGGAAAAACTGCAGTAAGTAGTAATGGACCCTCTGCCATGGCAGGATAAAGGTGATACATCACCATCTGACCCCCTTTTTCCAACCAGCCTGTACCTCTCTTTGTAGTTCCTGGAAGTAATATGTCATCGAGTGTACCTTTAGCTTTAGACAAATGAGGACTGAACATTCTTAATCAAGGCTGAATGAGTTCTGTCTTGTGTGTTTAACAGCTGCACACTCACACAGATGCACTCAAAAGATGCATGACACAGAGAGCTGTTGCACAGCTGGGTTCAATTCCCAAACAGTGTAATCAGTTCTGAAAGGGAATTTCTCCAACATATAAATATGGATGCACATTTGGGGCACTTGTAAAATCCAAGTTATTGTGAAACAGAAATGAAAGTCGCGCCCTTCATGGTTGTGCTGCAGCTTGTTCTTATGTTTTCATTCACTTTGAGGCATTTACTGAATTTTAATGATTTTCAGCTGATCACCACTTGGACGGTGGTTCTCTTTTTAGATCCATCAACTTAATTATTTCCCGACAATCCAAAGTTTTACTGGAATTTGTCACCACATCAGCAGGAATACTATGAGATTGGACTCCATTTTGTGATGTCTTTGGTATCAAATCACAGGTGATTCAGCATAGATGAAAGAAGGAAACCAGGACAGGATATTGTATGAATAAATATGACAGTTAAGAAGATGATGACATGAGAGGAAAAGGGTTTTACTGAGCTGAAGTCCCACAGTAAAACCCTGACCTTCTCATCTGTAGACGGCTGAGAGGAGCCTTAAAACATAAAGGAATTCTCAGACATTGTAATAAGACCATGGGAGAGCAGTCAGGCCTCCACCCTTCATACACAGAGTGTATTAGGTTTTTACACCACATCCGTCAGTTCTGAGGTCTGTTTCTAAGCCAAAGCACTGCTCCATTTCTACATACATCTCTCCACAGGTCTGATTTAAAGACTGTTACACCTGACTTTTGCTTTGTCTGTACCCTGTTTTGTTCTGCAGAGATTTGAGGTTCTATCTGAGTCTCATTAAGTGTTTCACCCTCACTAGCTACATTTCCAACCGCCTTTTGAGAATATTCTACAGACAAAAAAAACTTTCCTAAATGGAGGTGCAATGTGCGCAGATAAACAGACACGGGATGAGGCTGCCAAGCTGAAATACAGAAGCTCAAGTCACGATCAGACCTCTACTGAAGACTATATATCCATTATAAAGAAAAACTCAAGAAGGGAGAGAAATTATACTAAGCTCTCACTGCCTCTGAAACTAAGTGTTTCAAAAATACAAAAAAAACTAAACATTTTGTGTGAAACAAGGGCATTAAAAATAAATCTTGTGATAGAGAAAACACATGTTTAAAAATGGCTGCTGAGCCAATAGAAGACAGAAAGGTTCATTTGGCCCCTCTGATGTTTTTCTTTGTCTGTATAAACACACACACATAATTACACTTTATGGCTAATGTTATGCTTCACCATCACTTGCATATATCTCCACACTTTATTAATCACGGCCTTTTTCTTGTTTGCGCGCACTCCGTAACATGCAAAGCAGACCAAAAGGGAAGGAATGAGATGAAGTTCATATGTACGTGCAGAATGAAAACAATGAGGTAGATTAAGATTGAAGGGGTTAGCCTGATGTGTCATAGAAACACTTTCAGACTGAATCCACTTGTCAGAAAAGGAATAATTATTATTTAAAATAATGAATTCAAGTTAATAGCGAAAACGGATGTGTTTTAATAAGTAAATGAAAGCAGTATGAGAAGGATATCTGACTCAAAGAGTTGGAAAAAAGTACTCAGTGAGCTCTTTGCTTTAGTACACGCTGACAACAGCTGATTTAATGTCACATCAACCCTGAGCAGGAAGGATTCAAAGCATTCATTACAGGATTTTCCAGTTGCTGTCACAAGATTTACAACACAAAGTTAGTTCAGCTGGATCAGATGTCTAGCAGAGGATACGATTAGGCTAAATGTCTTTTGACGAGCAGCACAGATGAAATGTGGCACATCTCATTTATATTACAAGAAACAGTTAAAAGCAATAATTTTTTTTTCAGTTTTCAGTTTCAATGGTACATGTTTTCATGGACTTGTTACTGAGGATGATGAAATGATGAAGTAAATTATGACCATGGTTTGAGGATGCCAAGTCCTCCAGCAGGGGCATCGGCTATTCCTATATGTGTCCTTAACGAGAATTTTCCTGTTTTTCCAGACAATAAAGTTTTTGGCTTGTAAACTGACATGATCATTTTATGCATCTGTCATCAGCAAATGTGATCCTGTCATATAACCTTACGACCTTAAAACTCTGCCTCTGACTCAATTTGATGGCACAATAACATTCATGAGTAGGTCCCTGGCGATGTCAGCATGCAGCGACCCAACAGCGACTTACCTTCTAACACATAGGATGAAACAAAAGCTGTTGTGATTTTACATGGTTAAAAGTAATACTGGATATTATCATTATTTGGTTTCTGCATCACTGTGAATGACTGCTAAACTAACCAGTGAAAACACTGATTTATTTGTTGGTTCGGACTCTTCTGCGCTCTCCAGGGGTTCAAGCACAAACCCTTTTAAGTTACTACTGTTACTACGGTGCTCATGTTCATAATAAGAAACACATCAATAACTGTGACTGGCTGTTTTTTTGACAACAGTGGAAGTCTATGACACACAAAAAGAGAAGCTTTATTAGGCTTTAGCTGCATACAATACTTATTAGGCTTAATCGTTAGTTTTATGTCCTCTTATGGGATTCATTTACAATGAGAAAAATACATAATATCACCAGGCAGTAATCGTGAAACAGTGTAGAAAATCCATTTGCCCATGCACATTATTTCACTGCTTTACAGTTGCTTTCATGGAGAAATAAAAGCTACTGTAGCCAGTTTAAAGTTTAGTCATGGAAAAACAAATCAAGGATAAAGAAATAAGATAGGATCTTTCATTTCATTTCCCTGCTTTGGCTGTGTTAACCATCCTGCCATGAGTACATTAAATCATCAGGCAATATAATTTATTGTTTATAGGGAACATTAAAGCATTAGAAAAGGGCAGGTTTCTAATTAGAAGCTTTTTCCATCCCTTTTTTTTTCTCTGTGTGCCAAAGAGGTTCCTCCCTCAGACCCTGCAGGATCCTTTAAATGCTTGGCAAGAATTATAACCCATCGACATGGTTACCATCAAGCAAGAAAGAGCAGATGCAAGCCATTTCAAACAAAATGAGAGACCCATTACACACATTCCCTTCCATTTAATAAAGAAAATTAAACTTTCATTTTCTTCTCTCCCTTTTCTTTTCTAATTGTGGCTCAATTCTCCACACTATATGAGATGTTTACGCTACAATGTAAACAAGGCTGAGAAACTTGGTAGTGGTTGCATCCGCAGAAGGCAAAGTAAAACAACAACAAATGGCAGCGCTCTCTGCATGACAAAAGCAGCAATGCAAAACACACATAAATATAAACCACTCCAGAAAGCTTGTTTACAGAAGTGAGATTGGGTTTCCAGGACCACATACAAGCTAAGCTTGTAAATATTTCCTCTTTTTTTAACAGTTTGCTCTTTTTTTTAGCATCTTTTTTTAATCTCTATGTTCAAATCCAGGCGTGATATAAATCCCACCTTGATTTAGGAGTTAGTTACTTCTTCCAATTGTTTATACCTCAGTCAACAAGTTGTGTGTAAGCTGTGGTCATAGCAGAAACAGTTACTATTAGCATATAAATTGTTGGCAAAGTAAAAGCTTATTTTGTGTTTTCCTGTAAATGTGTCCCATCTAGATACAACACTTTTGGAGGATATAAAATAGACGACTAACGGACAAGATGGATGTGAAAAGACTGCGTGATATGACAACCGTCAAAGGACAGATCTTTGGCAAAGTCTGAGATCCCCCCCCCAAAAAAAGGTGGAAAACTCAGCAGAGTCCTGACTCTTCAGAGCCGCTGCTTGTGTGTTTTTTTTCTGATGACCACAGTGTGGGTTTGCAGACGATACAGGGTCCATATGAAAACTGGGATATGTTTGGCAGAAAAATCACAGAAACTCACATTGTGATCCCTCATTTCAAACTTGCATATGTATCCTCCAGCCTCTTACCGCACACACACATGCACACTGGCCATCAACACGTGTGTGCTGAGGCTTATTTGTGCAAAGCATTCCAGCATGACGCTTCCCCGGCACATTAAAGAACCCCCCCACTAGTTGTGCCCCCCTCCCTCTCTCTGCCCCCCCCCTCCAAGCACACATCCGTAGGGCTAGCAGAGGGGGTCCTGTTTGCTTTATCAGCTTTGTTTGGATTCTACAGTCAGTATCCAATAGCAGTTGCCATCATTGAGCTCTGAGTTTGTTGTTGAACTCTATGCATGTCCTTTTGAAGTGCCGGGAAGCCAGGCAGTCCTCCACTGAGAAGCAGCACCACCTGACTTTGTGCTAAACTCACACCCCCACAACAGTGACAGCAGAGGTCTCAACACTCACCTGGATACTCAACGCTACAATAACTTCATTTTAAGTTAAAAAAAAAAAAAGAAGTTGTAAATACTTAAAGGAAAAAGGTAATCATTTATTTCAAATGGTAAAGGAGAAAGTCTACAGCTCTCTCACCCCAACAGAGAAAATGAAATGACAGAAAGCACGGCGTCTCACCGTTCCTTCGCGATGATAGCAAACCTGACGTGTATCAGACTTGCTTTCTCGGCGGATTTAAGGAGTTCATTCAATTCAGCGAAAAAAAAAAGCAAATGGTGGCAAGAGCTGCTCTGTTCAGGAAGTGTATAGAAGATTAACATCTACTTGAATAAACTATGTTGTCTCACTATTATCTGATTATCTGATGAGTCAAATATCTTAAGAATGAGCGCAGCAACCAAGACATTATAACAGAAATTTCTGAATAAAAATTTAAATATGAAGGATTGTGGTGAGTCATGAAGGAGTTGTGCTCCAGTTTCATTTGATATAATCCCATAAAAGGATCAATTTGAGATAAATTCTCATTGACTTGGTAATTACTACTGGGACTGGCTAAGTCTGTAATTACTTTTACTTCATTGGAAAATTAAGCTTAAAAGAACGAGCCAAAAACCCTTTGAATCGGCTTCACCTGCTTAGCATCTTTTTTTGTTAAAATACCAGCCACCCATTTATTGCCATTTTCTGTAAAAAAAAAAAATAAAAATAAAAAAATGGCTGGTGGAAGGTGTAGACGGTAGTGCTGTTCTCAAGTATGACGCATACTTTGAATCACTGAGACTCCTTTATCTGATGTTTATACCCTGACAAATCACACTCAATAAAAACACAGATGTACGTGATTATATTCATCGCTGGCATCAGTCTGAATTTGATGCTGAGTCCCCCGATGACGCAGTCAACACAATTATCAGTGTACGATGTGATAGTCTCAATATGTGCGTGATAAACCTTTGTCATGAATGATTCATGGCAGGACAGACACAAAGCAGTTAAGGGACCAGGATGACTGTACAAAACCATACAATACACAGACATCATGAACTCTTTTCTACACTATCCTAAACCACAAAAGCCTGCCTTACTTCAATACTTCAATACTGTAAGTTGGAGAGGTGGCTGAGGAAATTAGGGGGTATTTGTCTCAAGCTGGAATGAATACTACGGTTTGATCGACCAAGGGCCAACTATAAAACTTTTAATATTAGCATTTACATGTGCGGAAACATATGTGTCACACAGCAAATCCTAATTTGTAATGAAAGATTGCAACTGAAAGTTGCTCTTGCAGCAGAAAACAGGACAAAAACTGTCTTTGTGCCCTTTTCTAGCTGCCATTTCCTGAGTCAAAGAAGAAACTGAAGTCAGGCTGGGGGGGTGGGGGGGTTTGGTGTATTTTTAGAAAGGGTGAATAACTGTTGAGTCACCCTGAGACAGAAAATCTAAAAAAAATATACACAAATGCATTAAATGAGTAAAATGCATTGCATAAACCAAAGGCTAAAGACTGTTAGAGCTGTTAAAGCCAAAGAAATCACTTCCACATGGCTGACTCAGAGGAGCCAAAACAAGACTGTGATTAATGATATTTACTGGCACATTGTCAGTGTGCATGGAATATACGGCCATATATGCCCCAGTCAATGGAAATCATTCAGCATCATGTGCTAAATGTCCTGACAACACTGTGGTTTAATATACCAGTGAGAGGCGCAAGTTAGAAAATTGAGAGCATGAAGCGGTGTGATCAAAATCAAAGATATGGAAAGATGTGGCTAGAGTTACTGAAGACACATACCTAATTTGAAGAAGGGTGAAGGTGGATCACAGGGAGACGTCAACATGGAGGGAGAGAAAAAGAGAGAATTGTTAATGGTAAACATAAAACAATGCAGTGAATTCAGCAGATTGATGCTCGGCTATATGCAACAAACTCAGCTCTCTGCCAGTGTAACCCTCTGACCAAATCCCACTATTTAGTGGGAATTGGATTTTTCTAAAAACACTTGACTTGAACGTAATCATCACCATCCGTTTCCCACTGTTCCTGCGGTAAAGTTTGAGTTGTTTTTATGACTTGTCAAAGAGAGAATTCGTACACTGGAATTTGAAACCATGTGTGTACCTCCATATAAAAAGAGTAGCTGCCACAGGAAGCAATAATTCAAATACAATATTGCATCGATTAGAGCATGTCTGCTAACTATGTCAAATTCAAGGTAACGATGTCTTGAAATGAACGTTTGCAATCAGCTGTAAGAGTCTGTGGGTCTAAAATATCTAGATAGAGCCGCTTGTGAGCTTCTGTCTTTACAGATTGTGTAAGTGTTATTCAGAGAGAGCAGAAATGTGTGTCTATAGGGGTGTGTGTGTCTGTGTGTGCATTCTTGTTTTTATCATAATTTTTACCATCTTAAACCTGGCCGAACGCCAACTTATGGAAACTTCTTGTTAAAACATGGTGACCGCAAATTTGTAACTTTGGGTTCCAATGTTATTATTGAGAGTTCAGACTTGCTTGTAGGGTTTAGAATAAGGTTTTTAATTATGTTTAAATTGTTAGAGTTTTTCTTGTAGTCTTCTAGAGAGTAGTTCTAGTAATAATAGTATTGTGTTTTAACAAAGAAATCCATTAGATTATGTAATACATTATTTGAATGAGGACTATACTGTATATGCTTAGTGTTCCAAATATTCTGCACATTGCATTAAAAAGACTGTTGGTGTATTTCATCCAGACAATGAATGGAAAAAAAAAACACATTCAACAGCTGCAATCCCAATATCACAATACAACAATATGATATTTTTGCTTAGATTTATTATATCACCCAAATCCCAACCTAATCCCAAGCTTCAAACTTCAAACTAACATAAAGGCTTCTGTTTTGAAGCCCAGATTTTGATTTTGGTTTTTGCCATTTTTCTCTATATGGAAAATGAGGATTGTAATTACAAGGTAGCCCTCATGCAGTATTGTAGAGGATATTTGCTTTGTAAATAAAACTCGATTCTCAATGGAACCATTTTTTAGTGAACTGATAAAGAAAGGAAATATATTTGGTATATTTGTTTTTTTTAATTTTCTCTAAAATCTTGATCGTTAGACTTTTTGCAATCATAAGAAACTCCCTGCTGGCCATTAAAAAAAATGACAGTTTGAAATATTTGTGCTATAGCTTCACTTTGACTGTGTCCAGTTTTTCAAAGTGGTCTGTCCTGATCTGTCACAACATTAAAACCAGCCCATACACCAAAGAGCTGGGACAAAGGTGCCCATAGTGGCCCAGATTAGGCCCAAATATGTCTGCTAACCGGGATTCAACAATTTCATCCATCGTACTGCTGGAGAACACTGGGTCCTGCTAGTTTGACATGTCCCATCTACCTGAATATTGTTGCACATGCCACAATACAGCAAAAGCCTCTCCTCTTTCTGCTGGAAAATGCAACCCACCAATATGCTTCTTGATAAATCCATTAAAAAAAAAAGAACAACAAAAATTTCTATTAGTGGGGCCTCTTCTGTTTAACATCTACATGCTCCCACTGGCACAGGTAATAAAGAACAACAAAGTTAGTTACAATAGCTATGCAGACGACACACAGATTTATATTACGATGTCTCCAGGAGACCAAGGCCCAGTACAGGCTCTTGGTAAA
>JAOXYM010000007.1:23479452-23515985 GCA_028567055.1 Leptatherina wallacei | reverse complement strand
CTTTTAATGTTTTATGTAAAGCACTTTGAATTGTCTTGAACCTGAAAATGTGCTATACAAATAAATTTGCCTTGCCTAGTGTAGTCTAATGTTCTGTTATAATCAACCTTTTGTAAGACCGTGGGGATAGTTGCATTTTTCTTAACTCCTATTCACTTTGTTGGTAGATCTTCTCATTAAAGCACCAAGCTGGGGTGCAACCAAATAAGTGCAAACATGTGCAGGTCTGCTCAGTGTCTACGAGTCAAACAAAGTCATTCTCATAAATATACAATACCAAAAATAAATATCAGGAAAAGGAATTGCATCTTTCAAGTAATGTGTTTCAAATAACAAGATGCTAAAACACATGACTGAGCAAGTATTTCAAAGACTGGGAAATGAAGGTGCAGAGCTCTGCACAGATGCTTTTTACCCTGCTCATTAATCATATTTTCACTTTTTCAATGTTTTATCCCCTGACTGATCCAAGTGAAGGCTCCTTTAATTTCCCGCGATGTAGAGCACATTGTATAGGTGGTCCAGGCGGCCGGCCTGGGCAGGAAAACTGGACTGTAACTGATACACAGGAATGTTCAAACTCCTCACAAGACACACAAACTGAGAGGGAATATGTTAGAACAGCCAGTTCATCTATTTGAAGATAGAGCATCGGGGTTCAGGCTTTCTTATGGTAAAAGTCTCTGGACACAAGAGGGAGCCTTTTGGCAGCTGAGCAGGTGAAAAGCTGCAATATACATCAGTCTCTCACCCACCGACAGAGGATCTGACAGAACCATGTGGAAAGGATATCTAAAATCTTTTCTCTGTTGTTTTGGTGAAGCTTCCACCACCTCATAAACAGTGCCCCAGAGCACTTTACATGAGAGATTATTCATTAATCAGGAACACTGGCACTTTAATGGCCGGTCCAACCTAAACTCAAGTCTGTGACTGATTTATTGGCAATAGAAGAAGAAAGTTATTCTTTGCTTAAGAGGCACCTTCTAACAGTGATGAGGTCGGCTAGGGAGGAATTTACTGACAGACAGCACGGAGAAGACAGTGATCTCAACGTCTCCACCTGCAAATAATAACAACCTGACAATAAACATCACTTTACATTTCTAAACAGCCTCGGAAGATTGGCAAAGACTTCTTTTGTGCTGTTTTTCAAACCCTTTCTTTCTCTTCTTCATTCCACCCCTTCTTTCTCCATCCATCTGTGCTTCTGTCGTTTCTCCAGATCAACGCATTTTTCCAGCTTTGTCCAGCCATTTTTTGCTACCATATCTCAGTGTTTTTGTCTCTGATTATTAATCCCATTGAATTTAATTGGCTTCACAGGACCGGGGATTGTTCAGTTATTGCTAGGAGGGATAAGTGAAGGTAATATTGAGGATCTATAAAAAGTTTCCTCAAACTTTCTCCAAATAATCAACAACCATGGGCTCCTTTAAGCAGCTGTTTCAAGGATAAAAAAAAAAGGGAGAAGGTGAGAGGAAAGTATTTTCAGCTCCATTCTTACTCCATATAATAAGTGAACATAAACAGTGAACAGAATTGTTTGAAATTAGGTCAAGGATCAGGAAAGCTTTCCAGGATAAATTAAAAAATTGCAAAAGAATTTCTGGAGATCTGATCTCAAGAATTGGTTTAATGTTCCATAGAAGTCTGATTGCATCAGCATTGCTGAGTACACCTCAACTCAGATGTTTTTTTTTTTGTTTCACATCAGCAGCATCATAATACAGTTGCACCAAAGAGTTGTGGCATGCTGTGTGGAAATATGTTGAAGTGGAAAACCACAGCATACATACATATGTTGACAAATTTGCATGTATACATGCCATAAATGCAGTATGGGCAGACATTACAGCCATTTGTGCAGACCTCCACCAAGCCATTGTCTTTTCTTTTTTTTTGCCAACGATTGTGGACATTATTTCTTTAGACACTTTAATGCCAAAATTGTCCCAATCACCCCCAAAATCCAATCACTTGTTCCTTATTCCATATCTGAGATTCCCTGAAAATGTTCCTGAAATAAAATCCTTAAATGCAATTTAATCCCAAACAGGAAATAACAAAAAGGAGATTATAATGTCTGCAATTTAATATTTGCAAGGCAGCAGTGACAGAGCTTTATTAACTACCAATTTGATTAAGCACTTTGAATTTCAAATATTTAGTTGAAGACAACAAGTTCACTCAGCTTCTTGGGGCTAAGCCTCTGTTAAAGTAACATGCAGTGGAGGAAACCTTAAAGAGACAACATTTCCATCAAACAACAATAAGGCAGATAACAGAGGGAGACTTGGTTTATCACTATGGATGACTGGCCCTTTGCTGTAGTTGAATATTTGTGTTTTCATCATATTTTGAAATCTACATGCTCAACTTTACATATTTGATGTGAGGTTACTTTAGAAGTACAAAAAATTCGGCACCAGCTGCAAAGCATTTTGCCACACATACAATAAAAACAGCTTAAACAAAACCATGAACAATGACTGTTTACCTCCTTACATCACCAATGAGTCAATCATATACATGCCATCAATTTTATCTTTTTTTAAAAAAAAACTTAATGCACATATGGTTGGTAGTTTGTGTACTGTAGGGGCCACCACCACTGCAGACTTGACAGTGGTGGTGAACTGTTCTACTGTGCTGTACTAATGTGACCTTTGTCAAGTGTCATGAGGATAAAATCTTTCCTGCATCCATACCATCAAGTGTGAGAAGTTTGCCCTTACAACCCCCAATGAAACTCTCACAGCGCCATTTTACGAGTATGGGAGAAATCTGCAAAAGGAGGAATTGAAAGACCCTGAGCTGCTATGAAAAGTTTTTGCAGACTTTGATATTTTCAAAAAAAAAAAGAAAAAAAAAGAGCGTCTTCTATTGAATGTAATGCACATGTTCTTTTCCATGTAGTTGATAGCTTGAAAATGATGCAAAGATCATTTTGGTTTAAGTCTTGAGAAAACGTCCTTTTCAAAGTCCTGCTTTTGTTTTTTCATTGATGTATCCACTGTAATTGGAAATTTAACCATAGCATCAGCTGGTGCAATATTATGGGTTAAAACTTTGATCAGATCAAGTTCTAAGTGGTGTTATCTCTCTTGCTAATTTACCTGACACAGTCGGACACTTTAGCACTGGTTTTCCTCTGTGTTTACCACCGTCTGGAATTTCAATCATAGAAACACGCACCATAGACACATGCACCAAAAACCAAGGCCTCTAAAACATAACAACTTATTCTTCTGAAGAGCAAAAATCAATCCCAAAGCTGTAAGTATTCTTATATAGGTTCCTAGATAGGTTTCTAATGTTAAATAGTTCTCAGAATGGTTCAAATATCAGTTACCTATCTTCAATCAGCTTTCAGTAGTTTCCATAAATTTTAAAAGGCAGCAGAGCAACACAAACAATACATGACAAGCATATTTTTTTTACTGAAAGGTAGAGAAACATGAATATTGTTAAATAAAACATGTGGCTACTATTAAGTAGATAATCTATGACTTGACTGTAGTTGACTTACAGTTTCATTTAGTTTGGATACATCCTGTAAAAGACGAACCGGTAACAGGTCGCCTTACATTCCCCCTCCTGCTTTCTCTTTCTGCAACCCAAACCATGCTGTTCTCATTACAGCGACTTTATGGAGAGTGCCTGGCTTCATACACATATGCACACATATAGATGCATGTTAATATTCATAAACAGACATGCACACACACACCCTCTGCATCCATCTAAAGAACTGAAGATTTGTTCTTTTCTTTTGACATCAGTGGAAATCAATGGGATTTATAAATTATTCTGTTGGTATGGTGTCAAAATCAGTTGCATTTAGGTATTTTCTTTCAGGAGTAATGGATGACTTTCATCAGGAAAAGAGGTGAAACTGATATTGTGGACATGAGCACTGTGTCTGTGGTGGTCCTGCTGCAACTGCAGGCCTGCACGCTTCATCCACTATAACTCATGTATCCCAACACACATATTATTAAATCCCGCAAAGTAAATGAAAACATAAACTTTTGCTCTTTCACTGTCATATTTGATACTTTCAGCACGTGTGTCACGGTAATACAACTTAATTCAGTCTGTACAGAACACGATCAGTATGTGATTCAAGACGTTGAGTTATATTGATGTTTTCTTTACTCTAAATTGTTTGGTGTCTGCACATTTCCTTTCTTCAGTTGCCTTTTTGTCCTCTTTCCTCTTTTTTTTCATCTTATTTTAGTCTTGCGTGACCCTCATGCAGAAGAATCCATTCGCATTTACTAGAGCTCCACTGACATTAGAGTGAACTGATGAATCATTCCCATTCTATCTTCTTTCAGACCGACACATACACATATTCACACGCTCACACACACATTGGCCTGCTGAACAATAGATTAGTCCAAAACCCCACAAAGATCTTTATCACACCTCTTCCCTCTCCCCAGAGGGCTAAAACAACACAGATCAACATGTGGTCTGTTTATCTTCTGCAACGTCCAGGCAGCACAACAGGGGATCTAGTGCTGAGCAGATTGCAGAGATACTGCACCATTAGCTCATAGACTCTATCTTTATGCTGCTCAGTTGAAGCGTTTACAAAAATTCCTCTTTGCCATTAGGAGTCAATATCTGTGTCATTCAGCTTCTGCAGTCGATTGAAATCAAAATGACTCAGAAGCTACAGTTGTCTTTTCCCGAAGCCCCATAAAATCCAAACAAACTGTGAACCTGTGCAGCCTGACTTAGAGTTAATGTGATAATTAGACAGAAAATGCGAGATCGAATGAAGGAGTCATTGTGACACAGACTGGTTTTATTTAGAGGAGGGATGAAACTTTTGTTGATTGGTTATGACTGCCCTGGGAAGTTGCTCTGCTTATACACTCTGTGACTGCACATGTGAACGACAGATGAATAGCAGAAGAATCCTTCTTTCTCTTAAATCCCTTAAATGCCATTGTCTGTTTGCCCATATCCTCTATCCCATCACCGCCACCGTTTTCTTTCAAACTCATCATTTTTTCCCGGCTTTACATGAGCGCAGACTTCCATTTGGTTCATGCTTTGAGCCAGCTGTCGCTCTTATCACAGAGTATGGGGCCAGGTCAAACATCTGGCCTCCCCTGGCAGCAGGGAAGTCCCCTGCCCAGCCTCCTCCACCAGCCCAGCCTCCTCCGTCCACCCCCCCCTCCCCCTTCTTTTATGCAGCAGACTGGCTCGAGATCTTTCGCTGGCCCTTCGTGCCTCCTGAAAAAACAAAATCGATACAGAACCATAACACTGAGGGGAGGTCTGTCTTTCATCTCGGAGCTGAGCAGGGGTTACACATGCTGCTGCTCAAGGGCTTTTCATCACTTCACTGCAACACAGCATTTATCAATTATCAATTAATCAGTGGTTAATATGGTTTTCAACCTCTAATCGCTTATCATGCACGGCTAGCCGATGGACTTTTCTTTAAAAGATAAATCCCTCATCAGCATAGGTTATGCCATTCCGATTTCCATTTTCCCATATGCCATTCTTCTCTCTGCACTACCCCATTTCCCATCCACCCAACCCCAATTTGTGGGTCATCCGGTGCTGGATTATAGAGCTGTTGCAAAGCAGTTCGCCTGCCTGTCGTGACAATGCTAAGACCTAAAACTAACAGAGCCCATTGAGCAAGCGGAAGGGCACTAATCTCCATCTACAACGACACCCCGCAGTCCAACCTGGCGGACTCGAATCACCAAGTGCCACATGTGGCAGCTTTAACATGGACCCACAGCAGGCTGAAGTATGTAGCTACATGAGCCAAAATTCTCACAGACAAATGTAATGGTCTTAGAAGCGGATTTATTGATTTTACTTCAATAAGTAACTTAAAACAGCTGCTTGACTGACATGTATGCTAACTTCATTTATGAATTTTCACATCACATGCTATACCATATTGCTCTTGCTATTTTTCACTTTATTGCAAAGAAAACACAGTGCTAGTGGTATGTTGAAATAATCAAAATGTGGCAACTGATATTATGGAATCTAATTCCTTCAATCGATTCTCCAGGGAGAGAGTATGAAATGAACCAATGTGGCTTTGATTACAGACCTTCAGGCTCTAACATGTGTGTGTGGGAGTGCTGTGAGTGTGTCATTTAGCATGAGCACAAACACGTGTGTGCACACAACTTGGACCACATGATAGTAGCATTTATGTATGTTGCACATGGCACCCTCAGAAATATACGTAAGTCTTAAGACATAAACAAAACACCAGTAAATTGAAGTAAGTCAGACATAGTTAAGTCTGAAAATCAGTGAATATGTAATATGTGTAATATGTAAGTGTTGAAATAAAGGAAGCACCTGATAAGCTTCTTTTCTTCATGTTGACAGCTAATGCGTGAATTAGGAGTACTTAGTGTGCGCTTATCATCTGATGAAGCAACTGAAATAAAGATAGAAATCAAAAGAGATACTAAGGATGCAAGAGGAGACAGGGGGAAGGAATTTTGACTGCAGAGTCGTGGGAAAGTTTGGAAGGAGTACAGAGTGTATCTTTGTTGATCCAACAGCTGAGTCCATTAAAAGCAGAAGAAAATCTTTGCATCTTCAAGTCCAGCAGTTAACCACAAGATGCATCTCTGTCTTGGAGGCTCAACATGTCGTCACCCTCTCATCCTCACTTACTGATCTGTTACCACATCAATTTATCTTTGGTGAGCATTTGAGGATCACTTTTAGCCAAGCTTGGGTAAACAAGAGCATATAAACATCCAAGCATGTCGTGCCTTATAGATATTAAGTAATGCTGAGAGAAAGTCAGAGTTTAAAAAGCATCTGCCTGCTGACAAGACAGATGTTCAGAATCCCTGAGAAACGTGATGTAGCTCCAACAGTGCATATTATATTATTTGAGCATGTAACCTTTTGAAAAAAATGGGTATATAGTACTTACTGACATACACATAAAGTATATTTTCTGTTTTTTAAGAAAACTGATTGGTTCTGACTGCAGCTGTCCCTCCTACAAAAGTCAACTTGGAGGAAAAGCAGTCACTGTTGAGCAACTGCTCTGCGCTGACCTCAGCTTTGCCTTTACGTCTTTCATATTTTAACTTATAGTTTTCTTCTTGAACTTTTAAGAGTTTAGGAGGAAGAAGGGGATGTCTGATTTAAAGCCAGACAAAACCATTAGCCACTGCAGAGGTATTCTACATCATGGTACTCACTGGTCTGATACCACTTGGTGCTGCTGCTGCAGTTTTTGCTGTCTGCAATGTCTTGTCTGTTTTCGGTTGCAACCTTTTATGTAAATACAGTTGGATGCAAAATAATACCTGAAACTTGTAAAAATGAAATAAATTGGAAAATGGTCATAAAAAGTGAAAAAACAACAACCACTTTAACAATTATTTTCTAAAGTAATTGGGTTTTCAGGAGCCTGGCTGCAACAACAAAGCATGATTGAACCGCCACTATGCTTAACAGGAGGAGCTGTGATTTTTCATGACACTCTTCAAACTTACCTATACTCATTGATTTGGGTTCAATACATTTGCAAAGCAAATTTGAGCTAAATGAAATAATGTTTTATACCAAAAAACGTTGCTTTCGTTTCCATTGTCTGGTTTGGTGTGAATAAACGAGGCTGCACGGTGTTATCAGCAGGCTATGTTACACACGCCTGCAACTAACAGTGAAAGTCACTAATAAGAAACAGGACGAAAAGACAACCAAAACCAGTTCTCTAAGGGGAGAAAAATGGAAAGAGGTCTTCAGGAATTCTTTTCAGCTGGGTACAGTATGTGATGTTAATTCTTTCATGTCTGCAGTTTTGGCCAATAGAAAACTTCCAATCCCTGTCACAATGCTCTGATCTGACAAGTGCAGACCTGTCCAATCAATAGGGATGCATTATTCCCAACAGTGGAGAGGAATATAAGAAATAGTTCCAGATAAAACAGAACAAGCTCAGATGATGGACTTACAGTACATTGAAACATTGGGGCTTTCATTCAGCAATGTTTATCCTCTCAAAGCAAAAAATGCTGATTGTTCAGGGGATCAACTGTTAAATGTTTGCATGAGTTGTTTTTGTTTGCCCTGGTATACATCCATTTCTTTTTGACACAGCCTTAAAAAAAAAAAACCTATCTGAAGTTATTTTTTGTGACCGTTGCACTTTCCATTCACCTTTTCTCATGCAAATCTTCAAAAAGGATGAGAAAAGCTGCATCCTCCAACTTGTGCTGTATCAGGCTAATTGCAAAGATCCATCCATTCATCTATCCATTCTCTATACCTGTTTATTCCAATGCTAGGTCATAGGAGGTGGGGACTGGAGCCTATCCCAGCAGATATTAGGCAGGTTGACAGGTTGACAGTTATTTGCAAACATCAGATATCAAATTTTGCAGTAAAGATGGAGGTATCTTATTAATTTTTTTTAGCAATCTATAGATATATGAAAGATATTGGTCATAGCAGGTTTGCCCAAATACATGTTTAATTCATATAAGAATATCAACTGCACTTCTCAAATTCCTTATGATGGTTGATAAATGCCTCCAGCCAAACAGGAATATGCTGCCATGATTCTTCACTCTCTGACGCCAAATGAAACAGTTCATCCTCTGACCTTGTATGTTATTTTCTAGCATTCTGGTTGCTGACATTCTTTCAGTTTTTTTTGTTTGTTTTTTTTTGCTGTAGGAGGCACATGGCCAAAGTTTTCTCCTGCTTCAGGCAGCATCCATCCAGAATAATCTGGTCAAAAACTGCTTCATTTCTGTTTTCCAGAAGTCACAAATCACTGTCAGTGGCAAACAGGGGTAAGTTACTGCACTTCAGAGTGCCATAAATGTGGAAAGAAAGAGAGATAATGACACTCCAAGTTTCCAGTGGCAATATTTGATTGATTTTAAGTTTAAATGTTTACTGAAATTTCAAGGGGGCTTTTAAAAACATTTCAACCGTGACAAACACACAAAACATGCACACAAAGATCTCCCACTCTTATTTAAAAAGTCATCAAAACTTTCCAGAGCCGTCCCTGCCTCCACACAGTTAAAATGACACATTCAGCTGACTGATAACCTGATTCAATTTCCAGGTTTTGAGGTTGACAAAACAATAGCAGGAGCAAAAGAGCCGGTTTAACTGGACAGTCGGCTCTTCCTGCCTTATAATAACTAACCTCTGGCTATTATCTGTGCTCGCTGGACAATTGAATGTGTGTTGTGTGTACAAAAGCAAGCTGGGTGCACTGACCAAGAGAAATCGGCCATGTCATGATGCTGTGGCCCTCAGTTGCCACCCTGCCTTCATGCCCCCAGGCTCACTTGGGTTCCCATGGGCCCAATCAAAACCGGGAGTCACCCAGCGACCTCCTAACCCCAGCTGTAAGCACTCTGATTAAGAGCTCATCAGCACGCAGTGACCCTCACAGCTGCACCGCTTGTGCAACAAGCCCCGCTTTGTCCACCTACAACACACATTCACATGCGTGCACAGCACCGAGGTCCAAAACGTACTGACCCAAAGTCACAGGGAAGTAGAGACTTTGTAACCTTTAACTCTAACAACTAGCTTCTTAATCTTTGTCCTTCCAATGTCTAGGCTTGGTGTGAATGTATATGAATGTGTGTGTGTGTTTCATAGCAGGGCAGTGAGGTGAGAGAAGCAGGAAATGAGCATCCAGATACCAATAAGCCTGGATTGATATCCATTCACCTGCACAGCGTGAGCTGACATTGTGTGCGTCTGCAGGGCAGATGATGTCAGATCAGCTGGATGTCTGCGAGATGGCAGGGGGCAGGAAGAGCATAAGACCCCAGTTTTCAAACAAGTGGATGCACCTTGTAAGTGCAGCTTAACCCCCTGAGAGCCTTCAAACACCCTTCAGACCCCTCAGGCTCACCATGCTTTTGTCTTCCTGTTGTAAAGTTATCACCATAAGGCACTGTGCTGGTTAATAACCTCCACAGAGCTGCACCAGGGCTTATAGTGATTGGCATGCAAGCAGCTGTGAATGGACTCCAAAGTCCAAACTTTTTCAAGATATAGGCCGTGAGTAAAGGGATTTTTTTAAAGGTTATATGCTGGATCTCTGAGAAGAAGAAAAAAAATAGCTAAGAAATACCAAATGTGGTTCCAAAAGTCATACATTTCTCCCCACTTAAAAGTGTTTTCTTCAACTACTATAGATAACAGCAATCAACAAACGGTGAGTCACATGTGCATGGGTGAAAGTCATGGAGAGGGATGAGGCTGTGGGAGTAGAAAAAGACTCGGTGTAAGGCTCCAACAAAAACAAGTCTCTCATTTCTGAGCATGTTGCCAGCAATTCAGCACAAAGCATTCATAAATTTACATCTAATTTCAGCTTGTGACAGAGACGCCAAGTCTCTCAAAAAGGCTTCATGCAGACAACGTGTTGTGCAAGCTCTCATACCAGCATGCATGTGGCTAACGCACTTAATTTAAGAAAAGTGTCAGAACCAAAGAGAGAAAAGTCAATGAAATATCAGGAATATATTCCAGAGTGTTGCCGAGACTCACAGCAGGAGCTGATGCTACAAACTTTTGCAGGCTTCAGCTGCTAGACATCAGAGAGTTTATCTACTCAAATGGTTTCACAAGGGTTCGCTTGCAGGCTGTGCAAGATTATCACATATGAAGCAGATAGGATTTCATGTCATATCTGTTTATACTTTTACAGTGAAGTTCAAGCCAAGGTCCATGAATTTCATAAATTTTGCAAATAAAACTCCAAGTAGAGAAGAATATTTGAAAAAAAGGTCAGTTAGTGTAGAATACATCTGTAAAAAAAAAAACGTATCTATTTATTCATTGTCTGCGAGCAGTTCTACAGTTATCAGAGCCAAGGAGAAATTCAGAGATGAGAGCTAAACTACCAGCTACTCAGAGCAAAGGTGTGTTATCATACATTGCTGAGACTGACAATCTTCCCAATCTTATTTCAAAATACCACCTACAAGACAGTAAGAAATAATGCTATGCTATCCAACAGGTGACACTACCCATGATGGACTTCACTGATCAACAAAAAGGACAAATTCAGCAGCCAGTATTCTGCAGTGAAGTGTAGCAACACAGCGTGAGAAAATGGGAGAATAAAAAGTCTGAATATGAAACTGGGAACAATCTCTATCCATAGCATTTATTCAAAGTTCTATTAAAATTTGAAGGTTGGTGTCACTTTAGACGGAGAACATTTACACTCATGCGGCCTTGTTCTGAGTAGCTGTTAGCTTATAGCTCCCCGATCACAAATCCTCCCTGATTCTCCAAGACATACTGTAGCTTTCCTACTCACACAGGTAGCATTAACGAGGTCCAACAGGAGGACCTCAGGCTGTACTCAGAGCATGAGGAGGGAATATGTGAAGATTGATTCTCCACCCTCCCATCAGTGGGCAAGAGCTTTGCTTCAACCTGGTTTTTTGAGTAGCATGACATTACATTACCCACTAACTTTATCTCATCTCTTCTCATGTAACCTGAACACAAATACGCTCTCCAACAACCATGCAATAATTCAAAGCTACCCCCCCCCCCCTCCATTTACTGTACATATCCGTCCTCCTGTTAGTTTGGAGAAACAAACCAGAGTACAACAACAATGAAGGATGGATACCTAAAACAGAAACCATGTGCTGTTTATTAGTATAATTCAACATTAGAGGACCTTTATGGAAGTGGCTGTGGGGAGAGCTATGATTTTATTTGTGCTATCCACCACTAACTATGACCAGACTGTGGAGGTCTATATTAGAGCAGAAATGGTAATCTCCAGGCCTTTTTGTTCCATTCCAAGCAATAAATACAATTGATTAGCCCATAATTACTGATGGTGATCTCCTAAAGGTTGGAGGGATGTGAGGAGCAGACTTGGACCAAGAATGTGAATAAAAGTGATTCTTTCAAAAATCAAAAGCAACCATGTCAATGGGCAAAAGCAGGAGCTAATCAGCTGCTCTGGATGAACCTCATAGTGGTGAATGAAACAAACCCAATGTGTAGGACAGAATGATATATGTGCTTTGCATGCATTAGACCATCAAATCATGTATTTTAATCAGCTGCTGGCAATTGTTCAAAAGCATAGTATTGGTTTTAAGATCAGCTTTCCACCTCTTAGCTCTTGCATCTCAGGGAGTTTTCATAATTAAAAAAACTGTTTTCTTTGCAGCAGCGCATGAACACATAAACACATAGAGATTAGTGTGTCAGGATACCTGAACCATTTACATCCATCCTTTAAACTTGGATTAAAGTGCATCAAAAAAAATCTCTGGTGAAGAAGGGCTCATTTAATGGAAACATTTGTGGATACTTTACACTAAAATGTGATATCCTGGATGAACCTGGACTCACTGCACACGTATGACAGAGAAATCTTTGAAAACCTGAAAGCAATTCAACACAGGATTTGTAGCTTATGATCTATGGAACTCATTTCATTTAAACCAGAGCTCCTTCTGAACGTTTAAACAGATCCACCCACACAGATAAGATTCTTCCATTTCCTCACCTGCACTCTATTTCCATAAGCCCTGACAGGTATGTGCCTGTCAACAAGAGGAACGATGGCTGACTCATGAAGCATTCTCACCAGGACACATTGAGTGTTTGTATATGCGAGAGCAGTTTCATTAGAAAATGGAAAAGTGTTTGTTAGCTAACATTGTATAATGCAAATCTGCCACTAAAACAGATCAGAGGCAAACATTTATAATATCCAGTGTGTTTGAATTAGGATAAGGAGGATCTGTAAATAGTTTATAGACTTTATTCCAGTCTTAACATCATTCGCACAACAGTCTGAGATAGGAAAATCTCAGAGGGGGTAAGTGTTTCCACACTTCTCTCACGTCACTTCTGATCCTGCATGTCAGAGTGTTGGATTTCTGCTTGTTGTTGTTTATTTGTTCATTGTTTGTTATGTTGGTAAATGTTGGTTTTGAGGTAAAGTTAATCAAGTTTAAGACATTAGGGGGGTTTTCATGGCTCCCACTAATGTTCACACAGTCGTGGAGAGATAAAGTAATTATTCCAGTCTCTTAAAGCAGCTCTTTTTGACCAACAGGTAGAGCACACACTGGAATCTGGCAGGCAGATAAAAGACATACAACAGAGATATCGTACCAAAGAAAGTACCATGTGTGGTAACTGTGGAGGAAATATTAATATTATACCAGAAGTCAAATATTTAACCAAATTAGAAATTACCACATGATTCTAAGAATATGTCTGTGGTTTTAATTAAAGTGGGTTTGTTTAAAGTAAGTATGAGTTGTTAGTGTCTTACCTGTGGTAGATTGCGGACAGAACGATCTCAGTAAGAAGCTTTTCTGATGTTTGAGCTAAAGCAAAAAGCCACCCACAGGGAGGCCACCACCCGAGCTAATCTTCCCATCTTTAACAACTCAAACCTCAGAAATGTCATAGTTGTGTGAGTGAGTGTGCACAAATCATTTTACCTGCATTTACTTAGTCACTATTTTCTCAACCAAAGAACATCTGTGTCACTGGATGTGCTGCATATCCATGTTGCAGCCTGTCCGTGATCAGCCTGTGCATCAGGATTTTATCACACTTTTTTTTTTTAAAGAAGATTATTACTGGGTATTATTTTTTCAATAATTTAAAAGACAGTGTGAGCTTTTCTAAGCCGTCTTTTAACAGAAAAAAAATCCTGGTATATAAATTTATTTCATCATATTCCGTTGAACGACAAAGACTTCGGAAAGTCGGGACTTATCATACAATAGCTAGATGTCAACACTTCCTTGGCCTCGATGAGACAACATCACGTTTGAGGTTTTCATTTTTTTATATGATTCTGAAAAACCAGGTAGTAAAAAAGATGTTTACTGTTTACTTGCAGTGAAGGAGCCGGCGGAAGTGGAAAGATTTTCTCTTTTGGGCCGGCCAATCAAGGAGCCTGGTTTTCTTCTTCTTCCTGCTTATTCTATTGATTAGTGATTGTTTTGGGCCGTATTGCCCCCTAGCGAGCAGTTTTTTTTTAACAATTGTGACGTTTGAATTACAGGTGAAACACAAGCTACTCATAAGTATTTATAAGTACTTCACACAGCCAAAGGGGGTCACAAAATGTAAAAGTAGTTAAACATTAAAAGCACAGATTCAAGGATTTTATATTTTGAGTTGCTGCTTTTTTCTGATGAAAATCAATATTTTTTGCAATGGGCTTTTGATGAGACTTTTTTGTGTTTTGATGGATAGATAACTAAATGAACCTCTTAAGAATAAATGCATCGATATGCGCTTCGGATTTTCAGGCCCGAGACAACATGTGCATTTTCATATCATCACTTTATAGACAAGAAACAGAAGATTGATTATTATCATTTACAGTAAAGGCCATTATCTAACAGGTTAATCATTTCACATGTCTATCTGCACCACAGGTTGAGAAAGAATTTAAGTTTTCTGAAAGATCAAGTTTAAGATTTTAGGTGCGATTTTCAAAGGGCACCATGAGCGTAATGGGGAAAATGACGACTCACAGGACAGGAGGATTACAGGCTCTGTTTGCTTGCATGGAGATAAATATAATTACAGATGGAAGTTTGTTACAGCAGGGAGGTTTGCTGAGACTTATTCAAGCTGTACATACTGTATACCTTTACACACTGTATGAAAAACATAAGTTTCTGATACAAGTTTCAGATGATGTTCCCCATGCCTGTTGAGGAAAGCCAGAGTCAATCTCTGACCCCAGCCTTGAGTTAAAGCTCAATGTGTTTCCACTTCTGCAGTGCCACTGCAAATTGGAGTGCATTTGAGGAAAAAAAAATCTCTGATACACCGGGATCTTTCGCATCTGGAATTTTGCAGATGGAGATAAAATATGAACATTTAAAAGAAAGAATGCTGAAAATGTAACTGAAACATGAGGTTCTAATAGCGGCATAAAAATTGTTTGAAGTGACACGCACAAGCCCTCCCCACACCATCCCACCCGTCCAGCTCATTACCTGACCCGGACACACAAACCACCACAGAAGATCTCCCTCTGAAACAGCTTCAAACCAAACCCCCTATCGCACGCGGACATCTCCACAGACCCACAAAACACATCTCATCTGACACAACAACCTCAGGTCTGCATTATCACATCAAGCAAAGTGCTTCTTTGAAGACGAACCGTCTGTGGAAGGTGAGCCTGTGCTAACGCACGGATGGCTGGCAGGATGGTGGCTGAGATTGAGGGGGGATCTGACCGAAGATTAACGACTGGTTTGTATGAATGTTTTAAGAGGAAAAGTCTTCACGTTCATGGGGTTATTGTTAAACTATCTAATGTACTATACCATTTTCAAAACACTAAATTACACCTATGTTTTAAATACTATGAATAAGTAAGATAAAATATTGGCTTCAAACAACCCTTTTGTAGTTTTTAAATACTGATAAGCAGACTGAATTTAAATGCTAAAAGCCCAATAAAGAGATAGCTCAGGACAGATTACCACCTATAAACTGGGATTATTTTTATATTGAATTGACATACCACAAGTAATGACCATAAACTCTAATTCCAACATGCAAAAAACAAAACAACAACAAAATAAACTGTCTCACATGCACATATCCTCTGCTTCTTGGTGGTGAACTCCCTGACTGTATTGCATGTAGGAAACACTGGTAAGACACTTGATAGCATCTCAATAAATCAGCACATTTGGACTGCATAATGACTGCTTTCATACCAAGTGCATGGGAACTCTCCTAAGGCTGACATCTGTGATAAGAAAACATCAAATACATTGTGTTAATCAAAAGATTGGCATAAAGATAACAAACTACTATCAGGACTTTACCCTGGAGTAGAAACAGGCTCTGTGATACTCATCCCTGCAAATGATTGTATGCTCCTTTTTCTGCCTCTTTATGCAAATATGCTCACCTTATCTCTAAAGTCAATTTCCTGTCAAACAGAAAATGGTCATCCGCTGAGAGATAGGATTTATAATTATAGCAAGGAACCGGGCGAGACAGGAGGTAATTAGCTTGCTGACACATGCAATAACTCACAGGCTGCAGACCTGATGCTAACACGCAACCTGGGTGATCCCATCAAAAAATGGACAGTGCTAAATACAGATGTAGACACATTCAGACGGACTGAGGATGCATTCAGATTCAGATGGAAAAAAGTATTTTTCAGTCCCATTTTTTATTGTGAATATCAAAGCTTTAAATTAATCCTCTACAAAAAAAAAAGCAGAACCAAACTTCTGAAAATATACCTCTCAGAAAATTTGCTCATCTTGAGCAAAGCAGCGGTGAGCGAAGCCCCAAAGCTCCTGACTGTCCACATGATCATCTAGACCCTTAAAATCTCAAGTAAAGTCACTATCTAAAGCAAACAATGCCAGTTATTTCTGAAATTGCCTTATTTTGAATGTTAAAATAGAAATCAGACTTATAAGAGCGAAAACATGAAAGATGGTTAGACGGTTTCTGGCTTATTTAAAATGATGCAAAAGGAATTTATAGGAATTTTATAGTAATCTATAAGATTGCATATCTGAAAATAATATTCTTATCACCATTAAATATCACATTACTCAGGGACAAGATAGCTGGTGCAGGCTAACAGGGCTGTTACAGTGGGTGCCGCCTCAGCAGTTGGCCCTCTGAGGCTTTGCAGGACCTCAGCTGGGGATCATCCTGCAGCTGAGGGCCAGTCCTCTGATCCTCTGCAAATACATACACATGCTAAAAGCCCTGCACTATCAGTCATGAGTACAAACGAGCCTTCACATCTGCACGCAGTCCTCTCTGTCCTATCTCAGGCTTATTATTTCCTCACTTTCTCTGCCTCTCTCTCATGCACGCAATAATAGCCATACAACCTAATTAGTCACACCTGCAGCTAAAAGCTGAGCACACATTTAGGCAAGCTCAGAAAAAAATGGAGAAAGTGTACATGACACAAATTGTAATGACTATAGTTTGAATTCCATGCTAAATAAACAGCTTCCCCTAATATGTTCACTTTTATGTAATATAATGTGGATTTTCTGCCTCAAACTCCATTAAGGACTAATGGGCAGAATGTCAACAAAACAAACCTCATAATTGTCCTGGTCAGACTGCGTTTCCCTTTGATTATTATGCTTGGAGAGGGGAATTTGAGCTTGAAGAGTCTTTCATTAGTGCTGAAGGGGTAGTTTTAAAGTGTTACCTAGATTCACACACTTCCACAGTGCCTGGTTGTAGGTAGGGAGCAGTAGTTCCCGTGCTTAAGCCTGCACCTTCGTTCCTTTCTTATTACCCCCCTATCACCACCTGTGCTATGGTCCCTCGACGGGTTGGACCCAACCTCTCTTCATCCCCCTTGTGCATGAGCCCTGACATGCCCTCTGACCCCTCAGGGGTTGTTCCTCACGGACCCTGATCACTTGGGCCCTGCTCCATCACTTATCACCCACCAGGAAGCCCAGCTTGTCTGACACGGAGCAGCTTGGCCCAGCCTGCTCTCGCATCTCTCTGGGGGAAGATGAAGACTGAGAGAATGGTAGAAAAAGAGGAGGACAATATCAAAAGTTCCACTTGGTGAGAGATTTATCCATCAGTGCAGTGGAAGTTGTCATCCTGCTGTCTGTTGGTGGGAAGGAGTTGAATATCCTCAGAAGAAAATACAAATAGCTAATAAAAGCTGAGTATTGCCTTTCCATGCCTTCAGTTCTGGTATTTGGATTTAGAGTTGATGTATGGCAAGATTACTTTGCATATTGCAGACTGAAATAAAATCAAACCAAACATTGTTATAAGACTGTAGCCAGCAGAGGAAGACATGCTGACAGGTTTCAGACAGACACATGCCTGCTTATGAATGCCATTTAGCATTTGGCTCATTTGAAAATATAATAAAGAAATAACGCAATCGTGTCTTCTTTCTCAACAGCAAGCAGATTATAATGAGCAGGACAGAATACCACATTTAACTGGAGTGCTGAGGTATAGAAATGTGACCCTGCTGCTCAATCCAGCAGACAAGCATGGTCATTTATTGTAAGAAACATCGACATGGGCCCGCAGAGTATATCGGCACCACTGGTATAAACTACCAACACATGAGTCTCTCTTTATTGTGCTTATGTAAGAGATTCAAAGTATCAACATTTCACTCTGTTAGACCAGACCGGCTTGGCTGTTGCCCATCATCGCTCTCACGCTCCGTTTCTCTCTGTCCAGATGAAGGGAATGTCTCCTGTCAAACAACGTTGAATGATATCTGTCATTAACATTGATACCGGCTGCTGGGGAGGGTGTTACAACTCTGCTTCAATTTCTTTATCCAGTTGTTCAAAACAGTGTCATGTTGTTTCAGGCATGAGTGGGTTAGTTTGTGTGGCCCAGCAGAAGACTGATGTTTCCATTTCTGGTACTGAACTTTCTCTTGGGGACTAGGTTCAAAGGTTAATAGAGTTGTACTAGCTCAACATCAGAAAGCAGTTAGAGCTCAACACATGGCTGAGAGGATAGGCATGAGGATGAAGATGTAGGAGCACTACTCGAAGATTTGGTTGATCCCGAAGGGCAAATACTTTCAAATAAATAGAGCAGGTGGATAAAGCATTAGTTTATCATTGTATTTTATAGATATTGTAACAGCACCTAAACCTGTCTTTGTATGGGATGCTGATTTTAACATTTATGTTTTTGATTACCACTTAATGACATCCTGGAAGCATCTTGTTGGCAGAATACAGCCTGTTTAGTTTTATATTTCTAACATTTTATGTTAGACATGAAATGCATTGAAATAGTGTCTTAGTGGTTGATCCGTTTTCCAAATTTCTGGATGAAATGTGGTCAAAACTATCATCTCTATCATACTATCATAATGTGCACCACTTAGCTGCCCCAAATATCCCCCCTCTTTCCTCCTTCTGCAGACTTTGTGGCTTTTTACATGATAGACTTAACAATGACATCAGCTCTGATGTGGAAACACTTATATGAGGCATATATGAGGCAATGGGTGGTACGTTACAGGATTCCACAGTGATTTGGGTTTATGGGTATGAAAAACTGTTAGTTGGAGGACTTGTCATAACTAAATTTTTGGAGATTGAAAAGTGGGTGAAAGAAGTTTTTAGACATCCAGACCACAAGTCGATCAAATTAAAAACTAAAATCAAATACTGAATGGCGTTCTCTGGGATTTTAGCTGGTTTTACAGACTTAACTTATATGTTTTAGATAAATATAGATGTTTGTGTGATACATAAATTAAGTTAGCGGAAATCAAATTTCTTGGGTTAAAAGTGGTTTCAATTTATCATTGTTTGATAAATGTTTCACTTTACTCACAACTTAATAACTTACAGGCTTTGCAGCCCTTCATCCATGTTCCGCTAACAAAATCTTAGATGTCTTTTTAACAGAGGGATCCATTCTCCATCCTCTACACACACACACTTACACATAAACTCATGCATGCATCACTCCCACACAAACATGCAAATACAAGTAGCCTTTACTGCACTTCCTTAGAGCCAGATGTGAGGTCAAGCTATTGAGATGAGATGATGAGAAGTGGCAGCCATCTGTCTTCACACCATAATATTGCTGTTTCCTTTCCTCATGAAATAGAAGTGACATATTTTTGTTTGACTGTTCAATTACAGAGCGGACTTCCAGGCTTGGACTGTTCCTCTGGTAGGGGTTAAAGCTTGTTCTTTTTTCTTTTTAGCCTAAGGATAATTGGACCACACTGACAAAGATGGAGACAGACAAGGGACTGCATGGACACCAGGTGAAGATGGAGGAGAGAAGCTGGAAGACGGGTTAGGGTAGAAGGCTTCAGACAAGAGCAAAGGAAGCATTGCTAGGGAGTACAAGGGTAAGGGGTTGAGGGAGCAGAGAGGGCATGTAAAACTGTTCGATAGATACAGAGACATTAAATCCTTACTATGTGGAAAGTTCTGCAAACATGGCAAAAATAAAAAACTACAAAGCTTCACAAGTGAAACATTTTGAATGAAGTAAAGAGAACAGAGGCCTTGTTCCAGTGAGTTGGAAACAATTAATGAGATGAATACAATGAAAAAATAAGAATAAATTCAATGCTTTGCAGAAGATACACTGATGCAAGAGTCTATCTCAAAGTGTGGGAAGGTCCTCTGACTATAAGTGAAAGATCACAGAGAGTTTGTATTCATAAATCATCTATTAAAAGCACCCAATGACACGTTTTCCTTTTGGTCCATTGAGAGATCCATTTAAAGTCCCATCTGGGCCAGAGAGAGTGTTTACACACAAACATCTGCTTATCCTGCAAAAGGTAAACGTAGCTAACCTTGTAGCCGCGCCAGCCAGCACACAGCGCTTTATGCTCATTAACACAGTGAAAAAACGTAAATTGTGTTTCCAATAGAAGTCAAAGCAGACAGAGCTCAGCGCTTAAATTAATGGGTTTTAAAGTCCCTCACAAATTATAAACACATGGCAAAGGCAAAGCAGACACACACACATGGCAACACAGGGACAACAACACACACAAACACAGACAAAACAACAAATACAGTGAGTGAGAGTGGCAAGGCTTGATTTCCCGTCTGCTTGCGTGTGGCACACAGACATTTTCATAGACTCTGTGTGTGTGTTTGTGTTTGTGTTAGTCATGCTGTGGCAACATAACTATATTTACACAGTCGCATTCTGGAGATTTAATTTCCCTTTTTACAGACTGAAAACAAGCCCCAATATCATGAATCATAAAATTTTAGGATGACGACTGGGGTTAGGATGAGTGTAAGGGGAAAAACTGAGAGATTGTGTGGTTGTGCATACAAACTTATGTGTCCATGGATAAACATTTTTTTTCAAGCTCTGCTGGAGCTGGCAGAGCTGGAACTAATGACACTTCTAATCACAGTGATAGGCATCAGAGAGCGACTGCATGCCAAATACACTCTGCACACTTTACTGCAACATGCCTGGCCACACGAAAGGCAATGATTTGGGATTTCCTTAGAAGAGAACCGTGCTGCAATCTTTAAATCAGCACCCTGCTCACTCAAGATTTGCAAAACACAGTGAAAGAGTAAGCCGAATGAATTCAAATATTTTCCTTACCGTTAGCATATTCTGTGAAAAGACAAAGAACACAAGGCACCTCCTGTCCCTTTTAACCTCCCCCGCGCTGCCCGTGGTGCAGCTGCAAGTCCATACATTTCTACTGAAGTTGTAAATCTCTACAAAGCCAAATATTTAGTTTTGTTTTAGACATGTCAGTTTCTGAAACAGTTGGGCAATGCAGTCTCTGCAAACATGGCTTAAACTGGAGATTATAGTGTATATACTGGGGGACTACTTTCCCCGGCAGATCAGGCTTCGACTTCACAAAACTTTGTTGTCTTGGACAACCAGAAAAAAACTGAACATCAACAGACTAATATTTCTTTATGCTTTTTCTACTTGCAGAATTTAACTGTATCTGTTCACATCACATTTCTAAAGAATGTCGTTTGATTCTGCATTGGAGCCCAAATAGACTTTATGGAGATTTTTATGCTGAGTAAAGTTTGTCAGAGGAAACTACCATTATACATAATTTTACATCAAAAGTAGCGTTTAAACTTATTTTCTAAACTTGCTAAAAAAAACCAAACATTTAAATCTTTCCCCTACTTTGCCAGCAGGAATGTGTTTACCCTCAGCACTCTGAGTGCTACAATTCATCAGCCAAGAAACTAACACTACGCCCCAGAGGACAAGCCCGTAACTATGAAAACATAAAGGGATGGCATTACCCTGGATCCTGCAGGCTGTGTTGGACCACAGTTTCTATTAGTTGTGACTCTCTGAGATAGTTGGACTAGTTTAATATTTTTGAGGAGACCTCAAAATTTCATACCACCAGCTGTCTTGCAAACGGTAAAATGGATCAAGTTTGGCTCTTTTTGCTTGTTGCCGGCAGTTTCAGAGCATCCATGTAAGACGATGTAGTCATTAAATGTGTGTTTCTGTATAGAAAACTTGAGTTTCTATACAGTTACAAGAGAATCCTCTCTTGTAACTTTGATCCAGCATCCTCAATGAAAATGATCATGTGTACCACACAGGTAATATGTTCCTATCAATGATTATTTGAGCTTTAGTCAATAAACACCAACAAATACTAGAGTCACTTGTTGCAGGACATTTCTCTCAAAAGCCAGATCTCAGCAGATGTTTTGGGGTTTTTTGCCCAGGGAAAAGGGATGATTATGGGGAGAAAATGGAAATGTAGTAAAGATGTTAGAACTGACACAGACCTTATAAACCAGGATGTGGAACCACTGCTGGTTGCCAGTTCAGTGGTTTTTATCTAATGAAAGTACATTTAAACACTGAAAGCAAAGAGATCCATGTAGAGCTAGGTTTTCTGTGTCAAACATGTTAGTTTTAATGCATGAATTCATTTGGATGTCATAATTAGGCCTTTTTATATAAATGGTAAATGGAATGCATTTAGAGTGCTTTTCTAGTCATTTTTTTTGACCAGTCAAAGCACTTTAACACTGTAAGTAACATTCTTGCGAACATTCATACAGGATTTTCGAGGACTTTACTATCACACATGATGACCAAAATCGGAGGCAACATGGGGCTCTATATCTGGCCCAAAGATACTTCAACATGTAGTCTGGGGAACCACCAGCCAAGACAGATAACTGCTCTTACCCCTGAGCTACAGCCACCCCATTTCATTGCTTACTACATGACCAGTTTTGCCTTGTGCGAGTTATTATAATCATGGTACAAATATTATCAGATAAGGACAAAATTACTGACAGATTAAAATTTAATGGGAAATCAAATAAACTAAAATAACATCAGTTTCTTAAGAGATAAAAAGGGATCATCTCTAATCTAATCTTCTTTTCTTTCTTTAAAAAAAAATCTGAACAGCTCTTCTGATTAGCATTTGAAGAGCTTATCAATAAATTACAAATTTCAGAAGATTACAGAGCACACCCGTCACTCTCCTTCTGCTCTTCCACTTGCTCTCTGCTTATGAAAGTCTATCTTTGTTGTCTCTATATGGCTATTTGGCTAGCTTACAACCATTTTGACTCATAATTAAAATGTGCTCTTAACTTAACACAATCAGCCTGGAGGGTCAGCATATGTGGAGGCAAAGGAAAGGCATTGCAAGGCATGTTTCCCTGAGGGAAGCAAAGCATTTACATCCACATCACAAGCGGGCGATGCCTGGCCACACACAGACTGAGTCGCCATTCCACCTTACCAGAACAATTATTCCCATAATGAGGACGTTTAGGTTTATTACAAGTTGCGCAATCAGCAACACAGTGCAGAGCCAGCAACAATGACAGTGACATTTAACTGCCTTGAAAGGTTATCCAGCTTCAAAATCTGCCCTCTAAATCCTCCGAGGCCCTTCCCAGTGTAACCTAACCAGCTCGGCACTTTTTCAGATGAGTGGTTTAGACAAGAATAGCTTGTGTGTATGAGTGGTGTGCTCACATACATATATATGTATGTGTGTTTAAGGCAACAGTCACGTTCAAATATTCTTTTGTGGAGAAGGAGGACAATAATAATCCTAAAATATTTTGAACTCCTTCCTATGGTCTTTTCTTCTCAGGGCCTGGCTGAGCCTCAGACTGTGAGCCTGTCTGGCCGTCTGTCTGACTTATGCATTTGTCTAAACAAAAGAAAAAGAAAAAAGAAAAAAAAGGGCAGGTTGCACATAAACAAGGTGACCGTGTCCTTCCCATCTTACGCCATCTGACATCCGGTAGGTGTTCATGTGGACAGAGGGATTAACATACCAGTCTCTGTGACGAAGACGAAGAAGTTTGAGAGGAAATAAAGTCTGCTGAGCTGATGATCCTGTCCCAGTCCTGGGTTGGTTGGTGTTATGTTTTAAGGGAGGGGACCATGGGAATGTAAGTAACTCAGGCTCACAGTCAACCTGACACCAGGATCACTGGACCAGCGGGACAACAACAGGCCAAAGCATTCCGCACTCCTCCAAACATGGCCTTCACTCCTACGGTGCAAGACACGGCAAAGCTTTAGAGTTCCCGAAAAGTGACCTATGCACCGCAGTAAGCATTTACCTCTCTGGGGTTTTTACTGCAGTTCTGAGAGTCAAATTTTCTGGGCTGTCTGCTTAACAGATTGGGGGCATCAACTTAGCAGGAGCCCCCAATCGATCAGGAAGCCATGCCCCCCAACAGCTCTGATAAGAGCATGACGGATGCTAAACACAAGGCCTGGATTCACCATGCTAGGGGCATAAATAACAGATAGACTTATCATAGAGACAAATTACCATAACACAGCTCCCTTAAATGCTCTGAGAAGACTGGAGCTGTCTGCTAGCGATCCTGGACTGCTTTGAACTTTAGTTTTATTAACGCTTAGACTACAAAGGTTAGCACAGCTCAACAAAAGGGAATAAAAATGCCAAAGAAATAAATATCTGCCTTAATTTGACTATAAACATCTGCTCTCAATTTTATACCACAAAATCAGTGTCCAAAGCTGATCTTTATTTCCGGAGACATTTTTCAATTAGACAGCCCACAAACCAAACAGCCAAATATAGAGTGAGAGTTTTAATGAAAACTGGAATTAGTCCTGTCTTAAACCCCGAGTACAAGAGGTTACATACCTTTTAAATGAAACAAGCTTCATATGATGAGAGGCTATTTGCAACAGGAGACATGGAACATGTATTAGTTCATTTGGCTAGGCTGTTATTAGGTACAGAGCATCACTTAAGTCTTTAATAAGGGAGAGTTAATATTCTCCTCAAGGACACTGATTACTCTTTTAGTTTTCCCACTTAACTCTCTTTCATACACACACACACACACACACATAAACCCCAAACGCAGGTCACTGTAAAAGGGCATCCTGCATTCCCATCATTCTCAGTGGTGCCTGGCATTCTGGCCAGCATCATTTAAGATTTGCCAGATTCTGTGCACCAAACATACACAGAGACACATCTACATACCAAACACGAACAACCAACTACACTAAAAATCCCAGTCTGATGCTTCATCTGAAATTCGAATACATCATTTGATTGTAACTGTTTTTCCTCCTTTATTTTCTCTCATCCATTTAAATTATAACTAGAACCTAAACAAAGATTCTTAATATGCCAATAACCAAATGCATCAGAGGACAGGATGTTAAGTTTCTGCTCTTGTTTAAATCTGAATGTGTTTACACGCTTTATGAAAAGTCTTTTTATATACCTAAATCTATCCACGGAACCAGCATGGTGGAGCTTGAAGTTCTGACCTAAATGTATCTCAGCAGATCCTAAAGAGTAGTGAGACGTTACTAACAACACACTCCCTCAGCTTTTACTGGATTAAATACTGTCCAGTTATTGATTTATATCTGAAGTTTTTCTTTTTATTAATCAATAAATCATTTGGTCTGTAAAATGTAAAAAGAGTGTTTTGTCTGACAAACTCAAGGGAAACAGGTTACAAAAACGCAGCTTTCTTTTTCAAGAACATATAAGAGTTCCTCTTCAATAATTAATCAGATAAGCAATGATCAAAATAGTTGTTGGAAATATGTGGCTTAGTTTTCATTTTTTCATCAAAGACACTGGTCTTATAAGAGAAGTATATGTATGTTTTTCTATTGCTGCATTATAATTGAGTTTTTTTCTCTTAAATGTTCCGTTTTGCAATGAAAATGAGATCTTTTAAGTAAATGAGAGATTTTCTGAACTTTACAAATGTCTAAGAGAAAAAATGCTGCAAAATAAACACCTTTGAGTGTGTTTTGGACATTTTCTCTCACTGGTCAGGATAGAAATGGAAGCACAAAGCATGAAATCCCAAAATGGGGTAAAAGTTAAATAGTTTTGCCTTAATTCAGTATCAAGAAATCCCACAAGCAGCAGGAGTCTGAGTTTGGCCGGAAAGTCGTTTTGTTTTGCTCGGCTCTGAAGTATATTTCTGTTCTTGGTTTGGCAGATGAAGCCCTCATTAATATGATCCACTTAAACCATTCAGACCCTAGAAAACACTGGATGAATTAGATTTACTGAGTGAGGTGCTGGTAAGCTGAGGAAAATTCTTCTGGACAAGAAATACATGAAAAACCAAATTTTAGGAGAGAGCTTTAGCGGGTACTTGTCATGCAAATATGCACTGATGGGAGATCCTTCAGCACATATGTTTCCTGCTGTCTATAAAACACACACAGCAGGAAGCAGGACTGTTAAGTGTTGATGTGTGATCTGCCCCTTCAACTCTTTCCTATGTCTGCTGTCTTTATCTGTGCCTTATGAACCCTCCAACGATGCCATCCATCCTCCACACCTGTCAGGGATCACAACCTCACTAGTCCCTGGACCAGGTGCTTTCATTTCACACCTCCAACAGTCTATCACTGGGTCTATCTATACATCCTAGTGGTCTAAACCTTGATGCATCTATTATCGGTTCTCCGTCTCTCAGTTGAAGCGATGATCCCTCTGCTCATCTCCGGTCTGGGGACTCGATCATTTGGAGAACTAACTTCAAACCTGCTGCGCATCACACTTACGCCTGCTGTCTGACAATGGTGGAACTCACTGAGAGGTTAATGAACATCTATATTTAGTGCTGCTGCTCTGATCCCTATAAAGCGAGTGGCTTCATTAAAACTATCAGAGGAATTTGGAAAGGGCTACTTAGCGTGCTTGTAGGCTAACATGCGTGTCTCTGGTGACACATGTGGGCTATATGGGGAGAAAGAGAGCTTACGTTGGGGGGATGTGTGGACACAAAATACTCTGGGGAGTAACACAATGAAAGCTGTGGAGGAAATGAGAGGAAAAAGAGACGCTTCCTAAGATGTTAAGGTCTGCCTGGGTCAGTGGATGGGTAAGTGAGTGGAAAAGAACAAATCCTGCTCTCTAAATAGCCAATCTGGTGCAAACTGACTCCAACTCATACTTACTTTTGGTTTAAACTCCCCACAGTCTTCTGGTTTTTCACATAAGAGCAATCCCCTTTAATTCTGATAAATATTAATATATACACCCACAACCATTTTTTTTTCTTTTTTTCCCTCCTCAAACCCATCAACACAGAAACCCATGGCATGTCTCAAATCACAAATCCATGATGCAGTGGGATTCTATATATAAGGCAGGCAAAAGTTTCAAAGTTTGCAAACGTGCAACTCAAAAGTGACCTAAATGTGCAATATCTGCAGAATGGATTTGATACTTTACATCCAAACAGTTTGCCTTGTATGACCTGAGATCTGTCAATCAAGGTGATGTGCAGACATGCCTGCAGCAGAGCAGAGAGTGCTGCTCAGGTTGCTGGTATTTTAAGAGCCAACTGTATTTCCTTTACTATAGTTTTAATCGTTCACTTTTGGGTAAGTGGTTAATCACACATTTGTCTATGATGTGACAAACTTAATTCATTTCTGCTTTACTCAGACTTTAATCATTTTGATCTTTTTTTAAGATGCAGTTTGAAAGACAGCCATTACTGATTAGTAGGGCTGGGCGAAATGGCCTCAATCAATATCACAATATATTGATCCGTTCATCTTGATAACGATAAATGGACGATAACAGCACTTTGGTGCAGTTTCCATTCGTCATCGATGTCAGAAAGATGTACGGGTCCACCGTGCGACTCTCTGTTATGTACATGCTGGGAATCACAGTTTTCATAAAATATTTAATACTGGGACCAGTGAGCACGACTGGGAAGCCCCCTTGTATTTTGATTTTTCTTTAAATACCAAATTTATCGACATGGCCGAAATGATGTCGGTTATCGTTGTAAATCTCTGTATCGGTAAGTTTTCGATATATCGCCCACCCCTACTTATTAGTGTTAATCTACATTAGTGGGTGAAATACCAAAGATATGAATTTAACTTCACATAACGTGACACAAAGTTGGAACTCCACAGGCTGTGTAGATCCAACAAGAGGCCTGAAAGAAATGAGAGCGGCAGCTGTTGTATGCTGAAGCTAAAAACATGAAAATATAATAATGAAGACCATTCTCATTCTCTTCCTCCCATCTCTTCTTCATCTTGGTTCTTCAGGCGTCTCCTCAGTCTGCCAGCTTTCAGGGGTTCCTATATTCTTATCTGCTATCTTCACCCAGGTCTCCATTGCTCTTGTAATCCTACTGAGAGATGATAGGCGTGGTTTGGAAAGATTGAGCGAAGTGAGGAGCTGATGAGAGCAAGAATGAAACAAGATGAACTATAAAGAAGGTGGAAACCTGGACGGGAAAGTGGAAGGAAAGATCAGCTGAGGTCGGTTGATGGTTAACAGCTCATTGAGGATCATGTTCTACAGTGTTCTGAGAGTTTTACTGTCCTTCTGTTACACTTCTGTCTCTAACACAGGCGAGGCAGCAAATGGCCTGAACATCTGTATTGCTACTTGGAGAGGACTAGAATATAACAAAGAATTGATTGGAAATATAAAACATAAAGCAGCAAAGTGAACAAGCAGAAGGAGAGTAACTAAAAACACACCAAACTCACCTAATGAGAATCTCAGCCCTCTTGGTTTGCAGGTGTGTGTGTTGAAATAATGTACTGGCCATGCGTTACACTGACACAGTCCTCCACAGTGGAAACATCTTGACTCAATCAGTCCAAAAGGACCAGAGCGCCAATCAAATAATAACCGAGATCTTGACAATTGAAAGTGACACAAGTGGTTTTGGCTGAATCCTGCTCTGCCTCACTCAGCCTAACAAGGGATTTGAGAAACCGGCAAGAAGCAGGGTTAAAGCAAGACTCTGGTTCCTCAAATGGGATTTAGCTTGCGAGCAATTCTCCCGACTCAAAAATCTGTCAAAAGCGCGGGTGTTTGATGGAACGTAGCTAAAGCATGAAGAATTTGTTTAAAGACACGATGTCTAGTTAAGTTCATTGAAGCAGATGCCAAAAGAGGAAAACGTGTGGTAACTTTAAAATAACATTCCAGCCACAATTTGATGCAAAGAACCGCAAAGCTTTTCTTCTCTTTGAAGTCTTACACCAATTGAATGTAACTCAACAAAATGAGTACAACTTTATTGAAACAGAGGCTGCAAAATCATCAATTACTGATCATTCCACGAAGGCTGCAAACTCTCTCACAGCATCGACGGGGAGTCTTCCACATTCACATCATGGTAAATCTTGCTAAACATCTGCTGAAGAAAAAGAATGGACAATGTCTCTTTGAAAAAAATCCAGTCTGGTTCACACAGCTAACATAGATAAAAAATAATGAGCCTCATCATAGATAAAACCATTTATGGTCATTTGTTGCCTTTTCATTCTCTTTGGCTGCAGATATCACTACGCATAAAGAATAAACCTCTTTCTTTCAGACATTCAAAAGGATATTGCAAATGTCTTTCATTCTTGTTATGTGGAGGAGGCACTGCTGTTCATTATGACAGCCAGATGCAGGTTCTTTTGTTGAAAGCGTATGTTGCTGATGCTTTCCCGGAGCCGTCTGCAGTGTGTGAGTGCACTTCCATGGGCAAAAGGTATCGTCATACTGCTCACACATGGGCTACATGTGCAGAATATGTCTGATTGGATACAGGGGCATCAGAGTACCTTAAGTGTGCACACATGTCTGTTTATGTCAGAGTGTGAAAGTAGCAAGAATGAAAAACAGAATTTTTTTCACAGTTAAACCCCCGCCCCCCCACCCCCCCAACTTTGAAGAAGAACCCAGTTTAGCCTTTCTTATAAAAAGTCCCTCCAGTGTTCCCACAATACCACACCACAAAGTGTAAATGTGACACTGCAGTATACCAGACTTAAAAGTCAAATACCACATACAATCACAACCAGCAGGAGAGAGGGGCATGAGGCCAGACTTTATTCCACACATATCAATCACATACAGCAGCCCAACTATGTGAAGAGGGACAGTTGTCTGGGTTGAAGAAAAAAAAAGAGGAAAAAAGTGAGGAGAAAACAGACATCATTCTGTGCACGTTTTATATTTTCTATACATGCTGGAGTACACTGACAGTCCTCACAGGCTTTGTGGATTACAGGCAAAACATGCATGTGTGTTTTTCATCATGTGCACACATGGTTACACATCTGTTTGCAAAAGCAGCCTTTCCATTTGTGTACATATCTGTATACCTGTTTATACTAACCCCGTGCTGAAACATGATGGTTTGCTCTCTGTAACCTGGTTAGATGTGTTCCTCGGGGTCCTTTTGTTTTGTGTTACCAAACAGCTCGGCTAACTTGGCACAGCTCCAACTTCAACATCAGCCAGAGCGATGGCAGGTCCTGAAGCAAGACATTTGTCTGAGGGCAGAGTGCATGTGTGTGCGTGTGTGCATGACTAAGGGAATGATGACTGACAGTTGGCAGACCTGTAAACAGTCCAACACACTGAACGACTGACAGGCAGATGGACGGACAATGTCAGGACCGTTATACCCGAGTCATTTGATCTGTTTTTTGTAAAAGGCCCAGTTGACCTCCAAAAGCAAGCAGATTAGACCTGTCATGGAACCCACAACACCTGACTCACAACCCCCATCCAGTTCCGCTGCTCCTCCCCCCCCCCGGTTACTCACCAGCCCTTTACTCACCACAAACCAACAGTTCTGAAATACCATTGTTACAGTTTCACATCAGTTACAACTAATGCGCTTGTCTTTTGATGACATCATTAAATGTGTTGGGTTTGAACAAGTCACAAATTAAAACGTGGCTGTTCTTCAGACCGTGAACCTCTAAAGACGAGTAACTGACTAACTTCAACCGGATTTGTGTTTCATGTTGTGCTACAAGAAGATGTTCACCACTGCAATAAGCCCAAGATGTCCTGATGAAAGTTGTAAATGAGAATAAAACACAACTAGCACAAATTTCCTCCTGGTAAGGTAAACCTGAGATCTCCTAACTGGGGAATTATAGCCCTGTTTCCACCAGTGGGTCAAGGTCTGTACATATTTTTTTCTGTTTCCACAAGCAAAGAACAGGACAGCTGCCAGAATATCTAATCTGACCCAGACGACTTTTTTGGGACCTTTCTGTTGGGGTCTCAGTCATACCGATCTGACCCTAAAGGGTTGACCTTGATAAACTGCAATCTGTTGATTGGTCGATAATCATCACTTCCTGTGTGCCTCGGCAATAAGAACAAAGCAGGAACGGTGCCGTGTTAATATCAAGCCACATGCCAAGAAGAAAGAACCCAAAAAGCTGGACGTCCGACATTCTCCTCCTTTGTTTCTGTCGCGGTCTTCTTCATTATAATTCAAGGAAGACATTGCGTTGCTATGACAGTTGGCTGTGGAAATGCACCAGAGATCAGAATTTACCCAGACAAACCACACCAAACCGTCCCGAGCTGGACCCCTTGGTGGAAATGGGACTATTGAGAACAGATGTCCAAACTGTGCCAAACTGTACCAAAATGGCTATTTTGGAGACCTTACCTGAGCTGCCTGTACTAAAACATCTCTGCTTCCCTTTATCAGAGATAATGTTCACATACACTTCCAGTCAAAGGGCTGGACACACTTACCTGTTGGATTTAACAAGAAAGCGTGTCCAGACTTTTGACTGGTGCTGTATTGTGCTAAGATTTCTTTGAGGTTTAGAGCTACAGCTGCATCATTCTTAAGGGATATTCATATTAATTCTGTTAGTAATTGTTTTATTTAAAGTAAGCTTTAAGTATTTTTCATTTTCATTTCATTTGCTTTGTGCATCTTCATTTCTTCTTCACCAGTAACACATATACTGGTATTTACACACCGTAACAAATCTCGCCTCTAACAAAGTGGTCCCTTTACTATCACTCCAACAGTTTTCAAATAGACCTTGTGGTTGCAGAGATATATACTCATTTCATTTTGGGTATGCGATTTTCAAGCAGAGGCTTAAAAACAGGCGCAGGGTTCGAAGAGTTAAATGAAAAAGGTTTGGCAGAGTTTATGCACAGAGAGCAGATGCGCACAGTCCATTCACAACACAATTACTCATAATACTGGTGACACATATGTGACATTGCTCTTAGTGTAGTATTTGCTTGGACCTATTTCTTACATGCACAGCATGTACAGCAGATCAGTCTACAAACACTATAAATCAAGTCCACATGGTCACAACGGCTCAGTGATTAGTCAGACATCCAAACACAGTTTACGCCCTCTAAAGATAACATTATTTCACACAGGCTCTATTATAGCACCAATGTCACACTGAATCAATCTGTTACCTTAACAACACATTCCTCAGATGTGTGTGTGAAGATAAATGTCAAGTTCAAGAAGAGCAGCTCCTGTGCTCTTTTAATGATGATTAGTTCAGATTTAGATAAGCGAAAGTCCCAAAAACAGGGACTAACTAACTAAAGTTCTGACAGATGAGAAGTCATTTTGCCTTCCTGACTCATGTGCATGCAACAGTCCACATAGAAACATATTTTGGGCAGGTGTCCACAGATGCATCTGTCTGGACCTACAGAGAAGCCTGAAAGCATATATTAGCCCCTATTTAAGCATTAGTCACACATTTATTTGTCAGGAAGTTTATATTATTTATAAACATGTCATGAGATATTTTATTTCTGCTTATTACACTGTCCATTCACTTCCTTTCTACATGTGCCACGGTGCTGCTGATGGCTGTCTGGGAGCTTGGCTGGACTGTTGTGTGTAGAAAGTGGAATAGACAGCAAAAAAGAGGTTGCAAATAGTGCTGAGTGAAGCAAATTTACAGGGTGAGATGCTTACGAAAGGACGGATTTGAAGAAAAAGATTCTGTGAGGTTATTGAACACAAAAACTGGACAGGAGCAGCACATTTCTAAAACCAAACATCAGAGTGAGTCCAGTTAAATTTGGGTTATTAGATCCCTGAAGTCTGCGTGATCTGCAGCACAAACTATTTACAGTATGGGTCTGGTGAAAATGACAGGAGGGACCAACACGTAGCCAAAATAGAAGTGAGCTGGCAACAGCAGCTGTCTTTGTGTCACCATCCAAACTTAGCTAAATATATACTACAATCACTCCAAGAAAACACAGACTGGCAGGGTTTCATATTTCTCCTTTTTTCTTAACCTTCCATCCCCTCCTTCTGCACATATTTCTGTCTTAATGTGGAATAAATCATGTCTTGCTTCCGATGAACGGCACCATCCCTACTCGCTTCAACCTGAGATATTAAATTAGGTCAAAAAGGATATAAACTCAGCAGCTCTGCACTATTTTTCGCTTTGTCTTAATCCTGTTAAACATGCAGACACGCATGTAAATTAACTGAAAAATCATACATGCCCCAGCAAAGAGACCTTCCTTTGAAATGTTGGGTCTACTGTCATGTCTGGGACATGGCCCAGGGGAAAACATGAAAGGCGATCAGCCAGTTTAGAGAAGCCAGTATTAATAAACGTGGTCATAGAGCAGCGGAGAGACAAAGGAAAGACACAGCATTACAGGCTGAATGCTGACCCCACTTTACTGAGGTCCTGCTGAGAGGAGGAAGAGGAGGAGGAGGACAGGGAAGATGGAGAAGAGGCAGTTAAGTGAAGAACAGGAGGAGAGTCACCACACAGAGGGAGAAAAATGATCTGAGGAAACTCCAAACATGAGGATATTGTTTGAAAAATAAAGATAATGGATGGTGTAATAGGTTGAGACACTGGGAGGGAGTTGGGTAATGACAATATGCAGAGAAAGAGAGATGCTGGGGGGAAGGATAGAAGGAAACAGGGAGAAAGATGGCAATGGGAAGCTTGGAGGAATGTGAGAGAGGCAGAGGAGGGGGTCACACCAGGAAGGCTTCCAGCTGCGCTCCCTCCATTCAGATCTTATCTGGCTTGTTTGCTTGGGGTACACACAGGACTTCCACACCCTCCCAACCCACCCACATCCCCGCAGTCAATCGCTCTGCTCACTTTTTGTGTCGTTAGCTTTGTCCCCAAACACATGCATGCAGTTATGCACATGGACAAAGAAACCCACAAAGGACATTCAGACATTCAAACATAAAAAATCCAGGCGAGGAAAGGTAAGTATCTGGCCTGTGTCTTCGACAGACGAAGAAACAAACATAGACTAAGTGAATGTTTGAATAAAGTTCAAACATGATCCGACCAAATAAAATGAGAAAATTCCCTGAGGAAGTTAGTTATTGTCCTAAAAGACAAACTGTCACATCACTCTAATTTGATCAAAACATCTGCCTCAAACATATCAGCAGGACATTCTTTTGCCGAGAAAGATGTCTCCAAGACATCTGCTTCTTAAAGAGGCTCAGCAGGAGCTCTGTTTCCTAAATGTGCCAGGTTGAAATGTTGTCCAGAAAGTCAGGTCTGTGCTCTTGAAAACCTATAACATTTAAAGATATTGTGGAGGACTTTCTGGGAATCAGAGTATTTAGGCTCTTTTAAAGAGGATGTTGGCGTAGAAAGGTAGGCAGCAATAAGAAATCGGCTTTAAAAATTCATGAGCATGTCAAATACATTGTTCAAACCTTGAAAATATCAAAGCTGAGAGGCTGAGTTTTCTTTTTTTTTGTGTGTGCTTCCTTTAGAGACACCAGATATTGAAGGGGAAAAAACAATAAAGTGTTTGACTGTACATTCATACAGGAGTTTAAACCAGCAGGTCAAAGTGGATGAAGTGGATAAGTTTACAGGCACTCAGACATCACTCATCGGCTCGCAACTACAACACAACAGCAACATGTGTTTCAGGAACTGTGCGAGATTTGTCTCTTTTTATTTAGTCCTGCAAGAATCCCCCCAGTTAAACTCTTTTGTCGTGGTTTGGCTGGTGTTCCTCATAAAGACAGCAAAGAATCTTATAAATTCGTTTTTTTGTTTTTTTTTGTTGTTGTTTTTTGCAAAACATGTGAATTAAGAGAAAAAAGAAATCAACAACACACATACTTCACATTTTATTGCTCATGCCTTTCAAAATTCTTAATCGTCCTTGCAAATCTTAACAACTGCACTTTTATACAGCTTGCATTATTTTTTTCCACCTTCTTTTAAAAAATGTATATTGAGCCAGTTCTTTCAATTAAAACCAGGTTAGAGAAGTACTGGTGGTTTGGCTGTGACTCACAACAACATGTTTTATGATGAGCAGCCTGATTTAGATCTCCTAATTGGCCCGTTGTGTGTTATAAATAAGTCTCCAATTTAAGGGCCAATTCAGGCAGTTATAGCTGTGTATACATAGTTGTGTGGTTAAAGAGTCAAGCTCTTTGTTTAGAATGTAAAAGGAATCATATGGAGCTTGAGGTGAGTTCTGCATGCCAAACCAGTGTTGCAATAATAACATATTTGCTTACTAAGGCAATTTACAGTGATTGAAAGACAGTAGAATACATCAGAATATCAAATTCCATCTGATCATCTAGCATATATCTTTAATTCCATTCATCAGAATCACATTGCGTACATTAGTCTCTCTGATGCTCCCTCCCGCCACTTCTCAACTTTCTCCACACATCCACTTTCTTTGTCCTCGCTCCAAATCACACAATCAGAACCACATGGACGTGAGAAAACACTCCAAGTAAATAAACAAAACCAAAAAGGGTCTGCTCCGTTCCAAAAATGTATTAAGAAGTATTAACAGCAAGGAAAACAGTGACAGTGCCGTAAGAATGTCTGCCTGCATCTGACCGTATGTTTGAATGAGCTGCAGCCTTTTGAAGTGAGTCAATGCGGCAACTCATGAAATGCGACGATGTGCAGATGCAGAAAAAGACAAACACACACATGCTTAATTGTGCTCCAGGTTTAGATCGCGTTTATGCAAGTCTGATGCTTCAACACCTTCAGGTTTCTATCTAAACCTGGTTGTGTGTGTGTGTGTGTGTGTGTGCGTGTGTGTGAGAGAGGTGCATTGTCCAAAAAAAGACCAGATGTGTACTGAAAGGTAGGGGGAACATAATTTGGATGAAGGCTAAGAGTAAATGAGAGAATGAGAGGAAAAAGATGGTAGAATTGATAGATTGTCCACATGTTGAACCGAGATATTTCATGTGTAACCTGAGCTGGCTGGACATCTGTGATATACTCTCCTGGCTCCCAAAATGCACTCAGGACTCATTTTTATTATGATTCTTCTGCGAAACAGCAAATATGCAGATAAGAAGTCCCGATAGAGGAGATGGGCTGTTGAATGGTCTGCAGAGATGTAGGAACACACACACGCTCACGCTCTTGAGACTTACAACACATGTGCTCGGTGAGCCAACTGGCAGGCCCAATCGTATGCACATCGCCACAAAAACGCACACAAATGTTTGTTCTGTATGTACTCAACAGATGGAACGCTGATTGAGAATCTAAAAAAAGTTTCAGCATGTGCAACGTTCTGTGTTTCGGTATAGGTTCCTCCTTCCTTGCTGCCCCCATCTTTGCCTCCATCTGGCCTCCGCAGCTACACAGCGCGCAGCGGCTGCAGCGACAGTATCCCCCCCCCCCCCCCCCCCCCCCCCCCCCCCCCCCCCACC
>JAOXYM010000007.1:23451562-23473946 GCA_028567055.1 Leptatherina wallacei | reverse complement strand
TTTATTATTTTGTTATTTCACTTTCATTTTAATTCTCCTTACTGCTTTCTGCACCTGTAATGTAATGTTTTTATGTAAAGCACCTTGAATTGTCATGTACATGAAATGTGCTATACAAATAAACTTGTCTTGCCTTATAGAATGATTTTTATTGTTTTAAATGAAAATCATGAATTTTAACATCATGCAGTTCGAGGGAGAACAGAACAGCCTCGTGGGTTGTTAGTTCATGTAACCAACTTTAATTATATTCAAAGACGTGCAACCTCCAGTGCAACCTCCAGTGATTGTGAAAGCAACTCTATGTGAAATGTAAACATGGTGCCCAGAGAGGTGACAGCAGTATAGTACAAAAAATTTATTTTAGGCTTAACTACGATTTTTCCCTTTAATCAAAGAATTTCAATGCCCAGGAAGTAAAGTGTTTAAGGAAAGTGTTGTATAAACTAAAGTGAAACACAGTTGTCATATATTGGCTTCGAACACATGGTGCATGAAAGTGCTGTGCATGTTGAAACTTTGAAATCCTCCCCTGCTGCCTGTAGTAAGGGTACTTTACAGGATAGCGTCATGGGTTGTATTTAACTATAAGACATGACCCATTTGGTTGAAAACTCCAGTGTATAGCTACTGAGAGCTCCAACACACAAAATTGGTACTGGATTTATATATTTTTATATATCTGGTGGAATTCAATTGTGTAGAATAGTCATTCCCCTAGAAACCCGTCTCAAATATTCACCTCAGGCTGAGACTTACGCAATTTATTAACATCCATCTACCAACTAAATCCCTCCAGTTATTCAGGAGGCAGCATTCCCCCTTTCTCCTTACAAATAAACTTAGCCCACTGTTGCCCTTCCAAAAGCTTCCAAATAAGAACAAGATATCAGGAGGAGTCATTCAGTTTTATTCCCTTCTGGCAGTGACCAGGGAACCACAGACATCAGATGAGGGATAGACGTAACCTGAGGAGAAGAGGCTTACACAGCTGCTGGATATACCACAGCGGTGTCTGTAGTTTGTGACGTGATGCTGAATACAAAGCTGAGGTAAACCATCAAATCAAAACAAATTCCTGGCTTAAATTTTTCCCGCATAAAATATTAATCAAACAAATTATCTCTGAAAGAAGTAGAGTATATGAAATTATACAGCTGAGCAAAAGAATTTTGAATGTATAATTGCTAAAAAACTACACTGCAGATATCATCCGACAGACCAACTCCAATCTGTAAATAGGTCCTATGTGTTTCAGTGTATCAGTGGGGTAGAAACTATTTTGTATTTTAAAGATTGCATATTTTACACCCCAGATTGAAATCCCCTTCGTCCTGCAGCATAAAGCAATAAAGCCACCTGGATTTTATGCCACAGGATACCTTCCTCATAACCGACCTCATACACAGTGAATTTAAAGCGATGCAGCCAGGTCTCCACGAGACACACACTAAAACATGCGCCCTCAGACATCAAAACAAACGCATGCTCACGAAGAATACCCCTGCAAGCACACACGTACAGAGACATGGCGAAAAAGTGTGCACACACTGTGCTAGGTATGTGCTCTGGTCCAGCTTTTTAATGCTGCTGCAGCCGTAAGTTAAACAAATCTAAAACAAAACCATTTATAGCGAGAAATTTCCTGCAGTTATTGTTTTAAAATGGCCATTAATGGATCTTGTATGCCTTGTGTAGTCTTCCTGTGGCAAAAGGCTAGAGGCCTATAGGTAGCTGCAAGCTTCCTGTCTGATTTATTATGGCTTTAAAAACAAAATGCTGACCTGGGGGGTGGTGGCCCCACTGTGGGGCTCCATCTCCCAAAAGCTAGCTTTCCCCCTCACCTCCTCCAGGTGGTAGAGCAGGATGCTGGGCAGGGAGAGCGTGCGGTTTCCCCTCTGCCTCCAAGGAGAGAGTTTGATCCCCAGACGGGCTGGTTAACAGCAACAGGCTGCAGAGGGGTTTCAAACAAGAAGTGGTAGAGTATTTCTAAGCTTACGTAGCCATCACACTACTGCAAACTATGGAGGGAGTAAAATGATCACCCCTTAGCATATATAGGAATTTAGAGACTATAAAAACCAGAAAGCTATGCTTTTCATATCTTTTATAGGAATGTGCACATGGAACCCTGCTGTGAGCATGCTCTCTCAATTATATACATAAACACAAACACGCAAATACGGGGGGCTGTGTCCTCCGTTTAGTGTGCAAATGAGCTCTTATCTGATGGAAATTGATCTGACTGCACAGCAAGAGGCCTGACCTCTTGGCCTCATATACACCAACACCAAAGACTTCGATGCCCCACAGATTGAATGAGCTCAGTATAGCTACAACAAGACACGCTCAAGCTCTTGAAACTGGTACGAGACTATAGCTGATACCCCATAACTGCAAAAAACAGCAGTTTGAAAGAAAATGTTAGGAATTTCCAAAATCTTGTAATTGATTCTTTTGAGTGACAAACTGTCCAAAGACCAATATCTTCAACTCACAGTCAGAAAAGACAAACAGACAACAAATCATCACAATGGAGAAGCTGTAACTTTTGGATACTGTCCAGCAGACTTTGTACTCCCTATCAGACCTGTTATAGTCTTTAAAGGCAAGTTGAAGAGATGACAATAGGCTCCCCTTATGCAGGGGCACAAACAGCCTTCACATGACTCTAATAACTGCAGGCACCACAGAGGTGTTCAACAGTAAGTAATGAATGAATGCACACATGAATGTCTGTATAAAAAGCTTACTATATATTATATACATGTGTGAGAGTGAGTTGAGGGAGCTGGTGGGTGTTAATTGCAAACACCTGAAGCTTGTAAGCCAACATGTTCTCAGTGACAGTTTGCTTAACACTTAACGACTGCGGGCCATATTGTATCTGTGAGCATAAAACTGTCACAAAGTGAGGACACAAAGAGCGAACCTTCCTCCGGTCAACAGCTCGGGATCAGACACTATCTAGTTATAGACAGTAGGCCTATCTCTGTTTGTCCGGCAGTGACGAAGCCAAAGGGCTGTGTAATGAAAGTGCGTTTTTTTTTCTTTTTTTAATGAGAGGAAATTGTCAGGACTGTCAATGAAATATTCAACATCATAATTTCCAGTGCAGCTGCGAAAGTGCTGCCCCCTGTTGGTGCCCTCACCATCGTGCATGCTGAAAGGTGAGCACCCTGTTGTGGAGGGCATAGCTTTAATGGCAGAAATGCCACTCGTGCTGTGTGGTAGTGTGTCTCTCTCTTTCTCACACACACACAGGCTGAAATACCTCAGCCTGTGATCCCAGTGGTAAAAGATTCAAGTTTCAGGTGGTGAGAGTTGGTGCTAAAGGGAGATGAGGGTCTCTTCTTACAGCGTCGTGTTGGGAGAGGAGCCTCTGTCGGCCCCTCAAACGCTCAGGGACAGAAACTCTTGATGCGGCTCACGCAGCCACATTTCTGAAAGCTCTATCGCAAGGATGCACACGAGATAAACACATGTAACCAAGGCACACTCGAGATACACTCACATTAATACATTTGTCACGCAAAAATTGTGCATGTGCACATCCTTGATAGCAGAATTTAGAGTGGAAAAATCTTTCTTAACAAAGGAAATTAACAACATTGATGTGTACATATTGAGGAATCTAATGGCCGAGGTCTGAAAAGTTCACAAGCTTTCAGTTGCATCAAAGCTGCAATGAACAGCACAGCCGTTTATTTCACTAAATATAGGAAACCCCATCGCCACAGCAGAAACAAAAGAAAAAAGACAGAACTGTAAATAAACTTCATAGTAGCTGCAAAGGGATTATATGTCAGCGCGAAGAAAAAAGAGGGAAAAAAAGTACTCAGCAGGTTGGTGAAATTTACAGGTAAGTGTAGCACTTATTTCAAAAAGAACTACTTTATACTGAAGGAGAAATTCCACTTCTCTGATGCAATACCACCACCCAACAAACTGGAAAACAGAATATGTGCACAGTGTGCCAGAAATTCCCCTTGTGAATGTTTTTATCTCCTTCTGTTGCAGGGCTGTTCACACCCAAAGACCCAAAGATGATGAGATTACCAAAAAAAATGCAGGTAAGTACGTGAAAGAGTCATCTTTTTAGTACGAAAATTTAGGGAAAGAAAAAAATCCAAAAGAGCCGATGACAAGATTCAACCTTAAGCTGCAAGTTAAAAACAAAAACAAAACAACTAAACAACCAAAAGTTGAATGTCTGAATGTCGGCTTCAATAAAACACACACACTCACATCCTGTTGCTACAAGCCAAAGGATTTTAGTCAATAAAGCACAACTTCGCCTTCCATTAGTCAAGTAAAATATGTAAACTATCAAATGTGCCGCTGGTCAACAGCTCACTCAGACTGAAGCTCATGCTTCACCAATATGTGTGGGCACCTCTCAGCACGTTCATCACAGCAAATAGCAACTTAACCTCAAATGGAAGAGATAGCATCTTTCTTCAATTCACAAGCATTATGGGGGATCGTTGTGTGTAACCTGATGTGGATCACACACTGTTCTCCACTCTGGGAACTACCAAAAGCCATGTAATGGACACCACAAGTCAAATGTGGCCAATCCTGGCACACGGCTGTTCTGTCTAAAGTGAGCATCCCCTCACTGACACAGGGCTGCAGGGCTCAGGCTGGATGTCCCGAACCATACTGATGTGCTGAGTACTTAGCCCTACAGTCACAGCAGGAGCCTTACGCAGACATAGGGGGATGTAACCCCCCCCCCCTACACACACACACACACACACACACACACACACACACAAAAGGCCAAAAGCATCAGAGGCAGACAGACAAACTGGTTTCACAAACACACTTAGAAATTAAATTTAAGCTGAGACAGAACACCAGCTTTTGTTGCCTTGATTGTTTTTGTGTTTATGTGACAATAAAGAAGAGATGGGTACCTGGAGGACAGGAGCACTCAGGGCCAGCATCCCTCGCTGTCCGCAGTTTGGGCATCAGAGTCACCACTTTCTGCAAACACAAAGAGAACATTTCAGTGAGAAAAACAAGCATACAATTTACAGTTTTCGGATCATAGTCTCTCAGCCTTTAACATGTAGCTCAAATTTCTTTCTATGTTCATGCAGAGGGCATAGTTTGATGTCTATCATCAGTGGCTGGCACTCCATATAGAGAATGTCAGCAGCAGTATCTTCCCTTTAGGTTGTAATTTCAAAGAAATTCTTTTCAGGAAAATAAATTAGGACGCAAATAGCACAATGTGTCAACCTTCACAGCACATGCCCTCTATTTTACGCACGATTTACGCACAGACGAGCAAATATTCACAAGAGCAACACATGGATTTATCTGCGACAATGAGCCGGTGTTAGCCAAACCCCCAATACACAACATGTACCTCTTCAATGAGCTTCCCTATTGGGATGCTCAGCTCTGAAATTAGGGTCCCATCCTCGTTTTGAAAAGATGTGTGCGTGGGTTGGAAGATGGACGCTTTGTCCATCTCCATCTGCAGTCGGTTCTCCAGCTGGTAGGTCTTGAAGCTCATCAGAAGACTCACGGTGATGGAGCTCAGGGATATCAGCAAGCAGAGAGTGATGGGAAAACCTGGCAGCCACCGGTGGACCACGGACTTGGGGGTACACTGACACACTGGTTTACTTTCCCCGATAGAGTCGCTGGCTGTATCCATGCTGCGATCCTGCTTCAAAGTCCCCTCAGTGAGCATAAAACAACCCAAATGACTTCTTTGGTTGATACAGTTCTGCTACTGAACTGTTAAAGAGGTCCGTGGACTTACTAAGCAGCGCACCTAACACATTCAATACACCCGACAACAGCACTGTGGGCTCAGGGTTCAAAGCGCTGTCTTAAATTAGTCCTGGAATAAACTGCTGCAGCAGCGGCGCGCACGGGGTTTACGCCACGGGTGTAACAGCTATGATTGCCAACCAGGGAGGATCGTCAGGTCGGAGATTTTTGTAAGAAAGTATCTCTTATAGAGATGTACAAGTTAAACTACAGATGGGTCCAGTTGTTTGACTCTCTAAAGTTGCGTCTGCAACTAGTTGAGACGAGCCCGCCCCGCTGACCACGTGGGAGACTGAAGATTGACAGCTGAGTGTAAAACTGTCCTGATCAACTTGTGATCGTTCTTCTATCCGTTCAACTCAGCTCCTGCGTGTTATTTTTTTTTTTTTACATTATTTCCCATGAAAGTATCCAGGAAACTGCGCACAGTAATGAAGAGGTTACTATCCTGTACTAAGATGTTCAGAATAATCTGAACGTGATCATTTAAGTTAATGTTAAAATCAACTCCCAAATAGCCTACAGGACCAGTTCCATCATCTTTGTAGACTTGTCGGTGTATAGGCTACTTTTCAACAAAGTTTATTTTACATAACTTAATTGGCGATAGAAGTTTGGAATATAGACGATTTCAGTTTCCTCGTGTTCGTTCTGATTTCAGTTTTAGTAGCTGAACAATTTCAGTCATTTTGAACAGCTGTTTCTCCCTCATCATTGTGAGGGTAGGTCACTTTCATGTTTAGGTTGAAATAATCTAATCTCAGTTCTGAAAAAAAGCCAGACTAACATTTCTCCAGGTTTAACGTGTTATACTCATGCCGACTTTGACGTTCAGAGATGATCATTTATTTCAGACAGGTGACTTGCAGTAATAAAGGCTGTTTGCTGCCATCACGTGGACAAATCAAGCTACTGCAATAAATAACTCAAACAGTTTTTATTATCAGTTGTCACGTTTATTGACATTATGCAAACTTGACATCACCAGTGAAAAAAAGAGAAGTATCTACACAAAACTATATACATTTTTTTGCCTGCAATATCTTTTAATAGATCTACAATCCCAAACAATGTTTGTAAAACTGATAAAGGATTTAAGATTTCCTCAATGTTACTCCTCACCCATTTCACATTGCACAGAACACAGAAAAACACAAAAACAAAAAAAAGCCTGTACTTTTAGATAGAAGCAAAGTTCCACCAATATGTCTAGATGCTACAATTTCAATTTAAACAGCAAATAAATACACTGCCACTTGTAGGGTAGGGGTGAAAGCAAAAAGTAGTAAATACAACTTATTAATGAATAAAGACATTGGTGCAGGGGACAGGGACACAGTAAAGCAGGGCAGTGACTGATACAGTCAAAGTACAACTCTCCTGGAGAGTCAGGAAGTGAAGGCTGGTACTGCGCAAAAAGATAAAATATTGTGGTGACAGGCTGGCCCTGACCAAGGGTACGGGTCAGAGGTTTAAATGTTCAGCAGTTCAGCCTCATTTGCTACCACCACTGCTGTTGCTGCTGCTTCGGCTGCTGATGTCTTTGCTGTTGCTTTTTCTAATGCTGCTGCTGGTGCTGCTGCTGCTCTTGTAGTAGCAGGAGAAGAAGGGATGTCGAAGGGCCTGCTCCAGACTGAATCGTTTAGTTGGGTCGTACTCCATCATCTTCTCGATCAGGTCAAAAAGCTGCCGGTGGTCTTCACCTTTTGACACTATGTAATGCTGTTGGAGGAGGGAAAGACAATTTTAAGTCACTCTTTGCAGGTGAGCTTTTCATTAACTCTTAAATTATCTAGGTGCTTGGTAACGGTAAAAGATGCAGTACATTTGATGAACATGGTTATCTGTGCCAGAGTTTATCTTGTTAGTATGGTTAGGTATGAGGGGCCGTGTAGGTCATAATACATTCTCACAACTCATATACATACATTTTCATTCTCACATACGTTATTCTTACTATCTCACAAACATATGTTTTGCTCTAATTTAGTGTAGGCTATATAGTTAATACAATAACACCTGCATGTAAAATAAAGAATACATGTATGTAAGAGAAGTATGTATGTGTGAGGGAAAGTATAGTGGAAACGGAAGGCAGGGATATTATCGCCCTGTCATTGGCTGAGAAGCAGGCACAGGGCTGTCTTGGTCCCGCTCAAAATGGGTGGAACAAAATGAGGCAGAAGTGTGGGAAAACGTCAATACTTTTGTTAGTAACTCTAATAGCGTTACTCTTTAAATAAAGTAACTCAGTTACCATTACCATATGGTGCGTTTACTAGCTAAATTAATCAATTTTAGCCAGGAGCTGTGTGCTTCTTCCTGTTTACAGTGGTGATGATTCGAGGGCAGTCTCTTATCATTCGCTTGTTAAAAATCAATTTGTTTTTTTTCTTCTTCTGTGAAGTCACTAATATCGTCAGTCGCGGGTGCAAGGTTTTTGGGCTTGTTTTATTGGTGTACTTATTTGTGCTTCCTCTGCTCCTGCTGTGAAGCCCTCCTGATTTTGTCAAAGCTGTCCACAATAAAGCAACAACCTCTGGATGCAGAATAGGAAACGTGAACGCATCAGTCCTTTTTTCCCTCCCACTACAAACTAGTGTGTGCAGTGTTTCCTTGGTTACAGAGTCCCGCCAGAACAGATGGAATGAATTATGGCCTATATGGCCCCTCATAGTTAGGCATCAATAGTGTGTCACTAACATTTGACCAAATGTGGGAGATGGCCCAATTGATGAGCTAAACCTTTTTGTCAATCCATACCAATTTTAATCATTTATTTTTATTCTGCTTCAGAGGAGGAACGTTGTTTCAGACCACTATTTTAGATTTATTTGTTGCGATACAAAAACACTCAAAGTCAACACCATCTTACCTTGAGGGGCTTGCAGTGTTTCCTCACATATCTACCAGAAGAGCTGTGAACATCCCAGTCCAGCTTATTTCTATGAACATAGCGACGTTTCCTATAAAAAAAAAGAAGAAAAAGATGAAATTATTACACAATTATATTTCAGGGGACCCCAGGTTGGGAATAACTGACAGTACAGTTGAAGATTTTTAGGGCCTTGATCAATGATGGAAATACCTGTGAAAAAAATGCAAGTCAACAAAGTATACAGGCCAGCTGAAACCATGAACCCTTACTTGGTTTTCTCCAGAAGGTTCACAGGGATGGGGCCCAGGACTCTCTCCATCATAGCAAGGTGCTCTTTACTGTCGTGTGTCTAAAAGAAAGAACTCTGTTAATTAAGCTTACATACTGTGAAAAATTGTGGTGGTGGTGGGTTTCCTTCATTATGCTCTCTGCTGCCCCCTACCTGGAAGAGGGTAGTTCCAAGATAATACTCAATGAGTATACAGCCAATACTCCAGACATCACAGGAATGGTCCCATCCCAAGTCTGAAAGCCAAAAAATAATTTAAGACACCAATAAAGGTTGCACTAGGTCATATAACTGCACAAGAACATAAGCGCTTACCTAAAATAACTTCAGGAGCACGATAGTGACGTGTTGACACTACAGAAGTATGGTGCTCATGATCATAGGTGGCGTTGCCAAAATCTACAATTTTCACGTCTGGGTTCTTCAGTGTTCGTTCATCACGTCTCTGAGGCCAAAAGAAAAACATAAAAAAGGTCACACAGATGCTATTAAAAACACATTTTCAACTTCTTCTACAAATTACACATATATGATCCCTCATTTCACTACCTTTTCACGGTTGTATTCCATGTCATAGTGTGAATCTATGAAGAGAATATTTTCAGGCTTCAAATCTGTGTGAGTTAGCTTGTTCCTGTGCAGAACTGAAAGACACAGCAAAGTTGTTAGATTCAAGCCAATTTTGAACATTATATCCACAAACATTGTGTAATACTCACATTTTACAGCTCGAATGATCTGGTAAGCCATATGCCTGATTTGTTCGACAGGAAAAGGCTGGAAGTTGTTTTCTTTCAGGAAATCATATGTGCTGAGGCCAAGGAGCTCAAAAGCAATACAAATGTGTCCATGGAAGTCAAACCAGTCCAGCATATGCACACAAGCACTATAAACAAGGAAAAATAGGAAAAGGGAGAAAGGATGGAAATTAGTTTTGCTATAATCCTGCATGTTTTACATGATGCATGTATATTGATATGCACTGTCCCTTTAAAAAATTAATAAAAAATAATGGGGATGAAAGGGAAAGTATTATGTAACATAAAGTGTTAGGGAAAACTAGTGTGTATTTTCGCAGCACAGTGTATTTAGTAACAGCTGCATTTACTTACTATCTCCTGCCAGCATCCAGGGAGTTCAACTGTTTAAGCACCTCTACCTCAGACAAAGCTGCCTCTCGGTAGCGGTCTATATTTTTAATAATCTTCAGAGCCACTCGAGCTCCATCACTGAAACACATGGAAGTGTGTAAACATTTTTTAGAAATTATTTAAAAACCAGTTAACAAAAAAAAGAAACCAAATCAATAGATTTAATTCACATTAAGCTATGGTTAACTCTTAAGAACTTACTTGGAGTGATCAATGCACTCGACGACTTTCCCAAAGGCACCTTCTCCTAGAGTACACACAATCTCATCTATGAAAATAGAGAGTTAAAGTTAGACATCAAGCACTGACAAATTAAAGCATTGGCCTTTTTCCTGGTACACTGCATGATGTTACATTGCTCCTTTTAACTATCAAAAACAGGCCTCTGAACACTGGCATACAACTGAATACTTAATGTTACATTGACAAGACACAACTAGTCAAATAAATAGACAAATTGATTTTAAAAAATTAAATGAATATAAATAAAAAATAAAAATTAGTCTAAAGGCCCAAATATCTCAGCCTTTTAAATTAATGTTTGGAAATAACCAGACGAGAGTGAGAGAGAAAGTGTGAACAACAGAAAAAAAAAGTATATATTCTATACATCTCGCTCTCAGCATGTCTCCACTGTGATAGATGAGGTGACCCTCGCCATCATCCTCAACACTCCTGGATCTTTTCCTGCTCCTGCGGTGATGGCTCCTCCTCTGCACCGGAACCGCCGCAATCCGCCATCACATCAATAACCCATCAGCCAGCACCCGGCCACCACAATGCGACATCGTCATTCATTCAACCAGGCCAAGGGGGGAGGTGTAGGGGTGGATAGATTCAGCCCGTTCAGTAACACCACCAGGCGAATGGACGGAGCAGCAAATGCAAATTCAGCCCCGTCAGAAATTGGGCGCCAGCCACCACATGGTGTGTGTTACAGAAGAAAAACATGGCAACAAGATTTTCAGATGAGAGACTTTCTCAGAGTAGTACAGAAAAAAACTCAACTTAATTACACTCTTTCTACATAATTTCTTTTTCATATTTCCTACAGTTTTTTATTAATTTACCATCACGTCCCATGAATTCCCACTAAGATCACATCACAAATACTGGGTTCATATCTCAAACACACACAAGTCCTTACTTCCTGAGCCCCAATCTATGCTATATGTCATTACTGGAAATCATGCTTAATAGAGTACGACATACAGATAAAGGAAGTCAAAGAGATGGATGCTTAGCATTGGCTAAACACCAGTGATAATGACCCATTCAATATGGTGATAAAGACAGGGGTTGGGGGTAGAGGGGAGAAGGAGGTTCCCGTACCGTGGAGGATCCAGGTTGAGATTGGCTGCGTCTGCGCCTTCTCTCTCTGTGCCTGCGACTGCCGCGCCTACTGCGCCCACTACGCCCAGAGGACTTGCTATAGTGGTGCCAATCACGGTCTCTGTCCTTGTAGGTGCGTTCATGGCTGTTGTCTTCACAGGTCATTTCCCAGTTATAGTCCAGACTGTGCTCTTCCTGAAAATCCAGCCTCTGGTTTAAGCTACGGACCTCCAGATAATGCCTGCAATCAAACGAAGGAGCACACACACAGGTCAAAACAAACACTACAAAAAACAGGTCAGATAAAGTACAGCCCCGTACCTTGAGTGCTCAAGCACTAAAATGACGACTGGATGCAATAGCACCAATGACCAACGTATTGCCTGAAACTCTATCCTCTAGCCTTTTATGTAACATTTTCTATTAGCAACGTGCTGATTTACAGCAACTAAATACACCACATCCTGTTCAATAAGTGGCTGCAGATCAGAGGGCAAGATTATCCAGATTATCACAGCAGAAATAGTCCTGATGAGTGTACAAAAGTCAGCCTGTAACTTCACACGTTTGGGCAAATTTCACTTTTATATAGCCATCTCCTCAGCAACTCTAGCTTCCTACCTTTAAAAAGCATTCACCTTGACACAGAGCCACATTGGCAGAGTTGATTTGCAGGTCACTGAAAGTTGATGGTGTGTAATATAACCCATGATCCAGACATTAACATCTATGAAATCACATAAACACAAAAACTGCTCCCCCCCCCCTCGCTTAGAAAAAACTTATATAAAAAAATCTTATATAAACTTTACTTAAAAAAACAACAACAAAAAAATACCCAAATATGACTGTGTTTCCAGTCACATGAAGCAAACTCCACCCCAGGCATGCCTTGGTAGCATCTAAAAAAGACCAAGAAATATCAACAGCCTTAGCACCCAGTTGGTATCAAGTTGTCTTCCAAGAAGTCTGCCTCTCTACAGAATCAAAATTAGAGTAGATCTGGAAACAACTAATGTAACCCCCATGGACCATCAGGCAGGTCCACATAGCTTGCAAAACAAAAATGCAACCTGAAGCTTTACTTGATGAACAAAAAACAGCTTTTTCACTGTGCTATTAAAAAAACAAAACATTTCCATAACTGATCGTACAAATTTTTTAGTTAATTTTAAATCCAAATACTGCATATCGTAGGTAATGGTATTCAGCAATTTAAGTGCAGTTTGTTTATGTATACATTGTATATCTATAATAGAAATTAATGTTGGGAATCATGTAGCTGTCCATTTTCATAGTTTCTCAAATCGGAAACCACAGCTGACGAACTACTCATGAGCTGTCTGTTTTTTGTTTTATTTGTGTTTTGTTTTTGAACAAAGGGTGGCCTCTCCTGATTTACAGCAAAACAAACCTACCTTTAGCGATCAAAAATTTACCTTTGACTAGCTTCTGTTTTATGTTTTCAGGGACAGACTACAGTATTGCTCAATATCAATTTCTGCAATGAAATAACGTATGAAAGGAAAAATTGAAGAGCACATTTCTTTTTTCCTTTAGTCCTATAATGTCTGCATTAATCAGTTTTATTCTACCCACAATGCAGACTAACCCTTGGTAGCATTTGATGTGCTGTGCACTACATTGCATCAGTTTCATACTGCTTCTCATCTATTTTTTAAACAAGTGTATCTTACAATCCAAACATCCAATAACACTCTCAGGAGCCACTTTGCATTACAAAAACTGATATTTACCCCTCATACATGTTGTGGTTACGCTGAGTTCTTCTGGATCTATTTTCTCTTTCACTGCTGGGTGAATCTTGCCTTCTCCGCTTACACTCCATTCTTTCTTCCCAGCTGTATTCATCGAGCCAGACACCTGGGGAGCGCATTCGCTTTGAGTGGCGCATCTGGAAGGCATAGAAAAACAAATTATAGCTCTATAAACTGGAGCATCGCTAAATCCTGAATTAGGGTTGGGGATCAAGCATCAATTGGAACTGGGACTAACTCTCCGATTCTCCCGGAATTGTTGAATTTTTTTAATTTCAAGTCCTCGTAGTTTCGATGCCCAGTCCGCAGAACACCAACGAAAAAAAATCCACTGGAAGTGTTTGTGCTGATAAATATAACAAGTCAGCGCGTTGCAACCCTTGTAAAAAATATATCATATGAGGAAAAACTACAAAATAGCGTACATATCAACATTGAGGCAGCTAATGAGTTATACTCAACCTGAAACGGTGGCTCAACTCAAATGCAAATATCTAGCTAATGTTAGCCCATGTATTTTTTTCAGACATTCGACCTGATATATTTGTATTCAAGTTCCTAAATTTGATAATTATATATTAGTTGAAAACAGCCCTGTGAGAAATTTATAGTCAAGTTAAATAAAGTAAAACGTTCATAAAATCTAAATTCCTGGAAAAGTTCAGACAGTTTCATCCACAAAGACCTTTGGTCAGCTTACTCATTAAAACATGTAAACTTTTTTGACCCTCCCTCTTAAAAAATAGTAATCGCGAATGGTTAGGAACCGGAATCGAAACAAGGAACCATAATCGTTCAAATTCAAACGATGCGAAACCCTATCCGGAATGGTCATATATTTAAGAATCTGTCAGTGTTTGTACCATCTTCCAACAGTAGCCTTAGTTTTAGGAGAAAAATAAATATTCCATCCCACATTATGAATGTGAAAGTACATTTCATGTAGACGCAGCTACCTAAAATGGAGGGCTGAATAACAACAAACAATGTTTAGGTCAATCTTATCTCAAGCAACCTCGTTATCACGTTAATCTTTAACAACCGTGAAAATTCTACGCAGGCTTGAGACACCAACTGGAAAGGACTTGTAGCATAGCTCTTATCGGGTAAATACAGCCCTCCTTGGTTATTCACTTCCTGACCAAACAGGACTAACATGTTTAGGTGCCAAAATAAAAACACGGCGAAAACAATATATGGAGCTGGAGAAAAATAATTCGAAAAAAACTCCCCACGTCACACAATGATAAAAACTGATTTGCACTAATACAGAGACAATGCATTATACGCCATTAAAAGCAGTCAAATTACCTTATGGTTCAGGGATCTGGTTAACAATCGACGTTATGAAAACGATTAGATAACTGAAGGTCTTAAAGGTTTTGGCCTTGTTTAAACAATCTGTTTCGTCGTCTGTAAACATTTGCATTCGGGAAATAAACAATATCAGGGAATTTAAAGTATCTGACTAAACTATTCAACTTCCAAGATGTTTAACGGACAAAAACGGGTGCACGCCTTTATTTTCGTGTCGATCTATCTCGTGGTGGCGACCTACGGCCTGTTAAGACATTATCGTCACAAATGTCCAACTTTAAATAGAGACACGCAATGTTTAGTTTAAATTTGTACGCACAAAATACGAACAAAAGAAAGTAAAGAAATATTTGCAAACAAATCGAAAACTGAACCAAAAATGGAGTTCTTCGAGGATATACGGCGTTAGCTTGCAGCTCTTCGTTAGCCAAGCACATCTGCCATGTTGGCGAGACGTCGAATTTCTGTGAAGCGACGTTAACTCTAGCAAAACGCATACATTTACCATATAATACCATATAGACATTGGTATACCTTCATAAAACAGCTGTGAGACTCAAAAGTAAAGGATTATCGGTGGATTGAAGATTATATTTGAGAAATTCTGGAAATCTGTCTCCGACTTCACGTCCTCAAAGATGGCGACTTTCCGTAGAATCCGATGGAACATTCTTCAGTAAATTTCATTACGTAATGCAGACAAATCCCACCCACTGCAATGACTTCTGGGATTTGTTGTCCTGAGCTATGTCTCTGAGGTACAGGATCTTTGGTTTTGTTCTACCTTGAGCAACCTGCCAGCCTTTCTCTTAAAGTACGCATGTGAACATGTATTATTTTTGTACTCTTTATTTTAAATTTTTATTAATAAAAGTAATGTATAAACAATACTTAATAAGATAGAGAGGTAGCTTAAAAGTTAAACTTACTAAACTTTATCTAATCTTATCTTATCTTTAAAGATAATGCCACATCGTCATTCATTCATCCAGGCCAAGGGGGGAGGTGTAGGGGTGGATAGATTCAGCCAGGCGAATGGACGGAGCAGCAAATGCAAATTCAGCACCGTCAGAAATTTGGGTGCCATCCACCACATGGTGTGTGTTACAGATTTACAGTCTTCGGTTACAGAAGAAAAACACGGCAACAAGAATCTCAGATGAGAGACTTTCTAGAGTTTTACAGGAAAAAAACTCTTTCAACATCATTTCTTTTTCATTTTTCCTACAGTTTTTTTTATTATTTATTTACATCACCTCCCATGAATTTCCACAAAGATCACATCACAAATATTGATCAAAGTCTTTATTTTCTAATTCTCGTGCTTTTTTATTTGAGGTTTTATAAACCACGGTACCTAAGACAGGAAAACTAGGGAAAGGGTTTGGAGCTTTGGAGCTGTGCCTGACAGTCACTATTCAGGGCAAAGCAACGTCTTTACAAACGCATTGAATTATGGGTAGGACATGTCTGCGTCCCTGTCTTTGCCTCAGGAACCACCTTACCACAATTTTATATGCAAGTTATCCAAAAGATTTCTGGCTTCAATACGCTTTCTGTTAAATATTCATCCTGAAAATGTCGGAAAACGCCGAGCAGAAGAGCGCATCTGGAACTGCGCTCACGCGGACAGCAATTGCTGAAATGTTGATGAAGAATTTTGAGAGACTGCCTGACATTGATCAGAAACTTTTCTTGTATGGACCCTTCTATCTCGGAGGGAACGCCGGGCTCGCAGGACTGATATCCAACAGCCTGTATCGCCGGGCTCTGAACATCCGAGCGGCGCGTTTCGCCTCCAGCCTGCCGATGGCCGTGCTGCCCTTCCTGACAACATGTGCCCTTTACAACGCAGCGGTGTCCAAACCCCTCCTGTCCGGCGATATCAACTGCCCCTCCTGCACTCTCATGCGCGGTGCGCTCGTTGGTGTTGTCGGTGGGGGTCTGTACCCAATCCTGTTGGCATTACCCTTGAATATTGGCCTCGCATCCAGGTACAGCACTGCGCCACTTCCAGAGAAGGGCAACCTTCTGCGCTACTGTGCGGACATCTCCAGACCCGTGATGAATAAAATGAGGGCAGTTCTGTTGCTTCAGGCTTTCTTCGGCACCTACCTGGGCTCCAGGCACTTCGGAGCTTACACCAAATTGGCCCAGATCACATTTGGCCAGAATGAACAGCTTCCTGACTAAGATGTATAGAACTGAAATAAATGCATTTATGTAAACAGGATTCACCATTTGACACGGAGTATACATTGTTTACCTACAAATAAAATCCAACGTGTGCTTCTAAAATGGTTGTTTTGTCAATATTGCCTGAATCCACAGCTGTTTTTTTGTTGCTGTTGGAAAGCCTGATTGGTCACCTTTACAACAAGGTCGGTCCTATAACTTCTAAGATTTCTGCTTCTGTGGAATGAGCAAACACAGCTAAACACGTGGGTAGTTGATCACTCTATACAACACAGCACAAGCTGATGCCACAAGTGTTTAATTGGGTTGAGGTTTGGACTCACAGCAGGTCATTTCATTGTCTTTAATCCCAAATTGTGGGAGTACTGTGATGATCCTGGCTTTTGCGGGGATAACACAGTCTTCCTGGAGGATGAGTATTGGCTCCAGAATCTTCAGTAATGTCAGAAGATTTTTTTTAACAATTATATATGTATACATAATCTATAATAAGATATTTATAACATACATAAAGGACAAAATTATTAGCCCCCTAAGAAAATGTCATAGGTTTGAAAGTATTTCCCAAATACTGTTAAACAAAGCAAAGAATTTTTAACACCGCTTTTTCAGACTTTTATTTTGGATAAATCCTTTAGTTTTTTGTTAATTCAGTCAGATATAATCAAACCAAGAGCAGTCAAACCAAATGAAACATCAGCAGTAGGCATGATTTTACTTTTATTAAAGGCTTTTTAGGAACCAGTCACAAATATTGCAGTGATGTCAAAGCCAACAGTGTGTCTGCCTGACTCAAATACCCACCACTAAAAACTGTATGCACTCCGCTCCTTTAACTGCACACAGCTATGTTTGTTACATAGAAGAAGAAAAAAAATCTAAAATGAACTTGGCAGTTAGATAATACTTAAAAAGAGCAGAACAGATAGTATGTGGGGGATTGTCATTAAAGACACGTTCATCAGCACAACCGATGTTTTATTAAAACACGTCTTCATCGCGAATGGCAGATTTGACATCACGTCTCTGTCTCTATAATCGTGTCCGAGGAATGGGTTATGGTGAAAGCAAGTTTACTGATGACTAATGACAAGGGAGGCTCAAAGTCAAGTCTGTCACAGAGAGGGAAAGGTGCTTCTTTAAGAGAAAACACTGACATCAATCAATAATAGCAAACTGAATATGTTAAAGAAACTTATAATTACATAGTTCCCGTTCTGCCCCCCCCCCCCCCCACTCCCACCCCCTCCCCCCTCCTGAATCACAACTCAACTCTTGACAGTTTCACAAAACGACTAAACAACACATTTCAAGTCAAAGAAACCCGAACTGTAATGACAACTAATGACTTATATGGCACAAGTTTCCCTCTTAACTTCACAGCAAGACAGAAGTCACAAATCCCCCCTCCCCCCCCCACTGTCCTTCCACAAAATGCAGCAGTGCATCATCGCTACAGAGCTTGAGTTGCAGTAGTCGTCGTTACAAGGTGGATGCATTAATGCCCCTTTAAAAACACCCGTCGTTAGCATGCCGTTCGACTTCATGTCCAGTAAAAGGAAAATTACGATAAAAACTTTACATCTGTCAGCTCAGAAATCGCCATAAATATATCAGACAACTGAATGTCAGTCAGAGGAAACTTCCTGAAGAGCAGAAAGATGAGCCTGTACACAATCTACACCTGACCCCAACTCGTGTTTGTTATTGTAGTTGTCTTGGATTAATGGCACAATACATGTAGAAGGAGTAAACACTTTTAAACAGTTCATGTTCCTCGCCTAGTTCTTTGCCTCAAATAAAATACAATAAATAAAAAACACAAGAAGAGATAAACCACCAACATGTTCTCCAATTCCTGCAACATAAGTTAGAGAAAAGGATGAACAGACACAAATAATGAACAGCTATATCTCTTTTTCTCTCTCTCACACGCACACACACACACACATACAGGTATGTTGTCGCTTAGTCTTCCTACACACACACATGGTTGCCGTTCCTTCAGTAGACCTAAAAAATAATTGACAGCTGATAAGGGCTAGCCAGCGCCCTTCATATCATTTTATGTTTCATTACAGTACTGTGTAAGTAAAGCCTGCAAGGCTTTGGATGAGAGGGCGAGGAGAAAGAGAGAGAGAGAGGAACAGAGAAAATACATCAAACAGCATCAGTAGGAATTTCATTTTATAAAGTGGTTTTCCCTGTAACTGGACTCTCTAAAATAGTAAACATCTTCACAGAGTAAACACACATGAGGGGGGAGGAGGATGGAGAAGCCGTGTCCCTCTCCAACATACTGTCCTTCTACACTGATACCATCATCCGCTTTTCTTATCTTCACTTTTCTAATTATTTCGTTCACGCACTTTGATGAATCCTGTTCATCGTGTTCCTTGTTTCTTTTTCCAGTCTTTGTCCCCTAAACGATTTCTATATAGAAAAACACCCTAAGTACCAGCTTCAGGTTCCTTCACAGTTCAGTTTAGTGCAAAGAGAACACGCGCTCCCTCGTTGGTGGGAGGGTTAGTCGTCGTCAGAGCTTCATGTCTTTCCCAGGACGTTAGACCTGGCGGGGATGAAAGAGGTAGAAGGTTGTTAAAAGATCAGTGTCGTGTTAAGATTTGATAACATTTCCCTTTTTTAATTGGTTCTCACCTGAGCGCTTTCCATCTATCCTTCTCTACCTGGTTCTCCGGGCTCTCACTTTCATAGGATGCAAGATATAGTCCTGGGGAGAGGGTGAGAATAGAAGCGGTGCGTTTAGAGGTTAGTCAGTTAAATGAAGAGTACACCGAATAAAATACATTTAGCAGATTTAAAAGAAAAGTCCTTGCAGCTGCACTGTGTAAATCTGAAGCATGATAGTAGCTTGAGCTAAATGTTATGTAAATATTTGCTATTGATGACTAAGACCAAGTACATCCAAGTTACTCAACTTTTTAATCTTTTGACAGGTGGAAACAGAAAGAAAAGGGACAGGCGAGTTATTAAAATGCAGCTCGAGGGCATCATGAATAGAAGCATGTTTATGAAATCTTCCTTTATCAGTTCAGAATTCAATTAAAACCCTTAACCCTCCATTTCTGTTGGGGATTTGATGTTTTTCAGGTTCCCATTATATGGTTGGGGAATATGAAAAGGAACATATTAATGACTCATGAATGTTTGTACCAAAAGTGGCGACGATCCAGGCAATGTTTGTCTGATAAAGATAGTCATGAAACGAGCAATCATGCTGACGCTCTTCATCTTTTGCTATCAAACAGCAAAAGTTCAGGCAAATACATTCAGAAAGATACTTCAGTCTGGACTAAAGTGATTGACTGTCTCTCTGTCCGTCCACAAAACCACGATACCTAAATAAATAGCCAAAATAAAACAATTCTCACCATCCTCACTGAAGATGGGAGCAGTGTGGAGGTAGTGTAGGATGGCCTGATCCTCCTCAAATGGACACTCAACCCGTTTCCACGTAATGAATTCTCCAACTTGCCGTGCCAATTCCACAAATTTCTAGAAAAAAAAGAAAAGAGAACAACGATAATATGTAAAGTACTTCTTACAAAAGGATCAGAATGAATGAATAGGTGAAGGTTAGGCTATTAACAAATGATGCAGGATTAAGAGGAAAAGGCACCTCAAAGTTGACGTGTCCATTGGGCAGGCGATTGGCACAGCCTTCATTCAGGAAATAAATGTCTTTTATCAGCAGGCTGAAGAAGGGAATCACAATCTATCAAGGGAAACAGGCAGAAAGACAAACTTTATTACGAGGTACGAACTCCTTTTCCAAAAAACTTATTCCATTTTTCTAAAAAACTACAAAAATCTGAATCCATATTTGCTTTTTCAATTTCTTTTAATCTTTATTTAAGAGACACAAAAAAAGATTGTCACCATCTTCAGTGACCAACTTTATATATATATATATATATATATATATATATATATTAAGTACACATTGAAGCCAGAAACATGCTCAGAAAAGTTGGGATAGACACGTTTATCATCATTTTTATACCAATCCTTTTAATAACACTTTCTAATCATCTGGGACCTGAAGATACTAATCATTGGAGTTGTTGTTGTCTTTTCTCCTCACAATACATTTTAAGTGGGAGTCAGATCTGGACTACAGGCAGGCCAGTCCAGCACATGCTGTGTCTGTGAAGTCATACTGTTGCAAGTTGTGCAGAATAAAATCTCAAATTGTCAATTGAGTGAAAATAATTTCCAAGGGACTCATAAGCCAATGCTGCAATATTGATCACTGCATTAGTTTGCAGTGCCGCTTGAAGGCTTAAAGGTCATGCGTGTCCAGTAGTGGTTTCCAGCCTTGGCCTTTAGGACTGATATTTCTCCAAATTTCCAGAAACTTTTCACATCATGCACTGTTGGTGCTGAAAAACCAAATTTTATTTGATTAATTTAGTTAATCTGCTGACTTTAAAATCCTCCTGAATTGTGTTACTTTGTATTATATTAGCATTTTTGTCCGTCTTTGCCTTTTCCAAACTTTTTATGAGTGTATTTGTTTATATTTTCTGAATAAAATTGTTCATCAGTGAAGTCACAAAAAAACTTTCCTTTATTGTCGTGTCTTTGAAATAAAAGTTAAATCAATTTAACAAAATACAGATTTAGTTTTTGTTGCATTTTCAAAAAACTTTCCATTATTCAGTTCCAACAGACTACTAAGCCAAAACCCACAAGTTCTAAGAATAACAGATCCACCTTTTCTCTGTTGCTGTTGGCAGTCTGAGAGCGATGGGCAGCGCCCCTGAGGGCGGTCCTGTAGTTGTAAAAATTTCCTGTAGGATCCATCTGATGCTGTTAAGGCAAATAGCAACAAATAAGACACTGTCAGCTTCAAGTTATTACCTGTCCTGTACTTCTCAGTGAAAAATGGGGCCGGGTTTACCTCAAGAATGAAGAATTTGGCAGTCTTGGCTTTGCCCCAAGTCTTCTTCAGTCGTGACACTGGACTCATATTCATACCAGCTACAGAAATAAAAAAAATAAAATAAATAAATACTTAGTAACATATAAGAATTATCAATCAGCAGTGTGCTCAGATGTTAAAAGACTGGCAACTCACAGATGATGGCCATGAGGGAGTTGAAGTTTCCAATGTTGAAACACTCCCTGGCCACGTCGATGAAAAACTCTATAACCTGAGCCCTCTGCTTCTTCTTTGCTGGCTGTACGAAGGAGGCAAAAAAAAGTAACTTTTATCAACTATAATAATTTTTTCCTCAGTAAATGTAGCTCTCTTCTTCCTGACACACAAACCTTACTAGTGAAACTGTAATGACAGAAACAACCATGAGGGGGCAGTGATGCTCTGTAACAGGTAACTGTTCTCAACTGGTTTCCTACAACTTGTCTATGAAGACTTACTATTTAAGAAAATGAAACAATACATAGGAGCTGGATCTCAAATAAAAGAACACTACAAACAAACAAAACAAAAAAAACGTGATTATTGATGTGATAAAATGCTCATGTAAATACACTGTATGTTTCAAAGGTAAACCGCAGAGACAATATTCTGCTGCTTTATTCTTTAGAGACCGTCGTCTCTAGCTGCTCAGGATGGGGATTGGATCGAAGACTAGATTCATCCAGTCTGTTGGTTTCCTTAGCT
>JAOXYM010000007.1:23430759-23451462 GCA_028567055.1 Leptatherina wallacei | reverse complement strand
GACAAACTGATTGTCTGTGAAGCGCCATGAGATGACATTGTCGTGAATTGGCGCTATACAAATAAAGATGAATTGAAAGATGAATTGAATTCTGCATTTGTTCTTTGTGATAATAATGTTTTTCACCTGCACTGTAGAGCTTATTTTGTGTGCCATCTGTTTGCCTCTAAAGTCCAGTGTCAGATTAAGTGAAAGGATGGTGTGCAGGCATTTTTCACTCACCATGCAAATCTCTGTTGCTACCAAGTAGCACAGTCTGTTGAACCACCTGACATAAGCTTCCAGGTTGGAGGTCTTTTTCTTCTGGTCACTGAAACATGGCTCCTGTTGATAAACAAACACACACAAAAACGCAAAGACACACCAGCAAAGATTAGTATAGAAAGTGCAACCATAGGGAATTCTACTGACACCAATTAGCTTTTTATGTACATGTTGGCCCCCAATGAGAGCGTAAATGACAAAAGGTGGGAGGCTGGGAGTAGAAACGAAGTGACTGATGGAGGGCAAGACAAAAGAAAAATAGTAAAGGATAGACAAAGACAAAAAGATTAGAAAAAAAGACAGGTATATGAAAAAGGAAAAGTAATGGCCTTCAACAGTTACACACAGAGGGCAGAAGGAATTGTTGCACAAATTGTGCTACAGTATTACAACATTGTGTTTGAGAAATTTTAGCCTAATGACCTTTCTTTGGCCCTTTAAAAGCAAATGCAAATTAAATAATCATCATTAGACTTGCAAAAACCCATATAGCAGTTCTTGTAGCCAATCAATAATATATTAACCTGATTGGCAGTTCCATACTCAATAATGTCAAGTGAGTTCATTTTTCATGCGCTGCATCCAGATGTCCATACACTCAACACACACTGCATTTCTATTCTTATCTCTTCTTTTCAAAAGGACTCATGTGGGAAGCCATGGTAAGTCATTTAAAAGCTAGATTGAATATGTACAACAGATATCTTTAATTCAGATCTTACCAGCCACGAAGAACATTTCAGATATCTAGGAAATATAACATCACATTTGCTATTCTAGAGTAAGGGTTTCTCATTACAGATAACACAGATTCATAATTTCATTTTCAGATACATCAAATTCACTTATATCTGAAATATTTACATTATCCAGTTTACAGAGTCAAGATATTCAAACTTATCTGAAGCCTTTTTCACACAGTCCATTTCAATGAGGGACTAAGAATGATGAATGATGTGCCCATTTTGTTGCTTATCTGTGTGCAAGTGCAGAATTGGATTGAGGGGAAAAGGTTGATCCTCTGCTGATAGGCCTATGAGCCAGTGAAAGAGGTAGGAACCGAAGCAAAACGGCATTAAGGAAGAGCTAGCATTGTTGAACACTTTACACAAACCAGTGGCGCTGCTACTCAGCTGATTCTGTGAAAAGTGCTTGATGTGTGTAAGCACACACTAATGAGGCGCTGAGCCTCCTCAGTTTTGTCTCTGTGAATTGCAAAAGTGGAACAGCAGCAGCTTAACAAGGAAATATTTTATTTTGCGCTGATAAAACACAACGTCTGACCGAAAAGGGCTTCTCTTTTGGAAATTATATATATATATATATATATATATATATATATATACAAAGATTGACAAGCATTCTTGTCAAACGGACAAAGGCAATTGGATTTTCTGTCTTGTTAGCTTAATGTAGCTATGTTTTCCAATTAAACAATAATACCTGATAACTTCAATTTCAATTATAAAAAAGATTAAAGAGAAAAATATGGTCAGAAGAAGACAGTAATGGATTATCATCAAGGGTGAAGACTACTGAGTAAATTACATTTAGTAAACCGGAGGAGCTTCAAAACATTCAGAAGTTTATTACAAAAGTTTTTTTTTCAAACCCTATAGTGGATATGTAATGGAAATGATATGTTACTGAAATATCATAACAAATGCAGGCCAAAAACTGCGTAGTTTCCAGGTAATTGTAATTGGTTCATTTGGTTGGATGCAGAGCTAGTTAAACTATTCATGGTGACTTTTAATTTGGTAAAGGGCAGCAGTTTCTATTTTGAATTTAAACTGATAGTGTTCTTTCCCTTAGCTCAGTACAGTCAAGTACAGTCAACCTTTTTCCTCTATTTATTCATCAACATTCACTTTGGCTAAGGGCTGTACAGCAGCAATGATGCCTTTGGAACATCGGCTAGTACTGGATACTATAGTGTGCACTTGGTTAAAACCACCTAGCAGTGAATCTCAGAGCCACAACAGCAGGACAGCTGTAGTCAGCAGGTCACAAGATCACAACAAAAATTGGGGAAGAGAGTTGTTTCTCTCCACAACACCAAAACTTCAGTTTCTCCACTTATGGATCTCTTTTCTGGCAAACCCCCTTGGTTTAACATGACAAGACTGGTCCACTGATGTTCAAAACTCATCCTTCATATGTCTTCAATCCCTTTTTTATATAATCCTGTCTCACACACATACACAAAATATGCATAAATATACAAAATGAAAGCCTACCTGTGTTCCATCTAGTGGGTCTTTCTGGACAAAGGCTTGGACAAACTCCTCTGGCCCAATATGACTCAAATGTTCCTGGAAAACAGACACAATCAATCATGTTTCATGGATTTATGTTTCCATTAGACTCAGCATAACCATAACAACTGCTGCCTAAGTCTATATTTAAGTCTTCATTAAAAAATGTGAAGCTTTACATCATGGGAACTTATTTTTTGTCGCCACAAGGCAGGCAAGATCCACTACAATGTGATGGTGCAAACATAAAAATGCCCTTTTAACAAGACTACTACAAGTACCTACACATGCACACATGCATGTAGACTGGAGTACTCCCATTAATAACTCTTTAATCTCAGTAATGGAAACCAATCGATACATGGAAGTAATGAATCATTGATGTGATTCATTGCTATCATATTTCCTCAAAGTGACATTTGAGACAATATTCACTTCTATTAAAAGACAGCAGCTCAGTCACATACATGTGCAAATCAGAATGACTCATTAGACCCATCGCACTGCAAGATACCATCCAAAACAAACACACACAAAGACAGAAAGCACCATGACAACAATCAGATAAAGTACTATCAACATGCTAAAACCAACAGAAGACTTAATAAATTCAGAATGTATGAACTGCACATGCCTCTCTGTCCCAGCCTCTCTCTTTTTGTGTGTGTATGTGTGTGTGTCAGAATGTGAAGCTGTCAGGTCGCATATATCTGCAGCGGTTTTATCCCCTTTTGTTTGCAGCCCCAGGCACATCACTGACTTCTGGGGTGATGTCACCGCTCAGACAAGAGTACAGGCTTACTCAGGCACACTCACAAATACACACACAGAAAACACAACCACCCCCGGATACACGTGCCCACATCAAGATACACATGAATTAGCTAAAGGCACCATGCAAACAGTGTGAGGGACACTGCAGAGACCCTTTGTTCGGACATGGTTGATCGCATTATTCTCTCTGTTTTTCCTTCTATCTCACTGGCTAAACAGTTATCGGTGCTGGAATAACTGACAAGTAATAATCCAGTTTAAAAATGCTACAAAAACACAAAGTTATGACACAATGCAAACGTTTGCCTCTAGTTATGCCCCACTTTTTTTTAACCATTTTCTATCACACAAATATATCCCCGTGTGCTCTTCATTGCCCTTTTTCTGATGCCTTTAACTTCATGTCTACTCATGTTTCAACATCCTTGGCATCTTAATACTCCCCCCAACATCCTTTTCTTCCTTCCTTGTCCATCCTTGTTATCATCTCTTCTCCTGACCTCTGTCTAAACCCCTCACTCCTTTCTTCCCTTCCCCCCCCCAGCCTCACCAGCTCCACGTGGGTGAGCTGCTGTGCCAGTGTGTAGGGGTCGTTGCAGATGGAGAGAATGTCCTTCTGGATGGGCGGAGGCTTGGTCTTGAAGGCCGCCAGCTTGTCAGAGATGGAGGAAGCATTGAGGGAGACCTTGATAATGCTCTCTTCCCCCTGCCTCAACAGGGCCAGCCTCTGGCTAAGCTTCTGTAGCACCTGGTTCAGGGTTTTCCAGTATGCCTGGAGTGGAGACGAAAGAAGAGAAGAGGAGCCATCAATAACATTTTTAATGAAGTAATATATAAACAGCTGTAGAGTAGTGATACGAATGATATTTGCCAAGGTGGGAGCGCTGCTGAAACCTGTGGCTTCCTTTCATTCAAACTATATTTTGCATTCGTTTTAATCTAATTAAGATAAGCTTCAATTTACCAACAACCTCTATATACATGCAATAATTTTCATGTGAAATTAAAACGTTCTCAAGCTTTTCACATTGTGGCAACAACGTGCAGTGTTTTGTGTTAAGGAATGTGTGTTTCTGGACCCCTCCCTCCATATGACCGTTCACAGAGGCCATCAGGTCAGTCTGTCTCACAAATGACCCGGAGTCACAGCTCCCACACGTATGCACACACCCACGCCGAAGGCAGCCAGCTGCAAATAGCAGCACATTCATCACCACCTGCCCTTCCTCTCTTTCTATCTTCCCTCCACCTCCCTCAATTTTTCCTACTTTTCCACTGACTTCATCACGTACCTCCTCCCTTACCTTTTCTTTTGCTCTCTGTGGCCCTGTATCCCATCCCCCCATTTTCTCCATCCATCTCCCTCCCTCTATTTCCCCTCGAGGTTGCAGATAGAGCCACTCCTTTAATATCCTTCCCTTCTCTCTGCTTCTCTCTCCTATAATGTGAGATTGTATAACAGCTGGGCTGTGACTGCTTACACTACATCACAGAGGTAGTAAAGATAATTAAATCATGTTCCTCACCATTACTTCCCACCACATCTGGCTCATTATAACCTCCTAACATATGGATGCTTGGTCAGAATACTTTGATGTCACTTTTCAATGCCCAGGGTACTCCTTTAGTGTCATTTTTCATGCACAGGTTAGTTGCCTCAGGTCCAGAACGAACCTTTTGAGTTGTTGGTTTACAACCTTAAAAAAGTGCAAGTGGTCAATCTGTAATTGGATTGCTTTCACATGCCTACAGTATTAGGGTACCTCATCACATGGGGCTATCCTATGGATGATGTCTTTAAGGTGTCCGACCATCTTCTCATCCTTGAAGTCAGATGGGAATGTTTCTGTCCATTCGGTCAACAGCTGCAGGATCTTGGGACCAAACTTGCGCACTTTTGCCTGTTGTTAAAGAGATTATTTGGGTTTACAACCGTCTTTGCTCAAGAGAACAATGCTTTGGCCTGCAAAACAAAACAACATCATGAAGTGAAGGAAAACAAAAATACTTGTATGCCCGAATGAGCCTGATGTTCCAGTTCATTAGCTGTATTTATCTGTGGTGCAGTGCTGACCGTATCGAGTGGGCTCTGATCCAGCTGCTGCTGCTTGATGCACAGCTCACACACCCTGGCCAGCAGCTCCGGAGGAGGAATGAACAGACGAGCGCACAGCAAGAACGTAAATACATAGGCTTTCTGTCAAAGGACAGAAAAGAGACATTTAGAAAGACACTCCCACTACATCAATAAAAACAGCGCTGTTGGCTGTAATTAAAGACAGCACAGGACTCTTCAAAGAGAGACTAGAGGCTAATAATCTAATTGGCAGTACTGTCACTAGGACTATAAACTTAAATGAAATTTCTGAGTCTGATAGAGTTTATAAATCAACAGTAGTGACTGTGGTAAATTTCAGTTTACCTCAGGGTAGTAATCTGCAGTGGGCACCAGGTTCTGGATCAGGGTGTCCAGGGAGGCAGAGGTGATCGGGGGCCCATCGACCAGACAAGCCCCAGGCCCTGGGCCTTCCTGTGGGGCCTCCTCCTCCTCCCCAGAATCAGCACAGGCCAGATGAGGGCTGAAGCCACTGGGAGTGGTAAACATGGTGCCTGAGCACACAGTCTGGGGCATTCCTGACTACAAACACAGAAAAAACACTGTCAGCAGGACAGAATGAGGAACTGGGAGAACCCAGGGCTTTTTGAAATGGAAACTCAAGTTTATTTAATTAGGAGGAAATGAGTTTAATGCAAAAATTGTTCCCGTTAGGTCTCTCCACGTCTACTTTACTGGTCACAACAATGTAAATAAGATACTGTTTACATGTGATGATCATTTGTGTGTAAAGTTACATTTGAGGACATTAATTACAAAAACGTTGGTCCATGGTCTCTTTAACGAAAAATGTGATGAGGGTGAGACTAAAGATCAATTTTATTTCATGATTTATTGAAAATTAGATGACAATTTATGTGTGTACTCTTTTGGTAAAATGAGCTCTTGGCCACTGTGTAGACCTGCTACAATTATTACTTGAACACTTTGGGTAATAGAATAATCTCCGTTAGCCTGTATAAAACTGGGAAACACCTACAGTAATGTCAAATTTCCATCATCAGTTCCGAATAGTTTTCTGGTTTGGCAGGTTTGGTGTCATTTTCATTACATTATTTCATTGCTTCCCCTTCCTCTGTCATGGTTTAATGACATCCAAGTGGGGAATTAGTGCTACCAGCTACATTTTGATGAGCATGTTTTTTCATTCACGTCATGACTTCATCTGCAAGTTTAATACAGCAGCATCTCCGAGGGCACACATTAGTTTCAACCAAAATGCATTTGTAGCAGTAAATAACAATCCAACCAATTCACCTAGCTTGGAAAGACAAACATAAATGCAACTTCAAGTTACCACATACATCTTATCTGCCACTGTATTATTTTGTGGATAAACTTTGAATCACAAACTGAAATGTATTTTATTTACATTTTCCAGAGATCAATGCCAAGAAAATGCATTTTTTATTTGGTTTGTGAATGAAATAAGACTGTTAAAATCTTTATGCAACACTTTTGCATAAAATAAAAAGACAACTCATCCATTGCAGTTATTTTTGTGACAGTGAATTGTCAATTAATAGGCTGTATGTCATTGGAGGTGAATCTTGTAACAAAACAATAATTTCTTTGAAGTATAAAAACTGTTCATGCTTGACAAACATGTCTCTGCATGTGGGTCTGTCAGCTGTATTTTATAGGCAATGTAAAAAGAACATTAAGCCAATCACACCCAAGGCTTTGTTAAGAAAATAAATGCTTGGAAAAAAACCCCCATAAGATTTCTGCAAGACTATTTTTTAATCCTCTACAGAAACTAGAATACATGAATTAAAATTCCTTCAAGGCTGAAATCGTTTTTCATATATTTGATAGTTTTTTTTTTTTTTGAAGAGCACTATTGTTGGCATGTGTAATCATGCTCAAGTCACTCTAAGCTTAAAAGTTAAAAATATGTATATTTTGCATCAGTTCTGAATGTGTTATGTAATCAGTTAAGGCACCATTCTGTTCATCCCAGTCTCCTTACAGTTGATATATTAGTCTTTATATCAACCTCTACTCTAACACACTTTTTCTATACAGTTATCAGTCTTCCCTTCTTTCACATTAACCCTTATTTTTCACTGTCAACTCTCTCATTCTACATTCACCTGACAGCCCAGTGAAATTGTTAGGGGACATGTAGCACTCCCCAATAACCGGCCCCATCTTCCATTTTGAAAAGACAGAGGAGAGAACCAAAAATGGGTCACTCAGTCGCCGTGGAGACCGCTGTTTCCTACAAGTGCTTTGTATGTCCTATAAGTCTTTGCCTTTACCAAAGCTTTGGGTTACACATTTTAAAAATTCAACATGCTTCTCTCAATGCTCTCAAGCAATTAAAGCAGAGTAATGTAACCCACAGGGTGCACTTATAATCACCCAACACAAGAGTCAGGCTTCGTTACCAAGCTTTAATATGGAAAGATGGGTTACGTGATATACTGGTCTTAATGCATTTGACATTCATTAATGAAAAAATAAAAATATTCTCTGTGTTTGCTGACAGAACTCCATCTACCAGTATCACACTTGCATTACCAAGGATGGCGTCTGTCTCCACAGAAGTTAATCTCAGTGGCACAAAATCTCCCAGCCTGCAAGCGTAAAAAAAAAAACCCTGCATGCTGATGGTGAGAACTTGAGCAAAAAGAAGTTGTTTCAGTAGTAAACAAGACATTTTCCTTTCTATAGCTAAGACAAAAGCTAGGGCTGGAGCAAATTGTGCCCTAATACGAACAGAGGGAGCATCTGAGATAATGTGACATGATATGGCTGCATCATGAGGAACACTGGATGAAATTTAGTCATATTCCAAGTTTCGACGGTATCGTTTCATCCACTGCTGGCATCATGAGTCCATGGGGTGAAAGGTCAAACACACTGTGCAGGAGCAGCTCATGTCTCAAATTTTTCTCCGTGAGAGGTTCAGCTCCTCTTTGTTACCCTCACATACGACCACTTATTCATGCACTTGTGCACACCTAGATGCAAACACACACAGACAGGCACACAAAAGGCTGGGGGATGGTGAGTCTGTCTCTCTGCAAAGCGTTTCTATGGCCTTCCTCCCTTATACCGCTGACACCACCAGCCATATTTCTCATAATGTCTGTTGCAGTTATACAGAACCAACATGTTCCTGTCTGCTCCCTCCAACTCTGTTGCACTTTATAATAATGTGTGAAAAACAAAGCAAAGAAAAACAAACACACAAAACAAAAACAAAAAAAAAGAAGTAACTGACCAAACCATAGCCTACACCATCTGACTCAGCTTTATCAGTCTGAGTACAACATTGAAAACAGGAAGAAATTGTGCATTTGAACGACTGGATGATGTCAAGCAGAAGAGAAAATTATTGCTATCATTATCCAGAATGCAGCTTTCAATTTTTTTAATGTTGCATATCAGCTGTTCTGCCCCATATAAGTTGTGCTGCTGTCCATAAGGCTCCAAAACAGCCAAGCCTGAGGCGTCCTTGCAGAAACCTCCTCTAGATTGGATTACAACATGCGGCCATAAAGAAGCTGTGCCCTGGAGCACAGCAATGGCAAATCCAAAATGCCTCTATGAGAATAGCAGCACAGAAGGAAGGCTTAATGGCAACTAAATGGAATTTACTTTACATAAGGACGGACAGGATGAATGTCTGCTATAAGCTCAGAGTGTGCACGCAACTTTATCCAGCAGTTAATTGGTCACTTCATGCATCCAAACATTCACTCCTCCCTCAGTGTCTGTGTTTATATTCTTACATGTATGTGGAGTGACTGAGAGCTTTACTCTATGTGAGCACACTGTCAATGATTTCTGCTATCTCTTGCGATAATCTCCACGCTCCTTATTTCTCCCTAATGCTTCTTCCTCAGCTCCCCAACTCCTCCCTGCAACATTTTTCAGACTCTGATTCATTATAACATCATAGCCTTGTCTATGTCAGTTGATATCAGGATGTTAGATGTGAGCAAAAGTCATCTGGGTAAGTCCTCAACAGATGTGTACATCCCATAAAAGACCATCAGTGCTTGTGTATGACAGATCTTGAGTTTCTGTGCCACTAAACTCATTCCGACTTATTTCATGGGATGAAATAAAACAAAATGAGACAACAGTAATCTTAAAATGGGGACAAGAAGTTAAAGCCAGACTAACTTTTATTGATTAGCAGCTATTTTGATTGAAGGAGAGAACACTCAGTATGCAGACTTCTGCCAAGGCTGGTGCAGAATCTTGCAATCTGTAATCATTTTTTTCAGTAATCTTACTAACAAATACAGTATCAGAAAAAGGGCACAGTAAACATCCTCCTGATTTACAGAGGTTGGACAAAATAGTGAAAAGAAACATGTTAAATTGCAGCTTTATTATTAAATTGGTCCTCCTTTGGCAGCAATAACAGCTTAACAACAAGGGGAATAGAGTCATAAACGTTTTAAGTGGTGGCTGGGGGAATCTTAATTCAGTCCTCATTTCTGTTCCAGCTCTTTTAGAGGCGATGATTGAAGGGGAAGTGGTGTCTTACCTGCTGTGCCAAGACACAACATTGATTATGTCCATATCTGGTGCATGTGGGAGAAATCCACATCCCTGTTGTGCTATTTGTGTTACTTGACTGGCTTTAGCTTTGTGAATCTGCACACTATTGTCATGGAACTGTTGGTTAGGAAGCGCTGCAGATACCCCAAACTGGCAACTACTTCCTTGGAAGTAACCCTACCATGCAGTATTATCACAGGACCAAGATAATTCCAAAGGTTTGTCACCCAAAATATCACAGAGCTGGTTTTGGGCTCCAGGGTAAGGGTCAGACAATCGGCAGTCAGACTTCTTTGGGCATCGTCAGATAAATGAATTAGGGACAAGGAGCAATTGCGAATGATTACATGACATTTCTCAATGGTCCATTGTCCACCTCTTGTGGTTTTTGCAGCATGTTGTGCATGGTTTAATATAAATAAAGGAAAAAAGAATGTTTTGAAATACGAGTCTTTCTATAGTATATGGTTTCATCGAGTCCTTCATGAACTAAAACGGGAGATGTTGCTTCAGCTCTTGCTTTCGGATCAAAATTAAGCTTCCCAGAAAGATTTTTTCCCCTTGTTTTTAATATGACAGAGTGATTTTAGACACATTTCCTTTAAAACTATTAAAATTCCAAAATTTTTGCCATGGCCATCTACACTCCAGCAACTTGCTGTCTGCGGAAGTGTGAAAAGTGTTAGATTTTGACAGATATGTGTGCAAAGCTCAGTGAAAAATGTTTTGGTTATCAAATGAACCACACAGTGAAGTGTCTGCAGCACATACATATAAGATTCAAGTACCTTTGACATTCTTATTTATGCCTAAACTTTTATCTAGAGTTAGAAAGATTACCTGGTAGCTCTGTTCTGTCCAGTCTGTTGAATTTAGGAGAAATGGACCTTGTAGTAGAACAGTAGCTGAAGTCTGAAAATGGTACAATATTTTCTGTGAAAGCAGTACATACTGTAACAATATCCACAAGGGACCATTAGCAGGTTTTATGTCTTTTTGAGCTCAACAGTGGAAACAAAATGAAAGCCTTCTAGGCTGAATAAACCAGAGCAAAGTCATCGTGAATGTTCAAGAGATGGTGTCAGATGTCTCAATCGAGACTTCTCTAAGGCAGTTTCAGTTAAGGGCAATTTCCTGCTAAGGATGAATAGACAATGACCTAATGCACCAATCAATATGGGATACAAGATGATGCCCCCAAATAATGTCAACCTTACATTTTAAAGATAATGAGCTGTGGATTTATGTCAAATTTGAGGTTATTATACTCACTGTGTATCTGAGCCATCATTTTAAACCCTCACTGATAAGTAATTCAATTTTCAGTTTACCTTTACTTATATAGCACCAATTTACAACAGTTACCTCAAGGCACTTTTAAAGATACAGTCCAATTCAATTATAATTCAGTCCAATTCAGTAGTAATTATAGCAACACCACAGGGTGTATGTTTTTTTTTTTCTTTTTCACATCATTTCTATGTTGCCAAGATTAAAATCTCTTGCGGTAGGTATTGACAAATACACTATGCTGACATGCACCGCTCATAAAGACACTTCATATTTGACTTAAAACCAGCCCACAGATGCTGTGCACCACATGATGTCAACTTATGTTGAGGTGGAATTTATTGGCATCTGTGGCCCTTTTTGGGAAACCAATTTCCAGAAACAGTCTAAAGATATCTGCCAAGTTTTATGATGATTTAACAAAAAATCTAAAAGATCTTAGCCCCAATCTTTGACGAAATAAAAAAATATATTGTGTCCATGTTTGTGAATAACACTTGATTTACTTTAGGGTAAAGATGGCTCATATAGTGTTTTTTAAATGTGTTATTAATACACCCCAAAACCATGAAGAGGTTGTCATTTCCCTGCATTTTCCCCCACAATTATGCTAATTTAAAAAGTAATAGTAACATCATTATGGACTATTCTGATCTAATAAGCTTTGTATTTAATACACTGCGTTAAATATGGTAAATAGTCTGTCTGAATTATGTTTTGGTGCCTCCATAGCAGCATTACCATCAGGCTAACTGAGCTCAAGTTTCTTGGGCAGCATTTGTACTTCATTTCCAGGTATTGGAAAAAGGCTTACGTTTCTTGCCCAATCGAGCTCATAGCTATATGAGCCAGTAACTGGCCACAGGGCAGCAAATGAAAATACACAAACTCAGTATGATTCTACTTCTTTGTGGTTAGAGTAATAATAAAATGAATCAGCGAACCTTCAACGATATTGACCACAAAATAGCCAAGTAATTTTCATAGTTTTTGGTATTTTTTAATGAAATAGTTACAGATTAGATTTTATTTTTGAATTTCCATGGTAATTGTACAATTACATTGCTGAAACCTCTTTTTTATGACGTGTAGAAACCATCCACAGCTGTAGTTTGTGTATAACTTGTTTTTCATTCCCCTTGATGCACCAGGCTCCCACTGTGCCTGTCACACCACATCAATGCTGCAGGAAAAAAACACACTGAGAAACAAACAGCTAAGAACAGGTGAGAGAAGCGATGTGTGCTCTGATCCCCCAAGAGATCTTCGACGACCCAGCTCTCCGTCTAGACATCTTGGTAAGTGTCATTGTTCGGGGCCCCTTGCAGTGAGTGTGTCTGTGTGTGTGTGTAGGTGTTTTGTCTTGTGATTCTGTCAGGCTGTTATCGCTGCCATCTGGGGGATACGCCTGCTTTGTTCTATCATGATTTACAGAATGGTACTGTCTGGAGATGCACAATCTCTATCAGTAGCCTTGACGGTTGAGCTGCGTGTGTATGATGTGTCTTGATGAAAGACTGGCATTCCTGGCATGAGTGAACAACTTGAAGATGCCAAACAGCATCACAAATAGGGCTGGGACGATATGCTTTCCTCCTGATTTGATTCTTTTATGTTTTTCGGGTGCAGTTTGCTCTTTTAATACCATGTGAAAAAGTTGAATGATGACAATGTCTAGTCTACAGACTATATCAGGAGCCATATTTCCCCTGAAAATGCACATCACATGCGAGTCTGTTTTTAAGATTTAAGACAGCAGCAAAATATGTGAACCAGCTGAAAATGAAGCATTTAAATGAGGAAAAAAGCTCCTCTTGGGAAAGCAAATTTGCTTGACACAACACAGCAGCCAAGCCATCATTTTGCTTGTTATAATGCTGGACAAGACAAACAAAAAAATATTCTTTTACCTAAAAAAAATAGATTTAAAAATTGTGAAAAAAAATAATTGCGATACTTATTTGAATCGATTTTTCCTCCCACCCCTTATCACAACGCTCTTAATCTTAGTCTTTTAGTAGCTGCTTCAAATGTGTTCTCTGTAAAAATTTGTTTGACTGTGTGTGTGTGTGTTTGTGTGTGTGTGTGTTTGTGGTTAGGAGAATGATGCAGACACATCTGCTGTCACTATGAGAACAATCAGCATTAGAAGCAGCTCTCCATTAAGACTAGAGAGGCAAATCCAACCTCGGTCTGACCTGTGACTTTAAAGAGTCAAGGGTCAAAGGTGAAGAGTTAAGGTTCCTGGTGGGGGCTGATGGAGTACAGTAGCCGCTTTTGTGGCCAGTGGAAGTCATGTTGGGGTGGTGGTCATGATAATGATGCTAGGCTTACTTTTTTACAGGCTTTGGCTTCAATTTAATGCCATTCTTATTTATATAGAGGGAGAGCTGTATTTCTATTTTTATTCCCCCACCAAAACAGGGACATCTCCACACTGACCTGCTTTGAGTCCACTGCTGCTGGTGGCTATCTCATCATCAATCAAAATCTAATTTAAGGACAGGGATCGTGGCTTCAGGGCAAAAACAATGCTCTTTTTAGTGTGCATCCTTAATGACTTAAAAGATGCTAAAAGAAACTTAGTTTGTGAATATGTGCTAAAATCAGCTGTTTTTCTTCCAAGTAAGTCTGAAATATAGCTGTACAAAATAAAGAAGAATCCATAATTTTGTATTTCTAAGCCTTTGATGGCTTCATGTTTGCCAAATAAATTTCTTCCTCAAGCTTGAATAATTTTCAGACAAGAGACATTTCAAAGCTGCTTTCATGTCCTTGAGGGTACAGCTGACACCCAAAGGCCAGTTCAATTCATTCCTGACCTTGTTTCGCTGATATGTAATGACATTTTTGTGTGAGAGATACCAGGTTTGCTGGACAGATCAACTCCCGCCATCTCACTCATGAAATGTATATTTTCAAAATCTAAACACTCTTTTATGATGCAAGAAATCTGATTTGCATGTATTTGTCCAAATTTCCTGAGTTAAACTTCTTTATCTGATTGTTAAAATGCTGTTTTGTTTTTTTTATTCAGAAAGGATATGCATTATTGTTACTGAGAAATACCATGGAGTACAAAAGAAACTATTACTCAATGCAACACTTTTCTTTGAGGAGTGGCACATCAAATATCCTGCAGGGGTTTCGTAGCTACGTCTTTCTTTGTTTCTTTTGCTACTTCCTTGTTTCAGCGATCACAGTTCAAACAAAGCAAACACAAAGGCTGCTTAAGAGCAGGATGCAAACCTGCAGGTAATTTGCAGACAGTTTCAGCTTTGTGTGTTACACGTGTGTCCTGTCAGACTTAATAAACTCCTCTTTTACTCTGCAGACAGTGTATGACTCCCAAGCTCACTCCTAATTTGCAAATTTACCTACTTCAACACTTCCTTTCTAATTTAAGATCCACATGTTCAAAGCTGTAACACATCCCAACTTCAACACTTCATCTATTTTGGGACTGTGCTCCACAAAAGCAGACACTGGCTTATTTTCGGTCCTGACACCGTTTTATGCACCACAGAGAATCTCAGCTCCGGCCTAAATTTTCCACTGTTCTTTGAAAGCTGAAAGGAGAAATAATGAAGCACTCTCACGGTGGGATGAGCTTAAGTGGAAGTAAACACCTCATTGTCATCATTCCGTTTATTTTCCCCTTTCACATGCCCCCACTCCTCTCCCCTATCTCCATCTCCATGCTCTACTTTCTCATGTGCCCAGCCAGGATGCCTGTACAGATGGCCCTGCAGGAGCCTGCTCTCACAGTGGGAGATGCTGGCATGGGATACTTTCGGCCCTACAGGAGCCCAAAAGTGTATTGGCGTCCAGACTGAATGATGAGGAACCCGGGCTGAACCAATCTGGCTGCTGAACTGTACGGTGACCACCTGCCAAAGCTGACAATAGAGAGACGGCGAAATACCACGCATGTCGCTGCACACACTTTGCAACAAAATCACAGTAGTACAACATTGCTGGGGATTAGTGTGTGTGTGTGTGTTTGCAGGAGTGGCGCTGACAACAACTGAGTTCTTTGTGTTATAAAAAAAAAAGAAGAAAAACACATGCATGCACACTTGCACCCACCCAGCAGCTAAACACAGGATTAAGTTACGTTTGAGGCATTCCAGCTCCCCACTCATTCATTCCTCAGCATCTCTCTGTAGTACAAGCCTGACAGAGGTTGGAATCACAATCGACAAGGACACACTCCCTAAATCCCTTTCACTGGAATTTCCCTATAGCGTCTGAGCGGAGCTGCGATCGTGCTCTGGCACCTGTTCCACACCCATCAGCTCCATCAATGCAATGCTCTCTGGGAATTCTCTTTGCATGTGTGGAACCATCCTCATTCCTGAGCACAGCCATGAACATGCTTGCAATTGAGTTTCTGTTTGCTTTTGTGCTCAAAAAGGGCTGAGACAGTCAAAGTGCATCTAAGTCCAAGTGATGTCATTTGTTCACTATCTTCTGTCCAGTAAGTACAGCTATGCTTCAGTGTTTTGCATTTGAACAAAATTGATTGAGATAAAAATTTACATTTAGATGGAATCAAAATTGTTACATAAAACCATTAAATCCATGCTTTCGAGACCCTCTTTAAAGGTTGAGAACCATTATTCACTGACTCCACTTTTAAACCACTTCATCTATTTAAAAAACACACTTTCCCAGGTGAGAATTTTCTCCATTTCCCGAGATTTTTAGATTGAAACATTGAAATGAGTGTCAGGTCTCTATCATGATGCATCTGGGTGGTCTATCATGTTACTTAGAGATAATTAAGAGTTGAGTACGGATGTACTCTCAGAGAGCACATAGCACACATCCAACTCCCTTAATACCCTAAATCTGTCAATCACAGTGGTCAAAATGCTTTAAAAAAACTTCCATGTATTATTCATAATATTCAAATTTACAGCTGCCGTTGCTTTAAGAGGAATCAGACAAGTGTGATTTTGTCTCTGTCCTAAAGAGGCATCATTTTATCACAATTGTTACAAATGAGAAACTGCCTGGTCAAAAAAGAAGTCGCTACCTGGATTTAACTAAGCAAATAGATACAAGCCTCCTATTGGATAATTACTGCATGGGTGATTATGTTTCAGCTGGCAACAAGCTATTTAACCCCAACTGATGCAATGATAGCTTCTCATTTCATGAACAAAAGAAAGACACATCCGGTGGTCGTGGAAAAGATGTTAGTCTATTTAAGAAGGGTCAAATCATTGGCATGCACCAAGCAGAGAAAACATCTAAGGGGATGCACAAACTACTAAAGTTGGGAAGAACTAACCAATGCAGTTAAAACCTGGAAGGATAGTGGGGAACCATTGTACCAAGAAGAAATTTAGTCAGAAAAAAAATCCTGAATGATGGTGATCTGTGATCTATTAAATGTTTGGTGAGATCAAATCAAAGAAAAGCAACAGTAGAACTCAGGGCTATGTTTAATAGTGGAAGTAAGAACATTTCCACATGAACAATGAGAATGGAACTCAAGGGATTGGGACTGAACAGCAGTGTAGCCATAATAAAACCACTAATCACTGGAGAAAAAAGCTTCAATTTGCTAGGGAACATAAAGATTGGACTCTGGGGCAATGGAAGAAGGTCATGTGGTCTGATGAGTCTAGATTGAACCTGTTCCAGATTGATGGGAGCATCAGGAAAAGAAGAGAGGCAAATGAAGTGACACACCCATCATGCCTAGTGCCTATTGTACAAACCTGTGGGGGCAGTCTATGATCTGGGGTTGCTGCAGTTGGTCAGGTCTAGGTAAGCTGAATAGGGTCAGCTGACTACCTGAATATACTGAATGAACAGGTTATTCCATTAATTGTTTTTTCATTGGGCTCAAATTGTGAAAGAGTGGTTCAGGGACCATGAAACATCATTTTCACACATGGATTGGCCACCATAGAATCCAGATCTCAACCTTATTCTTTTGGGATGTGCTGGAGAAGGCTTTGCGCAGTGGTCAGAGTCTCCCATCATCAATACAAGATCTTGGTGAGAATTTAATGCAGCACTGGATGGAAATAAATGTGACATTGCAAAAGCTTTTCGAAACAATGCCACAGCAAATGTGTCAATCAAAGCAAAAGGCGGTCCAAAGAAAAATTAGTGTGTGTGACCTTTTTCTATTGGTAGCGACTTTTTTTTGGCCAGGCAGTGTGTCTGCTCACAAAGGGAATAAAAGAAAATAGGAAGGAAAAAAACAGAGAGCAGTGATTAAGAGCATTCAGACAGAAAAGCTGCACTAGCCACACAGAAATGTCTCAGCACTGTGTTACTGTTCTCTCAGTCAAACCAGCACAATAACCACTACAAGCTAATGAGCGAGACATTAACAGATGTAAATCTAATAACCACACGGAACTAATTTCATACCGGCTGTCTCCTTTCCTGTTAGACACATAGACTGCATCTATCTGCTCATTACAAACAGCACCGGCAGAGGCCATGCGTCTCACCACTGCTGTTCTACGGTGTCAAAATGTACTAATTAGTGGTATGGCATGGCCTGGCCAATTCACAACACATGGCCCTTGTGTTTGATGTGATATGGGCATTGTCGTCAGAATACATGCCTGACAAATGTACAACTAGTTCCAAGATGCTATACAAGCACAATGATGTTTCTAATGTCAATATGTAGTTTTTATTGATGCACAGATTCCTGAGATAAGCAATCATTCATGGTACATTTATATACTATGAAAAACATGTTGCATGCATGCTTTTTATGAATTAACTACTCATTGCAATTAGTGGTTCTATTTATTACCTCACTGGTAAACATTTACAGCAATCTGAAAAACATAACAGGATTTATTTATCTTTGAGAATCTCTATTTTAAATCTTAAATCTATTGCAGCCATGTTTGTCAGCTTTACATGAACATGTTTCTGGCTAGTTTTGATCTCTTCATATTTCTTGCTGTTGGCTAAATTAATCATGCACTAAAAATCTGATATCATGAAAACCCCATTATCACATCCTAATGCGTCTAAGACATATACATTGGCAGTATCTCCTTTAGGCCCTGCAGGTTGCAGAGTGAGGCCCCGATCCAGTAGCTTTGTTCAGACATTTCAGTTGAATGTGTCATAGTAATATCCACATGTCATTTTATTCTATTATATCCCTATTTTTTGCTACAAAAAGCCACAGGACCCGACATTTCCCTGAGGAACAATGCATTTTACCAATATTCTCCCTCCATCTGCATGTGGTTTTACTGTAAGAAGGAAAACTCTTTAGTCATTGCTTACTAACATCCCAGTAGGGTTTTTCATAAACTGGTTAGGAGTTTTCTGTGAAGATGCAGCTTGAGTCCACACCACTGTCTGCTCAGCTGCTTCGTGTACTGCAGAATGTGTTCAATGAAGTAGAACAATGTTCGGTTTGAGGAAAACTTTTCCAAACAAAAGCAAGAATCTGTTCAGCATTATGTCCTATAAAAGTTGCCAAATAGGTAAATATCTGACAGTGTATCATGTCTATACCGATACTGATCTGTAAGATACCAAAATGAGCCTGAAAGGACATCCACCTAATTTATTGGCCAAATGACATATTACTTAGGTTCTTCAGAAGGTGTAAGAACTATCAGTGTTGTACCTTTAAATCAATCCTTACGTAAAATTTCTAAACATCTTTTATATCTGGTGAGGAGAATGAGGAGTGTTCTCTTTTATTTAGACTTATTTCTGAGGGTCTCTTTGCAATTTAATTCAAGATTATTAAAAGTTTGGATATTTTGTTAAGTAGAAATTCCCCAAAAAACTAAAGGCTTGTGTGAAATTAAAAGCAATCATTATGATGAACACAAATTAATAAAATAATCATTTTAAAAAAAGATCAAGGTGACGAATATTGCTGCTTTTAACTACGAATTTGAGTGTTTATGATGGACTACCATCTAAGTATATTCTTAGCCTAAAATGAATAATGCTCCTTATAAAGATGTTATAATAGCAGTGTTGAGCAGGTATTCTTTGGGAACTACTTTGTCAGAATCTGGTGACACATCTGTCGTTGCCTTCCTGAGGTCAGCGGAGGCTACGCTGTCAAGGACAATTTCATTACTTGGAGCTCATATCTAATAGAATAACCTAGATGCTTACTCCAGAGGTTTCCTGAACACACCAGGGATCTATATTCCATTGCTTTTGTGACCCCTGCCAAATCCGTAAAGGCTGGCCGTCAATAGCTGCAAATATGACAGCATGGAGGCAGCTAAGAGCAGCTCTGGAGAGAACAGACTGTTTCCATGGAGTCAAGGCTCCTGTTGGGATGTAATTAGATGCCTGTTGTGTCTCCACTGTGACACCCCCCTCCTCTCTCTTGTATGCCACCAAAACCCCTTGTTTGCCCTCCCTTTCTTTCTGTCCATCTTTCATTGTCGTGACAGAGGAATCGGCTCGGAGACATTCCACACGTGAACTCCAACTGCCTCGACCTGTCAGCGAGATCAGCGAGATCAGCCTCATCATCCGCGTGTCAGTGGCGAAGCTGCCACATAGCCAAAGCGCGTCTGAAGGCCTGTCAGGTGCACAAGCCATCACAGTGTTATGTCTCTCTATGAACTGTTTATGTTAAGTGTAAAAAAACAATTCATTTGACAACTCAGTAGCACAGTAATTAGGCACAGGCAGTAGTAGTTATTTTCCCACTGACCATTTTTAGTGTTTATATTGATAGTCAATTCTTCCATGTTGATACTTTGTATGAATACTATCAGGAAAAGGTGGAATTCCCTCTGTACAAGTACAAACAACCACTGGAGGAATTCCGTCATGCCTGTTGAGTAGAATAGTAAGTGATCTATGATCATTTCACACACATACACAAAGCCCTCCCCCATGCACACACACAGCCATAAACCTTGTGGTGGTAATAAAGCTGTCATTGCTACCAGACTAACAGCTCCTGTGTTTACCTCCCTGTTGACCTGCCCTAAAGAGACCCCGCCTGTGTCTCCCTCTACACCACCACCACACTTACACACTGGCCTCACGCTCCGGGAGCTCGCCACTCTCAGTTCCCCGTCATACTAAAACGATGCCCTCGTTAACAGCACACCTGTTATTCTCTGCAGACTCTGCCTGTATCGGAGGGAGCACGGTCAGCACCTGCTGCATGCTTGCTAACGGACACTTGTGTCCCACCCCTGCTCTGGTGGCTCATACCTGCACAGGATCTTCAGCACTGTTGGAGCAGGCTGTCTTTTATCATTTAAATCCATTCTTACTGCTGAGGGAAGCAGGCCTTTATGGTCTGAGCACTCACAAGGTCAACTGAAGCTGTAAACTCTGAAGAGGTGGAACAAAGAGCTGTTTGATCGCTGGAGTGTAGAGGATGATGATTGAAATCATTCACCTTATTCAGAGTAGACTGATTTAAAGCAGGTCATTTCCATCGCTCAAAATCACCAACCACATCACAGAATATGTGTGTATATATAT
>JAOXYM010000007.1:23419071-23430659 GCA_028567055.1 Leptatherina wallacei | reverse complement strand
ATATATATAATTTTTTTTTTTTGTCTTCACGATTCTGGGCCTACAGAAGCACATACCGCCAGTGAAGATGAAAATTCAATTGAGTTTGATGCAATTTTATTCAGGGTTTTAGGGCTGCATTTTAAACAGATTTAGTGCTCAGTAAGAGGTGAGAGGAGCTGCTGCTGCTCCCTCCTGGAGCTAACAAAATGTTAAGTCACAAAATGTGATGCCCCCCCTCCAGTGTTCCAATCCTTGGGGGGCTGGAAAAGATGCAACCACAGCATGAAGGCAAAGAGGTAAGGCAGGAGCTTAGGGTGTGGGAGAACTGGTGGGGCATTAGTAATTAAATGAACAACATTGAGAAGAATTTCTTCTCAACTTACTGGTTGTGACAGAACTGGTTTTACTTTCATCCACTTTGCTGTAAGCTGCAAGAGGCAGATAACAAATCCCTCTAGTCTGTATTGGGAAGCTCATCTCCTTTGGATGAAAAGGCTACTGAACACCTTTTGGATGCTTTAGTGGATGATGTCAAATATCAACAGTGCCACACCTGTTTATTCTGTCCCACCTCCCATTAAACGCACACGGCTGATTTTCTGCAGTGTTTGAAAAAAAGAAAAAAGAAAAAAAAAGAAGAGCAGTGAGTTTACATTGAGGCTTTACTGTCACGTTAATACGTCAATTATTAGTAAAATGAAACTCTGCACAACTGGGCCAAAGCCCAGTTTGTAACATGTGACCCCTCAATTGTTTTTGTTTTCATCCCATCACCTGGATCACATGTCAGTTATTTTGTATTCTCTGCGTAAATGTGTCCGAGCCAGAAGACGCAGTGACTCCAACCTCAAGCTGGATCCCTTTACGCGCCCCTTTAAACAGACATCGACGCTGACTCACGCCACAGACTGTGATGCTTCCATCGTAGTAAAGTGATGCAAGGGGCGCTCCAGTATATCTAACACGATAAGGAATTATGATGTCATCGCCGTGTCGCTCGTAAACTTTCAATCGTGACAGCACGGTGTTCCGCTCCCATTGAGTAGCTATAGAACATTTGCTTAAGCTGATTTTCAGGAACAACCTCTCGCGCTCACAAACACAGACACGCACTACACAAGTACACAAAGGCACGCACCCAGGCTGTGGGCGTGAGTGCAATCTTAATATACAAATATAGTAGTTGTTGCGTTTTGTACTCTACTTACCAGCACTACACTTTGATCCCCATCTTTTTGTTCCGACTTGTGTCCGATGTGAAATCAATAAAAGTGCCGCGCCAGATATTCCCAAATTAATTAGTGCTCACAGAACAGCTTGTTCAGCCGGCATCAGTGAGAGAAGTAGAGCCGGAGTCCTGATGCACTGTCTTTGATGGAAGTGGATGAAATGTCTGTTGATAGTAGCTTGTTAAAGGTCCCGGTTTTGGACAGGTTTCTACCAGACAGAGGAGGCTATGAGCCGGAAAAAAAGGCTCGTCCCTGAAGGCGTGGTGACCGTCCCGTTCTGCGCCACGGAGACACGGCGGACCACAAGGTAGGCTACATCCACGCGTCCTCAGAGCCAAGTGAGCAGACAGCGAAGAGGGGACAGAAATACTCACACACTTGTCAAACTGGCAAAACGACACCACTTCCGGTTAACATTTCACAGTATAGATACTCAGACAAATTACGAAAGAACATCGATGAGAAGCTCGCGTGAGAGCCAAAGATAACGTTTTATATAAAAGCTATGAATACGAAATCTGTTGCACTTCCTGCAACATATTTCATTCCATCGCATATTTAACCTATGTTAACAAAATTAAGAAAGCTAGGCCTAAATTTTTTCTTTGACAAAGCTGAAATACTTTTAGCATGATCTATTTTGAAGTCTAAATATGTAGTCAATATGCCTAAACAAGACTAGAGTTAATAAAGAACGTAGCCTACACAATTGATTTACTAGACCTGTTTAAATTCCTGAATTACTAGTCATGATCATATTCAGGGTTTGCTTTTATTTTGAATGCAAAACTGGATTCCGGTTTATTTTTTTGGTAAATTGATGCCGTTGGGAGCTTCTGCTGTTTCTAGCACTCTCTCTCCTATTAATTAGGCTAATCGAAAGTCTGATTTGCACAATTCACCTTGTAAACCTACCATGTAGGCTATCGAGTGGATCGTCATTCTTCAAGGCTGTGAAAAACAACCCAATTTTACCTGTGCAACTTCTAATTAATTAGTATATCAGAAAAGATAGTAAAACGTTAATTTGCTCTTTAAAAAAAAAAAAAAACCCTTGGTCAGATAATGAGTCATTCCACTATGTAATGAGGTTCTCCGAACAGAAAATTAATTGAAATAATGAGCACTTTATTTCTCATCTCCTGCAAAATTTCTCTATTACCTCCGCCCGAGTGACGCTCTCTGATCGTGACCTCTGAATGACAGGACCGTCTCTGAATATGAAAATGAGACTGTAACATCCATGCAGCATTTTCATTACAATCTGAATTAATTGACGCTATTACCCTAATTCAAAGGCAATGATGGGAATGTCTGACTCCTGGAGCTGGAATGATGAGTTAAGGAAGTGAGGTTTTGATTGGTGTTGACTTGGCTTCCAGTGTTTTCAAAATTGTAAGTTATTGGAGGGAGGTAGTTCATTTGAACGGGGGTTGCATGCGAGATGGACCTAGACAGAAATAATTAAAGGATGAAATGCAGAGTAGTAAAAGGTCTCTGTCAGGCCATGAGAGGCTGTGAGTGAGCTGCTATCTCTGGTGCTTTGACGCCTGCTGCTGGGCCTTCTGGATGAGGGGAGGGATGGGTCTGACATTGCAGCAGAGGACAGAGATAAATGTCTTTTCCTCATATACACTGCACATACACCTAAGCACTGAATCAGGAGCTAATGGTCCTGCTCCAATATGGGGTGAGTATTAACTATCATGCATGCATTCTGTTTGTCTCAGAACACATTGATTGATATTTCTTACTGATATTCATTCAATGAGATGTTAGCTTAGTCTCATAGAATATTCTTTTTCTTATCATTTTGGATATCAGTTTAAATTATCTTTTTGTTGACCCTTAAAAGTAGTCAGATGGGACAAGATTTGCATATAATGGACAATATAATGGACAATTATATGCAAAGGAGACAGTGAAGATAATGAAGCAAAAAGATGAGATTTATTCTCTCTCTGTGCACTGAATTCAAATAAATTGAATTTGTCGTTATTGATCCAAAAAGTGAATTAAGCTGTTGCAGTTGAAACAAAAAGGAGAAGTCGAAAATGAAAACTAAGCAATGGACTGGTGGCCTGTGACAAATGTCTAAGTATCAGCCCAACTTAAAGTACTCCATCACTTTGTGTTGAGAGATAGTTTTATCATTTGTAGCCGGAACACCATTAATGTCTGTGTATCTTTTAAAACCGATGTGATTTCAATCCATTTAAATGCAGAAAGTGAAAGAACCCTCAACAAAACTCTGGTTATTAATGCAGTCATATTAACATTTTCTGCCTAACATCAGCAGAAATGCTGATGTTACAGATGTATAAGCATGCAGTTATAGTTTAAAAAAGCCTATATGTTTTCAATATGATTTGTTCTTATATGTAAGCCTTAGGATATAGAATTATTTTGCCTGTCACTGTGACTGATGGGCAAACAAATCACACAAATGAAATTATCGAGTTTTAACCCACAGTAAAGATCCTTCATGTTTCATATGGAAACTGTGTGCACAAGCAGAGCCTGCCAAAGTTGCAGCCTAAGCCATATCCTTGAATTATCCTGATCAGTGCAATTATTGCCAAACATAAAAAGGTAAGTACAAATTTAAGACTCAGCATGTTATAACCTCTTAATTATTACTCAACCCCTGACCTGTTCTCAACCAAAAACCAAGTGTTAATAAAAAAATTGACATTATTTGATTATAAATAACATCTTTTCACTGCTGAATAACACACAAAATGGTCAACAATGTCCTTCCTTCAGTCAAACGTTGCAAAGAAAGAAACAAACCAACAAAAAACCAACAAGCAGTGATAACACAACATGACCTACCACATCAGTCAGAGTATTTCACGAAACAACTGGCTGTTCTAAATGTGATTTAATATTTTTCCTCAGATGGAAGGGTGATTTCCTGCAGGAACATTTGCAGTGAATGCACACACACACACACATACAGAGCAAGCACAACATGATTCAGCAGGATATGAGGACAGAAATGGAATTTGTGAGGATATTTGAGTTACTCTGCCTTTAAAAAAAAAAAGAATCATATAAGTCTTTTATTTCTTAGGCTGGCTCCTCTTGCATTTATTATTATTATTCACTTGAGCTAAAGCCTCAACTAATGATTACACAACCGAGTGCTGTGCTGCAGAGTATAGCAAAAAACCCTAATCATAATTTCCAAACAGTCTCACTAGAAAAGCAGAAGAAGCATAAGCAAGCACATTCAAATGTTTCACAGTGCTTCAGCTCCCTGCTCCCACCCTGCAGTCTCACATTGCACTAAGGTGTTGCAGCACTCTTAGTGATGGATGCTGATACCAGCTTTAACACTCACAGTTTCTCAAAGAATATTTGCTTTGCACCCTTCTTGTTATTTCCCCAAATCATTTGCATGCTGCATATAACAACTGCATTGCACCTTTATCAGCAGCTGCTTGGTGCACGCCTGCCTGAGATCACGACATCACAGAGAGCTACTGTTAATAAACTTGATAGCCACAGATCATATCTAGCACCCACAGTACAGATGAGGTATGATTTTCACGCTGACTGCAGCATTCAGCAGTATACTAGCTCATCATAGCTTTGAAAACTCTGTTTTAATCTAAAGGCGGGATATGGTGGAGCTGTATCGACTGAAAAACAAAATCTTTCACCACGGAGCAAAATCTTTATGTTTAGGACATATTCTCTCTCCTCTCACTGCTACCTCTCTCTTACTTGTAGCTCTTTAAGTTTTTCTACTGAAGTTCTACGTCTCTTTCCTCTCTCCACCTCTAACAACCTTGTTTCCTCGGCTCTCCTGCAGGGTCCAACATGCCCTGCCAGAAGCAGGCTCGTTATTCACGTCATGGCAAATGCACCAAAACAACGCAAAATTACTTTGGCACCTGTTACAAATATAAATCACTTGTAATGGGGCTCTAACTTTCACTTAACAAATTAGTTTTTTTTCTTGTGCAACACTACAAACGTGCTCCGCTGTGCAGCCAGACACTGTTGGGAAACTAATGGTTGTAACATTTAAGACAGAACAGCTGTGATGTAATACATGAACATTGTAGGCCTTGGTAGAGACTGCGGTACATCAGCTCTACACAACACACATGGCAGACTTTTAGAAGATGAATGGAAGGAAAGAAAGAAAAAAGAGGAAACATTAGCAACACGTAATGAAAAGCACTAACAGGAACAGGACAGACCCTTGGTTCTGGTTTGGTTCTTGGAGAGTTATGGGACCCTTGCTGTCTGCTTTTTTTTGGTCCATTGCTTTTTGTGAAGAGTGAAAGTCGGCCAAATGTTACTTGTGCCAGATCCCAGTCTAGTCTGCCACCCTGACCAATCAGTCTGCGTTTCCCCAGGCGCCTCTCTGTCTCCGAGTGGCTCGGTTTGTACGCTGCTCATCCCATGACCCCCCGTTTCAGAAGAGGAGGATAAACAAAATGAGCGGACACAACAAGAGTGCTCTTTTGTGGTTGTTTAGGATGAAGGGGAGGGTTGTCTGACACTCCCAGCAGTAGGCCCCCCTTCTGGCAAGCAAACCTATAAAAAAGGAAGGACTGAACAAACACAATAACAAGGCCTGAGAGACTCAGAAAGAGTGGGAATACCAATTTCTATGCAGACAAAAAGTGTGTCTGGACAGTATGAGCCGGATCTGTTACGTTGATGGTGTATGATGGGAGGGGGGACATATGCAGGAAGCTGTAAAATATGATAGAAGAGCACAAAATTATGCAGATATCGGATTGGACATTGTGATTTATTTTATCAGAGGAAAAATGATGTTTCTAAAGCTCTCCCTTTATTCCAGCATAAGAACCTTGTTACTGAGGTGGTGATGGGGTCCTGTTTGGTCTATTTTGCCGAATCTAGGACAGAATGACCAGCCATTGTTATTGAAACAATAAAAAGTAATTGTACAGAAAACTGTCAATCAAACTGAATCAGAGAAGATAACTAAATTAAAGTTAATTTGGTAGAAATGTTGTAGAAGGACCTCAAGTGAACCCTTCATGTGAGGAAATCCACCAACATCTGAGAGATGAAGCTGCTTATATGGAAGAATGGGCAATAAAATCCTAACTGATGTGCAGGACCCATCAACAGTAGGAAATGTGTAATTACCTAGGCAAGGCAAATTTATTTGTATAGCACATTTCATGTACAGGAGAATTCAAGGTGCTTGAATATTGAGTCTTGTGTTGCTAGAGGCAACACAAGACTTTATGTTGCAAAAAGGAAAACAGCAACAGAAAAGTTTTTATCATTAATAGAAGTAATACCAGGTCATTTCCTTTAGTAAATCATTTTCAGTGTGTCATACCTCTCTCACGTTTATCTACGTTTAAGACTTGAGAGAATCTGATGATGTCTCAGGTCACATTTATGACGAAAAATATAAAGTTTATAACATTTTTTGAGAAGTTATATACAAGACCGGCTAAAGCTACTGAGCCCGAGCAAAAGTTATATTTTTACACAGTCATCCATTTAGAGTACAAATGAACAAATGGCAAAAAGCTGTTAGTCATCAGATATTACGCTGATTTTAACTGTTCTTGTCTTGGAGTATAGCAAAAAAAAAAACACAAACAAAAAAAAAATTGTTTGTTACTTGTTTATCACAACTTTGTTCATTTTTTTGGTTTCATTGAAGCCCATGCAAAAAGCCTGAGATTCCACAGAATGATGTTTTTTCCCCCAAGATGTCAGTCTGACATCAGCTATAGTCACATGAAAAAGAAAGAACATCATCTTTTAATTCTCAGGTTTTGCAAAAGATTGACGAAAAAAAAAAGGTTCAGTACCACCAACATATTTCAACCACATTGAAGTCTGGACTTTGTTTGAATCATCGCATTACCCTGATTCTTTTCTTTTCAGCCAATCTGTTGAAGATTTGCTGCTGCACCTGTGATTGTCATCCTTTTGCATGGCCTAGCTTGGACCGAGCTTCAGCTGTCAGACAGATGGCATCACATTTGACTCTGGAATAATTTGGTATGTCGAGGAGTTCATTGAAGATTCAATGACTTCACAGTGTTCAGCTCCTGCGGCTGAAAAATAGGTGGTCACACCAGTTGATGACTGATTAACAAGGTGCATAACTTTGCCTGGATGTACCTGCCTGCTAATTAAATAATGACACTTTTTGGTAAGTCTCATCTTCATCTGAGGTTGCTACGTTAAAGAATAATGTTTCATAATATTGAAGTATGTTAATACCATTGAATTACAACTTGAAATTAGGCCACATGTTAAATTACACATAACCAAACATTGAAAGCCCCATATCTACAATGATACAACAGAGATTTGATTTATGTGTTAAATAAAAGATAACCTTTTACAGCCTGTCCAATACCAAACTCTTTGTTGAAAACTGAAATTATAAAAAAAACAGTTTTCTGATTAGTTGAATAGTTCTATATATCCTGAGCAAGCCCCCTCCCCCCAGGTGCTGGAACATGACTGTCCGTGACTATTACTGATGGGTCAAAAGCAGAAGACGGATTTTGTTTCCCTGTTAAATATACTGACAAATACATATTCTTTCTTCTATCTGGTTCAATGACAGAACAGCAACCTGTAATTTCTAAAATGTCATCCATAAGCCTCTTTTATCATTTGGTTTCTGGGGCATCTCCTTGGTTTATGTCATTTGTCAAGTTGATCCTCTTTCAAAAAGGAGCTATGATTCAAAAGAGCATCTTTCTCCCACAAAAAAAAAACATGAAAATAAAAGCACTTTTCATGTTTTGGACTCTGTTGTACAGAGAAGTGATTTTCTTTACTTCGGTCCCCGTCAGCCTGTCCAATAAGTTAATAAATTAGCTGTAATTTCAACAGTAGGTGTGCAGAATTATTGCAGCGACTAAAGGTTTGGGTTTGTTACGAACTCTGCAACATGCACAGATGTTTGATAGCATGAATCATACGAGAGGAGACAGAAGGTAGGAGAGATTAATACAAAGAGGAGGCAGGAGAAAATGATTGTAGCCGACTTTTTAAGCAATCTGTGAAAGGTGGTGTCAGCCATTCAGTAAGAAATCTTTAACCTTCCATAGTGTGAGTGTCTGTGGGGGTGTGTGACAAGGGTTCAGTGTCTTGATTTGTCTTCCCTCACCTGTGCATGTTGCCTGTCATTATAAACCAGAAGAGACTGATGACAAGCATCTATTCAGAGACTCATCCTCCCCTGCTACTCTGTCAGAAGGAAGGATATAATTAGTGATGTTACTGTCAGGTATAGTTCATGCCTAGACGTCAGTCTCAAGCTGAGTTTTTCAAGCGGGGATTATAATCCCCTTCATGATTGCAGGACTCCCAGGGTGGAAGGGTCTGTCTGTGTTCAGCCCACCCAGAGCAGAGGCCCTTTAGTGGGACACAGACCTCAGCCACTCTCAGTGATCAGCAGGGAACAAGGAATTACACGGCCACATGCTGAGAAATGTGCTGTTCGCTCAAGGACATTAGATTTCTGGGGTGGGGGGGGGTTGTTTTTTTTGTTTCACAAGAAATACGTAATACCTTGGGTTGACAATAACAAATATACTTGTAAAAATAATTGTAAAACATATTCTTACAAATGAAATGCCTACCTACATATTTAAAAATTATTTGATGTTTTATTTGACCTTCTTGCACATCAAAGATGCAGATTGCCAAATCAGTCATCCAAATATCTGTTTGCTGCACAAGAGGACTAAAGGAAGAACATGTGTAGTCTTGTTTGCTCAACGCATCTCATGAATCTCTTCAGTTTGTGCATACAATGATTTCTGACACTTTGACATGTGTCATGTCTTGTGTTTAAAACTGAGGAGGGAGAGAAAGGATACAGGCCCGACTGGTTCATGCAAGGTCAGTGTGAAGATTCAGGAATCCCTGTTGACAGCTTAGGTCCTGACTTCTGGCATCTCACAAGGGGTCAGAGCAGAGTGCACGTACTGAAAGCCTCTGTGGCAAACATTCTCTCCAGAGTATTAGAGCTTCAGATCAAACAGAAATACTTGATACAAATATTTGCCAGACCAGTTTCAAAAGAGTGAATGACAGATGAAACAAAAAGCTTGGCACTGAAACAGAATGCCTGTCTGCCTATAACACACCATCACAAGAATAGCAGTGCTGTGCTAGCAGGCTTGTGCAGTTGCGTCGAGGATTTGAATTCAATGTGAGTACATGCATAAGATGGGTTTCGTAGGTGGTTTGTGAGTGATTAAGTTACTGGAGCTAGCCAGTCATCAGTGAAGTTGAAAAATGAGCAAATGCATACTTGTCCATCACATTTTTGGGTTTCCAAGAAACATTTTCACAGCAGTTTTCCTTTTTGAAGCAAGACTCCATATTTGGTTTTGTTTTCTGTAAATGCATTTTTTCCACATCGCTAAGCTTGTGTTTTTTTGGGGAGGTTTCCTTAATCGGAGTATTAATCCTCAGATGTATTTGGTTAACTTGAATCATGCTCAAGATCAGTAAGCAAGAGGTAATAATTTTCTTATGCAGAAAGATAAACTGTTTCCATTTCCCATAAATCTCACCTAAGCAAAATTTTATCTTCTGCCTCTAAAGTCCCCACAGAATTTGAGGTTTAAAAGTTAGCACTCGATCTGTGTTGCAACACACACCACCTAAACTTAATCAATTTTATCTAAATAAATGTATATAGGAATTCCTGTAAATGACAAACTGTAGTTGGACTAAATGACATGGACTGCAATGAGCATTTACAATTAAAATACACTGATAAACACTTAAAAACAGACCCAACATCTCTGGAAATTCCTCTAGACAATTCAAAATGAGCTTTAGTAGTGTGTGGCCTCCACATGCCTGTAAGCACTCCCTATGTCTACATGTTATTTTACTTTTGTTTTAAATTTTTCTTAATGCTTTCTGCACCCCTCTGTATGTAGAGCACCTTAAATTGTCATGTACATGAAATGTGCTACACAAATAACCTTGCCTTGCCTACGTCTGAGCATGCTCCTGATGAGACATTTTCTCCTGAGGGATCTCCTCCCAGACCTGGATCAGGGCATGATGTTCCAGAGATGCTTGATTGGATTCAGGTCTGGTGAACAGGCAGGCCAGTAGCATCAGTGCCTTCGTTATGCAGGAACTGCTGACACACTCCAGCCACATGAGGCCGAGCGTTGTCCTTCATCATCAGGAACCCAGGTCCCACTGCAGCAGCATGTAGTCTGGTTAACAATGGTTCTGAGGATCAAATCTCAGTACCTAATGGCAGTCAGGATACCTCTGGCTTGCACATGGAGGTCTGTGGCCCTCCAAGGACATGCCTCCCCAGACCATCACTGACCCACTGCCAAACCAGTCATGCTGGGGGATGTTGCAGACAGAGCGTTCTCCCAAGGACACCAATGGCGAATCTGCCAACCCGAATGCTCTCTGGCAGGTGCCAATAGGCCTGCATGGTTTTGGGCTGTGAGCACAGGCCCCACTTGTGGACATTGGGCCCTCCTATGCCACCTTCATGGTATCTTTTTTTCTAAAAGTTTGAGCAGAAAAATGCACATCAGTGGTCCGCTGGAGGTCATTTTGTAGGGCAGTGCTCCTTCTGTTCTTCCTTGCACAAAGGGAGCAGATAGCGGTCCTGCTGCAGGGTTGTTGTCCTCCTATAAAGCCCCTCCATGTCTCCTGGTATATCCTCTATGCTCTTGATACTGTGCTGGCCTCATATTACCTGTGGTGGTGAGAGCAATGGCAAACATGACCAAAAATGAGCCAGAAAGGATGAAGACAGGAAAATGGTCTGCAGGACCATTCCTTTAAAGGGGTTGTCTTGCTAATTGCCTTTCATTGCCACCTGTTGTCTGTTCCATTTGTATAACTGCAGGGGAAATCAATTCACAATCAATGTCACTTCCCAACTGGACAGATTGATATCCCAGAAGGGTGACTGACTTTGAGTAATGTGGTAATGTACACAAAGTTGCAATAGTAAATACTTCTCTCTGCTGAATTTTAACATGATGGTCAAACATGTCCCTAAATATAATAAACTGCATCCCATAAACAACTAGACAATTTGAGAAGATGTTGTGTTGGGACTGCTGAGACTACCTGTTCCATGTAACTGTTAAAACGGTCATATCCACAGAGATAAGAGAATCTGTTGACTGTCAAATGTTTATCAGCTGGGAGCTTTGAGTGGCAGCTTTAGTTGCCATGGTGATGTTAATTGGCAGGCTGCACGGTGGTGTGGTGGTTAGCACCTCACAGCAGGAAGGTTGCTGGTTCGAGCCCCGGGCAGAGCTTAAGCCAGAGGGGGTTGCTGGTTCGGGCTCGGGAGGGGTTTGAAACAGTGGTCTTTCTGTGTGGAGTTTGCATGTTCTC
>JAOXYM010000007.1:23375313-23401038 GCA_028567055.1 Leptatherina wallacei | reverse complement strand
GGCTTGTATGAATCAATGAATGACAATCAGATTGGCTCAAACTGATTGTCTGTGAAGCGCCCTGAGATGACATTGTCTTGAATTGGCGCTATACAAATAAAGCTGAATTGAATTGAATAGATATATTTCACTTGCACATATAGGCAAAAAAACAAAACACAATCATGGCATTTTGCCCATCAGTCCACTGAGAGTAACTACTGTACAGATTAAGACATTTTGAGGTTTGTTTACTTTATGCTTTCCCTTATGTTAATGTAAAAGCTTTTATTCCCAGTTTCTCTGTTTTCCTCCTTTCCACCTTTGCTATCATGAGTCATTTTTGCTTCACTGACAGAAAAACAGACCACAAAATATCTTTCTGGCTTTTTTAACCAACCCAGACACACTGGTTTCTGCATCCCAGCATTTAATCCTTCTAGGTGGATATGTTTCTTTTGTGTGTTGCAGGGATGTAGATGTTTTCCTTCAACATGTTCACGGCACTGCAAATGCCAATTGCCACTGCAAATTGTCTAACCCATGTTGTGAAATCAGCCGAGAGATGCTGCTGTCAGCCCACAGATTCTGCAATGCCAACTTGATGTGTCTTAGTACATATTGATACAGGGCTGAGCTTCTTTTGTTTCTCTTGGTGTGAGTTGAAACAGAAAAAACAACTATGGCAACAGTTTTGAAAATTGCCATAGTGATTTCTCAGCCTGAGATTGAACCCGTTGTTTTGGGTTAGTATAGCCTGTTGTTGCTAATTACACATTCATAACCCCATTTATTGAAGGGACACTTTGAAAGCATTTATTTTTTTCCATAATCAGCGTGTCATCAGATCAAAGAACGAGACAAGCTGGACCAGAGATTTCTTTTGTAAGGTTTTTTAAAGGGAGGGAAACAGAAAACAGCTAAAAATGCTGAGGAAAACTAAACGCATTCAGCTCATCCATTACCTCACTCTGGGAGGTTAGAGAAGGTTGAAAACACTCAAAGCCACAGAGACAGAGAAACTGTCTGTGTCTGGAGTCTGAGTCCTGATTTACATCTAGATTCAGGCTATTCGCTGCTGTATTCTACAACAAAGCCCTGCAGGATATAGTTTTATTGTTAACTAGTTAGAAGTTTGACTGCAGGCAAATCTATTTCTACTGTATCTGTGTGGGAGTATGTGGTGTACTGTAAAATGGTCTCATGCTTAACCTTCTTTTAATAAGGGATCTGCCTCTACACATTCACTTTGACTCTCACTGTGACTTCCATTAGACAGTATTTGATGTTGAACTTCTATTCTATCCCAGGGGGTGACAGCAGATTGAGCTCTCACATTACCCAGGGAGCTGTGCAGTAGCATGGTGTGCATACGACCCAGTTTACTACCAAAGACTGCTCTCTCTGTGCTTAAATATGAGGTTTTCTTGTATATTTATGTTTCCTTTAACTAAAAGTTTCCCTTGACTCTTTTCAATGACCTTCAAAGGAATTTAGGTTTACCAAACCCTTAACTACATATTCTTTAATCATTTAACCCAACCAATCCAAAGTGACAGGAAAACCAAAACAGTTATGTAATAATGTAAGTAAATTATTGCTACCTGCAAACTTTTTTTCAGAGCTAATTTAAAAGGCATCAATAACAATGTGAATTTTCTATCTCTCTTGTTTATTTGACTTAATCACAGCTTTTCTATGTTCTATAGGAATAATCTGATAACTGATAAGTGATCAGTTCACAAGTGGGGACATTACACTGCCATCTGGTGATGTCAGAGGATAATTTAAAAAAAAGATAGGCTATATATCAATATCATAGCTAATGAAATGTATTACATCAAATTCATATAGGCCCATAATGAAATATATTACATAAAATTTCCTAAATTTATTTCTTTACTATTTGAGACAATTTTGCATTGATTCCTTCTGGCCATCCATACAGAATAATGTGCTTCAGCTTTGAGGAAACACTTAAGACACCCTTACATGTTTCAACATAACCAAACTCCTGTGAAAGGTCCAGCATAAAAAAGATTTAATTGGTGAAGAAGATTTTAAGTAGTCCGGACCTGAACTTTGATGCAAGCTGAAATCCAGGTTTGAGCGCTGATTGTAGGTAGAGGGATTTACAATCTTATAGACACATTATCAGGATGGGTGAATGCAGCTGGATGTTAATGCTATGAAGGGTTGAAACACTTGGCAAGATATTCAACGATGGTTTTGAGCCTCAGGCGTCCGGATAATTTGGTTCTTTTCTTTCTTTCTTTTTAAAATAAAAATACTTAATTGGCCATTGTTTTTGGTTATATATTCTCCCAAAGGATTTTCTTTATTACGGTTAGAAAAAGACTAAAAACATGAAACTGGAGTAATAAGATATATGGAGAGTGAGCAACAAAATGAGATTGTTGTTATTTTGTCTGCACCTGATAACTATCAGAATTGTAGATAATATCTGAAGAGAAATCTACAACATCTGTAATTTAAAAAAAAAACATAAGCAACACAAACTGTATTTCCCCCTAAAATATGAAAAGAAATTCCCCACATCATGCTTCTTCCTTTACTTGAGTAAATCTATGAAAAAAATATCTTTTTTTGGAACAGACGCTGTTTTGAGAGGAGGACTTCCTCTACCTTATGGCTTTGCTTTTCATTTTCCCTGAATATAAGGGTACTGTAGCTTATCTGGTTTAGATATTCTGTGCTTGGGCTGAGGGCACCATTCTGTGTGAATAGTGAATAGAGGAATATACAGTAAGTTAATCAGTGACCAGTAAAATGGAAATGGCCCAGAGGAAAGTAATGACCAACATGGCAGAAGTAGGTCACAGGGTATTTTCAATGTCTTGTTTCAACCCGAGCTTAAAGACATCTATCCATCCATCCATCCATCCACGTTTTCCTGTTTCCCTCCACTCTACTATTTCAAAGCTACTTCTTCCTCCCCCATCTCCCTCACCCTTTTCTCAGACTCCCTCCATCTCTCGGAAAATCTCTTTAACAGAGTGGAGCCCTTTCCCTCTCGTCCTCCAGGCATCCATTTGGTGAAGTTAATGGATGGTTGAGAAATGACTACCGGCAAGGGGGGGGGGGAGGAGGAGGGAGGAGAGCTGGCATGGGTTTCTCCTTTGTCTATAAAGCACTACTGATAGGAGACAGGCCAAATCACATCACCATATTTCAAAAACACTATCTGCTCATTTCAGACTGCATGCATATAAGACATACTCTAGGCCTATATAGTGTATAAAATATAAACTCAATAAAACATAATTTACCTTACAAGAGGAGTTACTTTGGGCAGTGAGGCTTTTTGATTGTGACAGGAACCTTTAGAGACCACTTATCTCTGTGTCACCTTATCCCCCTTCCTCTGCTTCCCTCAGCTCTCTTCGGTCTGGGTTGATCTGGATTTTTCCTCTGTCAGGCATCATTCTGTTCTCCTTTTTCTTCCCTGCCCATCGTCCTTCTCTTAATCTCTCCCATCATTACTTCCACTCTGCATTACAGATGCATTACAGAAGCAGGCTTGTTGCATCCTCTGCTCATTGCATGTCCCCATGTGGATCTAATGGTTAAATAATGACTACACATTTCATCTTTAACTGCTGGCTTATCAGCGTAAGAAGTCTCTGTAGTTTTTCCCTAGGTCATCATTGATTTTGCTGAATGTGAGGCCTAATAAGATCCAAGGGAATAGTCATTATGGGTGTGTGAGACTGGGTGTTGCCTCTCCTCTAATGAAGCCTCTTATGAAACACAGAAAGCAATTACAGGACAAAAACCAATGTAAGAGGCTCTGCAAATGTAATGAACTAAGTCTAAATGGTATTGTGAAGACAGAAAGAAAGCAGGAAAAAAGCCCTGGTACGCACAAGCGCACACACATATAAAAAAACAATTCTGTTTCAGTTGTTAAAGATAGTTAATAATTGACTAAATGTGAGTATAAATTTTCAGTCCTCCAGCTTTCTAAATGCTTCAATAGAAAGCAACTGGACATCCTTTTCTTGTTTGAAAGCCTTTGTTAGTTCAGAAGTAGATGAGGAAGCCTTTTAGATGAAAGATTACGTGAGTTCAAGTCTTCAAGGGTGCCAATAAAACTGTCTGTGCTACATCTTCTGTTTGCATGTTTCTATCTTACAATATGAAAGCCTTTTGTCTTTGTTCAATGACTTTGGACTCTAAAATAATATACGATTTTTCAAAACGGATCCTTTTTGCACCTGCAAGGCTGCTGACAAAGACATCCAGTAGGTCTTGTATAACTACTGTCTTGATTTACTCACATTTGCTCCCCATTACATTCAGAAATTAGTTTAAACCCCTTGTCCTTATGTTCAGAACTTTGCAAAACCCTATAAATCTATGTTGGTGAAATTTATTTGAGAGAAATGTCACATAAGTACATTCACTTACTTATTTTTCAAAGTTTGGTGTCCATAAATTAAAATGTACTTTATTGTGACCATTTACGATCTATTAGCAATAACCAATCTGTAATTACTGTTTTTTTGTCGTTCTACCCTGCTTGGAGATAATGTCCACACCCTGCCTGCTCACCTAATTGTTTGAAATCAGTTTACTAAACTTAGCACAAGTAAAAAAAATTATGTTTGGTGGATTATTTTTTTGTTGTTACAATGATTCTTGGCATTATATTTTATATGGTTTAAAAGCCTGTTTATCCCCCCTTTTAAATGGTGCCACGTTTGGACGGAAAATGTATTTGACAGACAAAAATCGGAGTGAAGTATGTGAGTTGCGCCCATGAAAAATTTGCCTTATCTTGGCCAATGCCAAACAACATATTTGACTATTTACTGGCATTACTGCCTTTCCTTTCATTGTCATGCCCTTTTGCGCTGGAATCAACAACTTGTGCACGGAAACATGGACATGTGGAGAAACTATGTCCAGCGATGGGTCGATGATTTTGTCTGGTAGTTGGATCGAAGGGTCAAAGTGTGGAGATGACGTGTAGAACATTATGCTGCACTGATAAAAGCTTTTGGTAGAGGCAGTGTGATGGTGTGGGGTGGTATCTCCCTTACTGGAAAAACAAGGCCAATCATCACTGAAGTCAATCTCAAAGCAGAGAGATATCAGGAAGAGACTCTGCAACCAGTGGCAATCTCCACAGTCTTGGACCAAACTCTATCCTCCTAAGATGACAATGCTCACCTCTACAGAGTTTTGTTAATCAGAGATCGATCAGACTACCTCCAGAATTTGGGAGTGCCTGTCTGCAGTGGTATTTAGTAGCATTTTAGCATGTGTTGTTTCTGTGAATGCTGGTGTTTCTTGCAATGTATTAAATGCACATGTAACATTGGCTGCTATTCCACTGATGGTTCAGTGTTGTTCCTTAATGTGACAGTGTGGGTCCTGTCGCTATGCCTCTGATTGATCATGTGCCCTGGCTACTTGGTCACAGGGATATCCCTTTTCTGACTGGTCAGCGCGCATGACTCACCTGGGAGGTTGTGGGTTCAATCCCTGCCCGGGCCCTCCTATGTCCTGCCACATTCAGATAGTTACTGGATGCTGTTTTACTGTAGAATCCAGGCTATTTTTGCTAAATGTCGGTTTCACTGCCCTTACAAATTATATATTTTGTCAGGAACAATCCCATTACTTTGCTCATAATGGACATACTGTATATGTAGTATCATGACAATCTTCCCATTTTCACATTTCCACTCATGGACACAAGAGAGTAGAATCTGGAAAACTCTCTTAAAAAGAAAGATGAAAAAGGCAGAAACGCTGCAGGAAGAAAGAGAGTGTATTATATTCAATAATTACATTTTCTAAGGATTCTCTATAAACTTGAGTGAGCCCATTTCCTGTCATTGTGGTGAGAGAATTTAAAGACTATGTGATGAATGTGGGTCTCTGCAGCAGCAGGTACATTAAAAGAGCAGCTTCTCCCAATTAAATCTCCACTTTATGGCCTCCCTTTTCACTCATAACCACATTTTGTAGAAGATAAAACCCTGCCTATGTATACCTGGATATTTTTCTATGGAAAGTCTGATAATAGTTTAGGAATTAGGTGTGACAAATTGAGTATTGGGCTTCCTATTGTGCATCATAAACCCTCCTGTATCAGGAGATCTGAAGGACTATCCAGTGAGGTAAGCAAATTATTGCACCATGAATCTTTCCTTATTGGCATTTGTAGCACAGGTCTCCACTGAGCATGAAATAAAGAGGGAGCAATCTTTCTATAGATAGCAAATGTCTGTGCCTGCAGGGCTGGAAGTAGTAGGTGTGCAGATAACACAGAGAAGCAGACAGTTGAATTTGTGTTCATCAGCTCTCCCACTAAGACAGACAGTGGTGTAAAACAGAGATAGCAGCATATACTCCTCTGGCTGCTCTTGCTTTTACTTTCACTAGCCTTCATCTTTACTTCCCAGTTTACCCACTTTCTTTCCCCACACCCCAAACAGTGGCACAGTCTGTGTTTAACCACAAGGTAGACAGCCAATAATAATGAAAGGAACAGTAAAAAGTTGATTACACCCCCTCTTTAAGCTTTTTTATAAAAGGTCAGTTACATTATTGGTCTGCTCTGGTTTTTCTAAAAATTAATATTTTAACAAACACACAAACAAATCATGTAAGCACACAGCTGGTGTTAAACTGAGGAAAAAGAAGTCAAAGCAAAAAGTGACAGAACTGTTATAGTTTATGAGACCTGAGCATGCACTATATAAACGATGTGTGAGGGAGAACAAGTGAATCAAAACTCAGCACTCTTGTAAAAGCTTTAGTCCCTGTCCTGATTTGTTAATGCAGGTGTGCTACTGGAAAACATACTGGGCTGTGACAGCTCTATTAGGTCAGTATGAATGAACAAGGTCATTGAATCAATAGCAGAATACATCGGAAGAAACAATTATCTTTATCAAGTACTCAAAAGTGAATTCAAACTAAGGAGGGACCCAACCAGGGAAAGCCTTCCATGCCCCCAAGGACAGTACATTTCTTCCAAAGATATCACCAATGCAACTTCACACTAAAACTGTTTTAAAAACCAATTCCCTTAAAACCATATCCCTTCAGGAGACACAGCTAAGGCATAGATCTCTTTCATAAGTGCAGTACTGTAGTCACACTTGAGTAGGCAGCTGACCTCCCCTCCTCATACAGGAACGGCAAACTGCCTATCTTGCTGTCTTTCTCACTGGCAGCCCTAAACAACTGCAAACGACGGGCTCCCTCCCAAAAGGCGCCACACAGTTTTGACTGGAAGCTCACGCACCTCTCCTCTCAGATTTATCTCCTCTATCATTTGCAGACAATTCTCTCTCTCTCTCTCTCTCTCTCTCTCTCTAATGGCTCAGGTAAGTCCCACCCAGTCACATAACAATACTATGTCCACCAGTTCTACACATGCCTGTTAAAGACCCATTAATATGAGTCAGGTGAGTTGAAGTGGGCAAACAGCTAAATCCTCTTGGACAGTTGTCTTCATCGCCAGAGTTGAAGAACCTGCAGTTAGGCGTGCTGCAACACACCTGATTCTAATTAATGGGTCATTAACAGGCTTGTGCAGAACTTGACGACAAGCTGTCGGAGACAAATTTAATTTGAATCAGGTGTGTTGCAGCAGGGAAACCTGCAGGATGGTGGCCCTCGAGGACCAGAGTTGGCGATCCCTGCTCTAAAGCTTACGGTCTTCCTAGCATTTTCATGTGCAAAGATAAAGAATGGTTCTTTAAACTTCTGTTCCTTGTTTTTGACAGATTACGGCCTAGACTGACAGCGATCATGAGGTCAAAGCAACAATATGCAACATAAATAAAACAGAAGTCTTTTTTTTGTCTTTAGGGGTAGCAGTAGGGGTTCTATGTCTCTGTAAAAATAAGCAAAGCACATTTCTTGCTCAGCTTTTTCTTCTTTGGGAAGAAACCAGTCATCCGCTCAGAAAGCAATAAATACCAGGGAGGCCACAGACATATGGAGGCGGGCCCCAAGGGCCATCAACAGAGATGAGGGAACTTATACCAGATTGTCCTCTGATGTCTGGAAAACCTAAGAGACACCTTCAAGACACTTCACAGCAAAAATAATGTGACCCATCTGGGAAAGGCTACAGGAAATAGCTGAAACTTGTCAAGGTAAAAGGCCATAGACCTTCATTTCTTATCTGTCTTGAATCTTTGTGTGATTTAACCAAAAACATTCCACGAACATCTTCGGACAAAGCACAGTTCTTCTCCATAAACTGTATAGATGGCAGAGAAATTCTTCTTCTTTCTCCTGTTGTCAGAGGGGGGGTGGGAGTCTGGAAGCTCTGGCAACAGAAGCACATTGACTGTACACACAAGCAAGCTGCATGTTGTCAGCACAGGTACAATCATAACCCATAGTTATTATGAAAACCCTTGGGGTCTGCAAAAGTAAAAAAAGAAAAGATGCACAAAGACATCCATAAAACACTGCAGTCTCTCTGTGTTTTTATAAAACTAAGCTAACCCTGAGCTCATAAATACACATATCCCTGTTTATCTGCTGTATAAAAGCCCACAGTGTAAATAAGTTGTATAAATAAATATAAGCAGCAGTCTTTCCTAAACTTATAAACAGAAGAGGAACATGAGTAAAATGGTTGTCTTTAACATGCTGCATGAGGGCCTGTAAACCTGGACAGTGTAAAAATAAAGTGTAGCCTGAGCTTTAGCACATCCACACACACTGTGTCTTGATAAAAAGCTAAGAATAATGTCATCTTAAAAAATAGCCATGCGTTCATTTCCATTAAAGGATATTTGAAGTAAACTACGTGTGATTTGTTTGTAAAGCTTTAGCTATACCCCAAAAAAGTGACAGCTCATGTGTGTGATCCATTCTAGTGACATTTGACCTCTCCATTGGCTTTTCCCATCATCCTGTTGTTTACCCTCCCAGACCCAATCAGCTGTCTCCCACGGCAACGACAGCTCTGGCCAATGGGATCGAGTTTTCCCAGATTTCGGTGCAAGCTAGATGCGTTTCAAATGTGTACACGGCCACACACACAGACAGACACGCACACACACATGCTGGGTGCCTGGGAGCCAACACTGTGAGTCCAGATTGCCCTGTTAAAGTGAGAAACCATCAGGCCTCTGTTTGCTCATTCTCCAGCCAGAAGCTTGGATATTTTCCCGCTCCCCACAATGCAGTGGAAAGGTTGATGCTCCCTGCAACACTGACTGTGCGGTTGAGACAGTTCCCAGCTTTGCTATAACACTACCAGCTTGGATACAGATTTTTGTGATGCTAGCTGTTTATAAAAACACTTTGTAGTTAAAGTGATATGGATATTATCTTGAAGTGTAATCATTTGAGGCATTTCATTTTAAAAAATTTTTAAGAGACCAAAAGTTGCCGGATAATCTGAAAAGCGGTTCAATGAACAGGTGTAGGCATTTAATTGTGATTTCTCAATCAGCTAGGTGGTAAAAGATTAGTAATTATTCCAAGAGAGGCTAGTGCATTTGCAGTCTGCTTCTATGAACAGACAACACCACAATGAGAACATAAGAACTGGCCAAATGATCAGATTGGGTTATTTTGAGAAAATAACAGTGATAATGTCCATGGAGGACAATAGTAGGGGATGACATTTCCAAAAGAAAACCCTTGTTCCCATCGTCCATCCACAACATTCTTGTGGTAGACAAAAAGCAGTTTTCATAAGGGCAAATACAAGAGGTTTAGCACAATTTATGAGCCTTAATTACAGAAAATTCTGATGAAAACGATATTCAAACAGAGCAGTCCTAGAAAAACATTGTTTGGACAAATTAAAGTTAGGAGATGGCTTTAAACAAGTTCAATCAAAAGCATACAACATTATCAGTAAAACTCCAGATATTGAATCAAATCAAAAGAAAAATTCTTTATTCATCCCCAAAGGAAAATCATATTGTAGTAGGTTATTTTCTTTTTAGAAATGATAAATCATCAATTGCCAGTCAAAAACAGAAAATGAGACAGAAGTCAGAAGCAAATTTCTGCAGTGTTCAGGAAAATACTGTCTGCACAGATTTAGCCAAGAACATCAAAGTTTTTTTCATGGTGCTTCACAGCACAGATGAACAGACCAAAAGCATCCAGTTGAAATAATCCAGGGATTTTTAAGGGTAAAGCAGTGAAATACTGTATTCTGCTGTGGTTGAATCAATCCCCTGAAGGTAATCAAGTTTGAGTAAAAGGAAGATATACCCACAAAAAAGCAACAACAGGCCAGGCAAATCATCCCAAAGGAAGAAACAGATTCTTTGCTGATGTTCATATGTCTGGATTTTAAGCAGCCATTGCCTGAAAAGTTTTCTTCACAAAGTATTAGAACTATTCATTTACGGTCATGTGAATGAATCCAAAATACATTTTAACCCCTGAAAAGGGTTTTTTACTAATTAAGCAGTTTCAATTAAAACCTTTGTCCAATTACAAGCTTCATTGAAAGCTTTCTTTGCCAAGCCCCCGTTTGTCAGACAGCTATGTGACGTGGCTTTTAATGTTGACGTATTTTATTATTACTGCTTTTTGGTAGTTTTTTCCCCACTTCCCATTCTATAACCCCCTCGCATCTTCCTCTTTACATCATTGCTTCTTTGTTAATTTAAAAACTTTTCATCCGGCTTCCCTGAATTACTTCAGTTTTTCTATATTAGTCATAGCTCTAAGGTCTTTCTCTTAAAGAAGCTGGTTGTGTTTCTATGTTGTCTCTACAGAGTACAGTGTTGATATTCTTCCTTCCTCTCTCATATCTCTTTATTTCCAGGTATCCTCTTCTTTTCAGTGTCCCATCTCCTCACACTCTGCATCCATTCTTCCATCTCCTGCTGACACACAGACCATCACAAATGCACACACTTCAAACCTGTGTGTTTTCAAAGAGATCCTCTGAAGAATGCTCTGGAGAAACCCTGAATAAGTCATCAAATCAGCAGCGTTTTTCTTTATACCTTTTATCTTCTGGCCCGAGCATTTTTGTCTGTTTTCTTTCAACTCACAAGAATAGTTTTATCCTTCGTAGCCTCTCTTTGTCTCTGAACCTGCAAGGCCTCGCTGTAGCTCTTCATTTATCCATCAGCTCTTCTTTTTCCCCTCTGCGTATTTCCATTGTTTTACTGCTCCTTCTCTCTTTTTTCTCTCTCTTCATCCATCAACTCAAGACTTCTGTAAAATGGGTTTATTCCTTTTATTTCATTTTCTGTTGCACACAATTCCCATCTCTCTCTCTTCACTTGGAAACCTGACAGCGAGATACTCTAATAAAATCAAAGTCCAAAAGGGGTTTCCGGGGAAATTCTAATTTTCTCTTAATTCATTTTCAGCTCCAGTAAAGTGAACATCTGTCTCATCCAAGTCTGGGATGCAGTTGTGTGGGACAAATAGCGTTTAGACAGATACATGTTACACATTCGGCTGCAGATGAGGATAGTCGTTGCACCTGCGAGCTCGCTCCCGTCCTGTCTGTGCAAGAATAAGTTGTTACTATGGAAACTCTGCCAGGTCTGTTAATTGTCTGTCAAAATGTGTAATACCCTAGTATGAAAGAAATCTGGCAAACAATGCATCCCATCCTATTACTGGTAGATAATTACATTGCACAGCTGCTTCAATACATGATAATACGAGTTATCTAACAAAATGTTAATCATATGAGCTGTGATGAACCAATAGAGCAAAAGCATGAATGCATCAGAAGTTAAATGGGTCAACAGTTTTAATTGAGAGCACATACAATGGAGAAATGTGTTTTTTTTAAAAAAAAGCAACATAATCCCATTTAGCATGGCAGCAACATAACCTGCCCACACATGGATACCAATGACGCATGTAACCAATATATAAATCCACGTGAGATTGTCTAACAGAAAGTGACAAAAAAATGTGTGTATCCACGTGAGTGTATGCTTCAGGTTGCCTGAAGACTCAGTGGTGGAAGGAGCACAAAAACAGACACCTTAATCGGAAATGTTGTGGAGACACCAACAAAAGACAAAATCTAATGCATAGCTGCATGTAGTTTGGATACAACTCTTCTTTACAGTCAGTTTTAGTAGAAGAAACAGAAAACTCATTCTCAAACTTCGATAAGCAATACATGGCCCTGATTCCAAAGAAGTTGAGATGCTGTGCAATATGTAAATAAACAAAGACTGCAATGATTTACAATCATCATAAACCCATATCTTATTTTCAGTAGAAAATAAACAACATACGAGATGCTGAAACTGAGACATTTTAGCATTTCATGGGAAAAAATAGCTCAATTTGAATTGGATGGCTACAACATGGGTCAAAAAAGTTGGAACAGGGGCAACAAAAAGTTAGAAAAGTAACAGACAGAAATCAAAAACAACTGGAAGAGCAGTTGACAACTAATTAGGTTAATTAATACAGTTTATACATCAATGATCTACCACTTATCTGTGGTGGCGTGGAGGTCTTGATGTATGCCGACGACACAACCATCTTTGCTCACAGGACAGACGCAAATGTAGTTGCAGCTAAATTATCTGTAGCAATGGAGAAGGTAACAGAGTGGCTGAATACAGAAAAAACTGTCACAATGTACTTCTCGAATAAACAAAACCAAAGTGATTATCCTAACATTTATTTAGGCAGTCAGATTATTAATAATGTTGAAGATTTTAAACACCTTGGTGTCATTTTAGACTGCACACTTAATTTTAAAAAACATATTGAGAAAAGTTTGTAAAATCCTACTTATATGCACTGATTATGTAGCATATTTTGGACTGTATATCATCTTGGTCTCAGACCAAGTTGACCATTTTAAACCCACTTAGATCAATTCATAATCAGGCCTTAAAAATTCTAGATAAGAAGCCACAACAGTATCATCATTGTAATATACTTGAGATATATAAAATATCAATCTTTGAAAATGTAATCATATATTCTGATATCCGTCTGGTACACAAAATAATATATAGTACTGCTCATTCATCTTTAGAGATGTACATTTAGCCTTGCTGTGAATGCATCCGAGGGGGACCGCAACGTTCAAAGATCTGCTTTCGCTCAATCAGCCTTCTGTTACCGAGCTACCAAGAGTAAGAACAGACTTCCAGACAATTTAAAGATGATTCCAGATTTTCATGCATGCACAGTCAAAGATTGGCTACTCAGCAACCTGTCATGTTTGCATTAAAGGTACCAATTCAGTATCTACAGTATAGTAGAGCTACATGGGCTTTCTAATATTTCCTGTTGTGTTATCTACTGCTTAAGCACTTTTTAAGGGTATTTGATTTATTATTGGATTTCATTATAATTACATTGCATTGTATTTATACTGTATTGTATCTTTATTGTGTTTTATACTTGCACTATGTGTTATACTTACTAATGTTTGATCTTGTTTGTCAATTTTTGTCACGGACTACAGATGGAAATTAGCTTAATGCCAAATCTGGTGCAGCCTCCTTTTTATTTTTCCACAAATAATCAATGTATCTGAATATGGTCCTTTAAATAAATTGAATTGAATTAAGTTGGTAACAGGTCAGTAACATGGCTGGGAAATAAAGGAGCATTTCAGAGAGGCAGAGCCTCTCAGATATAAAGATGAGCGGAGTGGAGGTTCACCAATTTGGGACAATCAAAGTAAAAAAAAAAAAAAAAAGTGGAATATTTTCAGAAAAATGTTCCTCAACATCTCAACAAGATCCCACCATGTACAGTGTATAATATCATCACAGGCTTCAGAGAATCAAGTGGAATCTCCATGAAGATTATTTTCCACTCATAGAATAGAGAAAGTGTTCTCATCCCAAAACACCATACTTTAACATTATTGAAGCATGGCTTGGTGTGGTGTTGAAGCTAGAGGGGCTACTTAAGTGACCGATGAGAATGACATCCATGGATACATTAAAAACACATGAGCACACAGCAAATAACTGCACGTAACTGCTTAAATAGCACGATAACTTAAATGAACCCAGATAGAGGAGGGCTGGGATGTTCATCTCTCAGAAACACACCTGGGTGCAGGAAAACACCAAAGCGATACACGCACACCCTTCCCTTTTTCTTATCGCTCTTCTTTCCCTGAGCCCAGGTTGTTTTTTACCAGCTTGACTCTTTGCCTCTCCTGTTCCTCAGATACACAGCCACAGTTTCCTTGATTTTTCTTTTATTTATATATTTATACCCAGTCATAAATTTGTAGCATGCCCCATATTGCCAAGATATTCAAATATGCAGCAATTCAAAGAAAGGATGGTTGTGCTCAGAGACTTTGTCTGTTACATGCACCTTTTTATATTAGTAAGAGTCCAACTCAATTACTCTCCACCGAGACACTTGCTATAATAGTCCTCCCCCCTTTTTATTCCCAGTACATCCACCTTTATTATTTAGTATCATGCGGGATCAGTGTTGCCATGGATTCTGTCGTCATGGCTACAAACAACTACGCAGAAGTACAAGAATTGGAAAAAATACACAAGAGTGGGTTAATAAAGGGTCTTGTGGAAAGCTCATCCTAGACAAGGTGAGAGATCAAGCTGGGATATGTCACCAGGGGTGTGGGGAGTGATGAGTTTGGCCGTCCTTCATTCAGTGACAAATGAGGGTCAGGGGAACCTGATAATGAATATCAGAGAGATTAAACCTAATGTTTGGGGTTCCAGCTGGTTACTCTTTTTCTGCTAGAGTATTTTCTAGCAGAAAGAGAGTATTTCCACAACAACATTACTGTAACCATATTCCAAAGCAGCTCACTCTATCAGTTCATGCATTTCAAAGGATTTTTTAAAGGCATGCAAATGCTTTAAGAAACTAAGCATTGTAATTTCCTCTGTGTCAGTGCCTTCTTGAAGGATGTAGTAGGGGAATTTACACAGGGTACATTAAAGAGCAGTTTTATCACTGCTGATAGACAACACAAGAAAAAACTGCAGAAAAGACTTAAACTTTCATGAAACACTTCAATTTCACTTATTAGCGTGAACTGCCACCTTCTGTACATTGTGCAGCCAGCAGAAGAGTATTTAAAGATTACATACAAAAAACAAAATTCCTTTAAGGATGTGTCCCAAGATGTGCCAATAACATTTGCTGTTAGAAGAGGCAAAAGTTGTGATATTCATGAGAAAAGAATGAACGCAGGCAAAGTGATGACCAAAAAGAATTGTTTCCAGTATTTTTAAGGTATGCTGCCTATTCTTGTAAATCAAAATCAGTTCATAATGTTGACTAGAGCTCCACCTTGTGGTATAACCCACCCTGGCCATGAAAGAGGTGCTATCTATCCATCCATCTAAAACATTTTTAATAAAGTCAAAGTTATATTTGAAAAGAAAACAAGAAGAATTACAAAAAAGAAAAGGAAAAAAGAAAAGAAGAATGACAACTACTTGCAAATGTGTATTTTGTTCCATATTTGCTGCCTTTGAAAAAAAGAAAATTGGGGGGATAAATTTGCCCTTATTTGTAAATAAACAAATAGCTCTCCATAGAGTTCATAAATAAATTATTAACATTATCTGGATGATTTTTCCATAATATAGACTTATCTTATACTGGAAATAATAATAGTTTAAAAAAATTAAGCAAACGAAATTAAAGAAAAAAAACACATACGCGCGCACGCACGCGCGCGCGCACACACGCACGCACGCACACACACACACACACACACACACACACACACACACGTGCCCATTTGTTTTGTTTCTGTGCACATCCAGCCATTTAATTTAATGTAATTTTCTGTTTCTTCTGTTATCCTGCTGGTCATCTTTTCTCCTAAAAAAAAAAAAAAATCTAGCAAGTTTTGTGGACACCTGTTAGATTTTTCCTTCCCCCAAATGTGCTCTGCATCTGGACCCTCTCTGATTTGTCATGTAACCCTTTTAAAGCAAACAGCTTAAATCAGACTGATCTCAATGAGCATTTCTCTAAATGTTACACATTTTGTGTGATTGCAAACCAATATTTTTGATATGACTTCTTGTGTTTTGTCAGTTTACCGCACTAATAATGTGTGCAGATTCATTGTGTGTTTTACACTTTGTGCCCACGGCCATCTTCTATTTCTGTGGTTCCAGTTATGTGACTGTCTTTAGGAATGAGCCTGACTATATTACACCCTGGTCCCTCCCCCAGAAGCTGTGCTAAAGTAACAGCTGATGTCAGTCCTGCTTAAAGATGTACACGCGCACACACATCGTCCCTGCTGGCTACACCCACACTTCAACCTGTCCAACACTACCGTCAAAGGCACAGCAGAGAGCCAGCAAAAGGGGAGGAGGGTTCCTACACCTTCCTTTTCCCCACGACACATCAGCATTTGGCACAGGGGAGGCTCCATACCACGCTCACAAATCCACAATCCAAGCCTTTAATCCCAAGTAACTGCAGACAGAAAAGTGGAGGGTCATCTAACGCCTTCAGCACCCCCATGTGCCTGCTTGGATCATGGAGCTGCACTGTCTTCCTACAGAGACCCCCACCACAGCCAGCTCCTGCTCCACGGATCCCCTGTACGACAACTGCCCGCCCTTTGCCCAGCGAGAGAAGGCCAGAGACAAGGAAATGGAGAGCAGAGTTGTGTGTCCTCTTGTAACTAGACTCCCAGAGCCCAACAGCCCTCTGCCTGGTCTGGTCCCAGCTTTGGCTGAGGTTCAGACAGTGGTTGGTGGAGGAAGAGAGCCTGGCCCATGGCCAGATCACAGCTACTGCAGCTGCAGAGGAGGCCTGGGAAGACAGCCCTGGGAAGCAGAGCTTAGTCCAGACATAAACAAAGCAAGAGGAGAGCAGGGATATAGCTGGGTAGTAGAGGACAGAGCTCGTCTGAACCAGAGTCCAAGCCCATCACAGAGCGAGGAGCATCGTAGTGCTTTGTCTCTGTATGATAACCTTTCTATCGCTGGAAGAACGGAAAGCCTCCAGGAGGTCTTTGACATGGAAACAAGTTTCCAGGAACACTTGCAGGAGGACATGTACCATGCACTGGCCCCTGATCAGATCCAGGGAGTGATGCAGGATGATGCTGCAAGTCAAGACAAAAGCCATTGGTCTTCTTGTGAGATCGTCTTTGCTACAACTTGCTCTAGTAAGCAGGACCAGAATCAAGACAAAGACAAGGAGCAAGAAAGGGAGCCAGAGCTGGACTCAGGATCCTGTAAATTTGTGCAGGGGGACCTTGTAGTGCAACCCAAGCTCCTGATGCCACTTCCTCAACATCTTACTCCAAGTCCCCCTCAGTTAAGCCAAACTAAGAGCCAGGTCCTGCTGTCTCCAGCTGAAACCCAGCACCCAAAGCAGCCATCAGGGTCTCCAAGGGTACCGCCTCCAGTGCCCCTCGCCGATCCCTCAGCCAGTGCTCTCCGAAGCCTCCTCACCAGCCTCCAGCAGCAGATAGTCAGGCAAAGGGAGGAGTATGAGACACGGATAATCAGGTCATTATAAATTTGTTTTGTCTCACACTTTGCACAGAGATTAATCCTGCCATGTAAAAGAGATTGATGCCTTGAATTTAATGTGCTCATGCTCCTGGCTTCAACACTTTCAGTTCACTGGCTTAAGAATTTTCCAGCTAGTGATGTATTTTCAGTGAAGGGTAACAGAATGTTCCCAGATAAAGAGTGTGTCCGCTCAGCTGTGCTGTTTTGGTTCCTCAGTTGACTCCAAGCTTCACCCTATATCCTGTTTAGTTCACCCGCAATGGATTAAATTCCTCAAACTTTCCCACAAGTCTCTCGTGATGCGCTATGATGCAAGCATTGGCTGTATTGAGCAAAAGAAAACAGTTATGGGCCTTCTCTGTCCTCAAAGCTACAGCTCCTGACACTGGAAAGAGAGCTAATTTAAGGGGCCATGCTGCTGACCTAGACACAACACATACCTCATTTATTACCGATATAGATAGAGCCTGTCTCAGTGTAAGGTCATGCATTAGAACTAGTTGGTGGGGACGAGAGGAGATTACAATTCTTTTAACCTGAAATGGATAATTAAAAAACAAAAAAACATTATCTGTCAAATGTTACACAACACTGATGGATTTGTAGTTTTTATTTCAATTTTAGCAGGCCGAGTCCAGTTATCTTAAACGAAACAAAGTTTCGAAAGTTGCAAATGCATTTGATTTAAAAATGTGTTCTGTTATGCAGTCAACTCTAAGAGGAACTCATTATGCACAAACCCTGCTAGTAACATTATTTAGACAAACTGTAATTCTCTAATGAAATATTGGGAATACAGTTCTGCAGAAGAAAGTAAGAAGTAGTGCCTTCAACACAGCGAGAAAAACAAAGGTAACAAAGGAAGACTGACTTTTTGGTCATGTGTTTGTTGTTTAAGAGCATTAAAACATAAGAGAAAAAGAACAAAATGTTTCAAATAATGGAAGACCAGCACAGACTTTACAAATGGACAGATGGGTGAAAGTATAGCTATGAAAATTGTGACTGCGGTCAAGTGAGCCATCACTTACAAAATACCCAGCAGGTTCGTTGTAACTTTCAAAGGCTCAATTTACTTCACTACACTGGAGCTGGAATGGTATAAAGCGGTCGGAGTGAGCTCAATTTGCAGAACCAAGGCGGGTGACTGGCCAACAACATAGAAAAAAACAAAACCACTGAATAATAAACTGTGGATTTTTATACCGATTGTCATTGGATTGTAATTTTTCTGGCACCATATTTTTGTTAGGAACATCATCTATGTTGGAAAGGTAGTGCTTAAAAATCTCTCCGCTTGAACTATTCAAACATAGTATTGATTCAATGCCAAGGATCGCAGACTCTGATAATATCAAAAGCTGCTTATTTACTTTTATATTGTGGAGAACAGTGTCCTGATTTATTTGATGAATGCATCCCCAAAAAAACTGGATATGGAGACCTTTTCTTGACAAGTTGGTGATTTAACTTTTGCTATATTGTTAGGGACGTCCATGCTAAACCTCAGGTCACACAGCAAAGTTTTTAGGATAATGAAAATGAAAAAAAAAAAACCACAAACTAATTTCTTAAAATTACAACTTTCGAAAAAAAATTTTGAATTTGAATCTTAAGGGTATTTTGTTTAGAAACAATAACTAAATCAAACTTCTCTCTTTCATTAGACTTTTCATCTCATCAACTAAGTGCAGATGATTAACTTTTAAAAATAAATTACAAATAACTAAAAGTACAAACTACTACTAGCTCTCATCAGTTTTTGTGTCTAAACCATTTTGTGTCCAATTACCGTGTAAAAATCTAGAATTTAGTGTTTGCCTGAACCACTGTGAGTTAAACAGATTGGAGAGCCTTGTAAAATTGCACAACAATCTCCTGTTCCTGTTTGGTGGAGAAGCTAGCTTGGTAAACAAGTCACAGAGAACATTTACATGGCAATGAAACAAAAATAAAATACTACGTTAATAGGACCAAAACAGACTTTTAAACTGACTGTCAACATGTTGGTATGAGTAAAATGAGACAAAATCTAAGACTAAGATCCACTGAGACATTGTGGTTGGGATCAAATGACATCTGCATGCATATACTTAACTACACTCAAATGGTTCAAAGTACAATAAAGAGAAATCATATAAATACAGCTAAAGCACTTTCAGACTTGCTATGTTCTAATAAACCGCAAAAAACCCCCACAAAAACGTCATTTCAGTAACTTAATGAAGTCTGCGTAGTGAATTTAACTGAACGATGAACTCAAAGTTATAAGCAGCAGAATGACTTGGTTTTCTCTCAGTGTTTAAAATACACTTTCCCACATCATTTGGGGATTAAACCACTTGCCTTTTATGCCATTCAAAGTTATTCACTGGATACAAACTGCTTACATTGAAAGAAATGTTCAAAATTAAGGTGTTTTGAGGGTTTTGAATTCAAGCGCTTTTTAAATGTAACGATTATACTCACACATCAGGCACTAAAGCAGTTCTCAGCTTTTTGCATTGAACCTGTAATTTCACTACGTTCTTTTTCGTGCTGCAGCCTGGAGCAGAGGAACGAAGAGCTGCAGGTCGAGGTTGTCCGTTTGAAAACCAACCTCTCACAGCAGCGACACTGGTACCAAGTTGTCCAGGCTAAGATCGTGGAGTCCGAGAGGGCTCGCACTGCTGAAGAGCTCCGCAACGCAACGCTGCAGAAGGAGATGGAGCAGTTCTTTGACACCTTTGGAGAGCTCAACAATGAGGTGAAGAAGACTGAATACATTGTTAAGACCTTTTGAAGATGAAGAAGATTAAATGTATGGTGTTTGATGATGTGAACCATGTGTAAAAGGTGTAAAATAAACACAAAAAGATGGGCTCATCTTAAACTAACTATAGTATTATGTTATAATGTAAAGCATTTCTTTCCATAATTGGTAAAGTGTATGAGGGTTTTTCTCAGAAAGATTGAGGAAATTACACAAAACAACATGAACCACAGAAAAAGAATCACTGATGTCCACTTTATTAGTTCTGAGCATGGGTAAAAGATGTTGGCCAAGAGATAATGTGGTCATTGCAATCACACAGGAGATCTTGGATGTTCAGTCCTTATCCGCTAGTGTTTTAGAGAATGAGTTGGCCACTCTTCAGGTCATTTAAGGCATAACAGAAAGAATAAAATCATGGTTCTGTACAACATGGTGCATAAGTCCTCTGTGACTCCGTAGTGTCATATTTCTGCATGTCCATCACACTGTGCAATCATTTATGCAAAAAGCAGCTCTTCAGTCCATTTCGAAGGTCATCTTTAAGTTTCAATCTCGAGTTGCAAGATCCAGATTCTGGTTCAGGACTCCACATTCTGCACTGTCTCATTTACCATTTTAAACTACATGTTTCTTGCAGGGAAAATCTACTCCATAGACTTTTACTTTACAAACAGGGCATCTGCTGTCTTTAAGGATGATTAAAAGAAGATAATAAAAATAGTGCTGCACAGTACATTTTGATATCGCATACAGGCTTACAAGGCAAAGAAAATTACATCTCTCAATTAGGCTTTCAGAACCAAGAGCATCAGGGTACTGAGTTTGAAAGGAAAAAGAACAAAAACAAAACAGGCCTAAACGGATTTCTGATTATAACAAAACCTACTGTATATGGTAGGCACGGTGCCTTCATGCAAGTTGAACACAACTCTTGGTTTTACTGTCTTCTACAGGCCATCTGATTTCATGATTAATTCTGTGACTTTTCCAGCACTAATGGAATGGTTTAGAAAAGGAGCAGCCCATGATTTTATTTAACTATGAAATGTTTTAATAAAAGGCTTGATTTTCACGGGCTTGTGTGCAACATTTTGCAAAAACAAAAAATAAATACATGTATCATCATGCCCCTTTCATATTCATAGGGTTATAATCTGCTTTTTTGATATACACATTGATGGTAGGTACCTTAAGTCAAATAGGGGTGATTGTGATATATCTATATATATATATTAGTTCTTACAGATATGTGTAATGTCCTAACAGAACGAGCACACCTTATCTATTTGCAATGAAAGGGTCTACAACAACTGCGAGTGTCGGATCTTGACATTTTTAAATACAGTACATTATATCAGGAAATAAAACTGTAACACTGCAACCACAGCTTTTCCTAGCTGTCAGGAGTAAAAGCCCAAAATCCACATCACTCATGCCAATTAATTAAAAAGCACTGTGCAGAATGCACCACAGTGTAGATCTGCATACTAGCGTGCTAGATATTCAATAAAACTTAAGATCAGCGTTTGATCATCAAATGAACATCAGATGTCGACAAGCTTTTTGTTCTTTTTGGCGTTACATGCATGAGAGCACCTAGGGACTGCGGTCTAATGTTTAAGTGCGAGTCCGCTCTATTTTAAATGACAAAGTCTCGCCTCAACTTAATATTTCCTAAAATGAAATAATAAAACTATTAAAATACAAGAAAACAGACCAACAATAATCCCCGACCTACTTCTGGTAACCTGAAAATCAATATGGATGCATGTTTGTATACATGATCAAGTTAGGCATCCATGAAAAAGAAGTAACGAAAAAACATTTTGACACAAAGGATAGCATTGATAGCTTTGACCTCAAACAAAGTTTGCAGGAAAAGAGGATCAACAGGCTCCACCACAACACACAGGGAAAGAAAACAGAAAAACAGACCCGTTCGTTGAGGTTTCAGAGAAAAGATGAGAAACAGAACAAAAATAAAACAGGAGAGGGTTGATAGATACTTGGATATCGTGGGTGAGAGGACAGGCTGCGTTTACTGACTCTCATCCAGTGGCCCTGTCAGTGTGTCGATGCTGCTGCTGTCTGTGTCCGACGCCAAGGTGTGCTCCGTGGACATGGATGAGATATCGTTTGCGGAGGAGGACTGGGACGCTGAACCTGACACTACATCTGAGAAGCAACACACAAGAAAGACACCCGACACATGCAAAGTTTCAACTGGGCTGCAATAGAAAACAATACTTTCTGATAAAACTGAGCATTTGTGGCACTTCTTTGAGAGGCACATATTAAGACGACAATCTGGCTGATGGTGCTTTCACGTACCTGGACAATCTTCTTTCATTAGACCATTCTTGTTCCTCTCCTCCCAGTCGATCACCTCCTCATAAATTAGCTCTGTGGACACAGAACAAGTTAGGCCCTGTCAGTGTAAATAAATGCTATACCTGGGATCAATCGTGCATCCTATCTGTACTGTGAGCTTACTCCAGCCAGTAACAGTCTTTTCTTGACTCTTGTCTTATCCCTTCCTCTGTCTTTGGCTCTCTTTTGTTTCCTCTCTATGTCCGATAATGTCTTCTAACATTTCTTTGCCGAGTCAGCCACGGTGCCTGTTGAAAACGATGTTTATATCCGCTTGCTGGCATGTGACGCATGTGCAAAGCAAAACTCAGCTGCAACGTTACGCAGGATAAAAAAGTTGTATAGTGTGGTTTCTCGGCTTTGGGACACTGCTGGGCAGCAACTACTCCATAAATGCTTGCAAAACATATTACTGTGCCATCAATGCCCCCCACATTTCACAACCCTGCACTACAGGCTCCAGTGATACCTCTGATAACAATAATATGTATGTAAATAAGAGTTCCACCTTTGTTATTTCCCTTTCAATGCATCCTCCTTGCATTTCTGGGATTATCTCCTTTTAGTACTTAGTTATTCTGGCCAGGACTTTTCTCTATAATACTCTATCTTTAGAAACTAACGAATGGTTGCCATATGTTTTCGTACATCCCCCCCAAGAATAAATGATATTCTCTCTTTTGACATACACTGTGCCAGGGGCCTGGCCTTGGCGCTGTCCCCGTGGTGGTTTTCATCTGCTTTCTGCTGGTAGCTTCTGCTGTCAGTGTATCTGTGTTACTCTCTCGGCAGATGCTCCTGATAACTGTCTGTTGCGTTCTCTCGTGGAGATTGTATGACGCTTTCTGTTTGCTTCATGTTTAAACGTAGCAGCTGGATGTCACGTTATGCTTGGTCTTCCTTTTTATTGTATCTATTTATGTATTTGAAATATGTATTTCTTTTTCTAGGACTGAAATAGTTTATATTGTTATTGTAATCACGATTGTAATTATGGCAGCTTAGTCTGGTTCCCTTTCCACGTTTCATTTCGCGAACCAAACAAGACAACCTTCACGAGAAAAATTACAATAATTGTTATTTTTCATTATATATATCCTTATAGATCTTTTAAACATTAATTTATCAGTAATTAACATGAACACAGTAAAATGCAATGTACAGTTGAGTCACTAGGTGGCAGTGTTTCCTACCTTTCCATTGCTCAATAGTGTGTTCTCTCTCTTCCAGCTGCTTATCTGAAATCTGGGGAGGAGGCTGTAAAATAAAAAGAAATACATATATCAGAGCAAGGCCTTACATAACTGCTGCACTAAGGGGAGAACACAACCACTTGAATGGAACAGTCTCCTCACCGCATCTGCCTCTGCAGGGTCGTACCAAACTCGGATGTAGGGATGATTGAGTGCCTCTTCTACAGAGATGCGGCACTCAGGATCAATGACCAGCATTTTGGAGAGCAAGTCCCGTGCTTGACCAGCTGTTTCACCAAAACAGTAAAGGCAGAGTTACCATGGAAACAAGTGCGTAATATCACTTCATCAAGAAATAAAAGCTGTGATGATGCAATTTTTAACTGTTAATGCCCCAGATTAGGGCAGGAAACTGTCATTCATTTAACTATTGTAGTAGAGACGTTTTAGGCATTTGTGCCTCCAGATTTTTTCTTGTTAGATCAATACAATACAAGAAAATTCCACAAAAATCAATGCATTATATTAGTATCTTTGGTAAGAATCCGAAAGTCTCTTAAGTTTTGAGTATGCAAGAAAAAGTTCTTACTCTTTAGTTTGTCATGTTCTGACTCAGAAGGAAAAGCCCAGTCTGGGAAAAGTTCAGCTAAGCTGACGCCTGGATACTGTGGCTTGTTCATCACATAGTTCCTCACGGTCTCCATCAGTCGGTTCATAAATTCCAGACTGGGCGTGCCCAGGATCTCAATCACCTTGTTCCACTGGTCGATGTCTAGACAGTAAACTTGTTAAAGAAAAATCCAGTGGCATCGAGGGCACAAACCGATGTAAAACAAATGAAAAGAACATAATGAAAGCAAGTGAATCAAGTGATGCATGCATCACAATGCACGGCCCAGAAAACAGTGGAGAAAAAAAAGTGACAAAAAAAAAACAAAATAAATTGTGTTATAGTAGGATAAAAAAGAAAAAAGTGCAGTGGTGTTTTGAATAATATATACTAAAAAAGCTAATGTTGACATGCTAACATTCAGAAATTAGCACAAAACAAAAGGACAGCTGAGTTTGATGGAGTTGTCAGTTGTTTTGGAGACAAACGTACAAGACAAATTTACAATCTGTGAAAATATTTGGGGAAATCAGCTTAAAATTCTGTGATAATTTATCAAGTGACTTTTCAGTCTGGGCCAACATAGTGACCCGACACACTGAAAGGAGCAACACTACAATCCACGGAACCATTTTAGCATGGCTAAAAATACAGATCTACCCTATAGTTGGCAGGCTCGCAAATGCAGAAGGGTATTACTTCCCCAGGATGAAAATCTATCTAACCAAATCACATCCTTTGCCCTCCATCCATTTACAGCAACTTAAATGTAAATGAGGTTGTTGGTGAGTGAAAGGTATCCAAACCCATTAGAAACAGGCCCAGCTACTATAAATGCAACGGGATCCCTTTAGTTTGATTCCTTCTAACAATTAAAAGATTATAGAGATCTGAACAACAATTTTACAGACTAATAATAATTTAAATAAACACTGAATGCAAAGAGATATCCATTTTAAATGCAAAGATCTTAGGATTATCTGCTATATAGATAATGTTTCTCGGGCTTAACACAAAATTTTAATTAATAAGTAGTTTAATAAAGGATTTATGGAGTATGAAAGAAGGACAACAGTGGCACAGAAGACGATGAAAGAAGGATACGATCGGTGCCCTGGAAGATGACGCTGCCTTTAACCATCTCCCCCATGATACAGCCCACTGACCAGATGTCCACTGGGAACAGAAAACACACAAACATGCATACAGACAAGACACACACAAACACACAGACAATATTAAATCAAAGTGATCCCATAACATACACCATACACTGCTGCTTTGCTGCCGTGCGGACGCTTCCTACTTTGCTCTTGCTTCTGCTTGCATTTTTCAGCTTTTTTTCTTATCTTC
>JAOXYM010000007.1:23360932-23371171 GCA_028567055.1 Leptatherina wallacei | reverse complement strand
GGAACAGACGAAACCGGGGTGGTGTGGTGTCGGCTGAATGAAGGCTGAGCCGGGCTGGGCTGAGTAGGTGCTAGTGTTAAAGGGGCATAAGGATGGGCTTGATTAATCGACGATCGATCGTTAAGAATTTTCATCAATGACATTTTTTTTTTTAAATCGATAAAACTTATGCATCTTAGACTGGTGCTGAAGTTGTATGTGAGCACATATTTTCCAGTGTAACCATTGAATGACTCCCATTTAACTGCACCAAGAGTCTTCATCTTGTAATAAAGATCTAAATGAGGAAACACGCTGTGTTGTTTCCTACTTTCACTGCATTTTAATATAGCCTAGATACTAAATTTCAATATATAAATATTAATCAAAAGTCGATCATTAATTCTCCCGATGATCGATTAAGACAATTTAATCGAATGCCCATCCCTAATCAAGTTGCACTTAAATCACATTTAAGTCGTATTTCCAGTGACTTGAGACTCGACTTGAACTTGTGATTTGAAACTCGTGAACAATTTTTTCCCACATGATCTTCTCTCTGTCTAACAACCTGTATGATGCTGTGTTGTGTGCCGTCATCTCCCAAGACGTAACACTGACGTAACATCAGACAAACACAGACGCAGTATCCGCAGTGCTCACGCAATCAATCAAAACAATGGCAGCATTGGTGAACACATCTGTTGCTATGGTGCCTCTATAACTTTTGGGTATTGAAAATTTAATAAAGAGGTATCAATATAGGCAAACTGCAATGTCTGTGGTATAAAAATCCAGGATGCTGGATCCACAACATGCACCTTAAAGTACACCTGGAGAGCTTAGGCACTGTAATATGAAGGCTAATGTCAGCATCTATGTTAGCTTGGTCCTACCTTTGTATGAAAATAATGTTAACTCCATCAGATTGGCTCCACTTATGAGACATTTACTGAACACAGCTTCACTAAATTGCTGACTTTGCCATTATGACGTTAAACTGGGAGCAAACTGGGGTCAGACCCACTGTAAACAACACGGTTCTACTGGGTCTGTTTATTAGAATTAAACACCTGTTCCCGATTTAGGAATGTAAGGAATATTCATTGGACCGGCAGGTATTTGATCTAAGTTAATGTAAATGTTGAGTTTTTAAATTCAATTCTAAAAAGTTTAAAAACAATATTTTCTGTACTCATCTCACACAGTTATTTCAGGCTGTTTAAAAAAAAAAAAAAAAGAGATATTTTTGTAATGCAGTAGCGCAGGGACCACCAACTGTGGACCTGTTGAGCCACTGCAGGTTTTACATGTTTACATTTGTCAGTTAAAGCTAAAGATCAGTGCTGTTACTAAATGCTGGTACATAAAGGGTGAGTATGAATTTTATATTCCTTGGATATTATAATGCAGTCCTCTAAGCAGAACAGACGGCAGGCGTCACATGGGAAATTACTTATTACTTTTTATTACTAAAAGTGACCTGCCACTCAAAGACTAGACACTTGACTTGGACTTGTGAACATCTCTGGTTTATACAGAAACGATGGGTGGAGGAAAATCCATTTATATTTGTGGTGATCTGTACAAATTGATTTTTTTTTTCTCCCAAAAGGTACCAACGTAGTTCTAGAATTAAACATAAAGTTCTATGACTCTTAATGCCAACAGCACAATCATTGCCTGTATTTACCCTGTGGATTATCCCAGCTGAGTGCAGGTGTCTGATGCCACAAAGGATCTGGTAAAGCAGGTAGGACATCCTCTCATGATCCAGGTCCATGTGGATTACCTGACATAGGCTGGCATCCATCAGCTCCATCACCAGATACCTGACAGAGAGGAGGGATTACGGAAGAGGATGAAATAGAGCTTGCGCTACAGTGAGAGTGTTAAGAGGGAAGAGTTAACAGGAAAACCAGATGGTAAGAGGAAAAAGAGATGGCAGAAGCACATGAAGGAACAGAGATAAAAGTTATCAAAGAAGAAAATATCAAAGTATGAAATCAACTCAACACAGTGAAGGAAGATTAAATAGAAACAGAAGGATTTGAGTAAAATGAAAAAAAAAAAAAGAACAAAATTTTAAAACTAATAAACACCATAATGTTCGAAGTCTAAAAAAACCCAAAGCAAAGTCATTTGTTAAAGTCTCAAAACAGTCCACTGCCACTCACAGATCCTGGAACTCCTCCAGAGACTTCTGAGGCGTGAAAACATTGATTAGACGGATGATCTGCAAGCGGAGAGACAGGCCATTAGTCCACTCTGTTACTCTCCTATCTACATCCACTTCACTGTGGAGAGCTATCCAAGTGTGGGCAAAGTTCTACGGAGGATTTTGTCACTCTGAGCAAGAAACTTTATAACCATAGCAGGGAGTTTAGTATCTTACTCTCTCAAGTTTGTGCATCAACTTCAGCTTAACATCTTCCAGTCAGATCTCCATTCACTTAAAAAATCTTCAATTTAACGATACAATCAAACAACATTGTTGTAGTCAGTCAAATTCCAAAGCCTCACTTATTTAGGTTAACTGTTTTCATTAAATTAAATTATTAATCATTAAATTTCGGTCTCACATTTTTGTGATTGACACATTTGAGTAGCACCAGCTCCCTGTAGGCCCGCTTTGCATGAGTCTGGTTCTGGAAGGGACGACATAGCTTTTTCACCGCCACAGGTATACGAAGGACTGTATCTAGAGCAGAGCTGGTCACATATTGCATGGAGGAGGAAACAGAGAAAAAGGTTAGCAAAGAAGCAAATAAAGAGATACTGCTGAGGACATTATTTGTTTGCCCAAAGGTGAAAAAAGTTAGCTATCCATCTGTTCAAATTTGTCTTTCAAAACAGATTCAAAACATTTTTTCACTAGGGACAAAAATTATGATTTCAGTCTGTTATGTTAATTATAATCAACCGTGTGAAAATACATGAGAACATAATGTATCTAGAAAGAAAAAAAAGCCAACAAGAAAACAGAAATGTGTCGATTGGTTTTCAAAAGGTCACGGAAATCATTTTGTATCCAGGACTGAAATTTAGTTTTATTTGCAACGGACAGTCACAGATCATTATGTGACGAATGTAAACACAGATGTCTGCTGCCCGACACGCCCATCTTGCTAACTGTAGCATCTCTGTCAAAGTTTCTTGGCCGAATAGCTGACCTGATCACAGAATAAACTGTTAACCAAAAATAACATGCTGTTTTCCTCATAGCGGTCCACTGATGAGTACATAAATGAATATAAACAGCCTCAATCTGCATCAAAACCTTGGGTGAAAACTGTAAAGAAAATATAGCTTCAATTAAAAATAATTTAAAAACAGGTTGACGAAGATAATGCATATATCCATCAAAAAGCTTTCTTAATAAATCAGCTTATTGCTTTGCTTCTTATTAACATGATCAAGACCTAACTCTAAATAAAATATTGGCACGTAAATAGTTTTTTTTTCTAAAAGCTTTAACCCAAATAAAGTCAATATTCAAAGTGAGCAATAAACAAATTTAGAAATGTGGGGTATTTTGATCTTTGTTGTATTATATAAACATGTACATGCTATAATCTCACTCTTGCATCTCGCCGTGAGTTTTACAGCATCTTGTGACACACAGTCCTGCTTTACAGTAGATGTTGTAGGCTCCACAGAGGCCAGGTGAGCTTATTGCAACTCTGGGATAGTTCGATGCAGAACGGACAGGCACTGGCAAAAACTGCCTCCAAGTGCTTTCAGGCACTTGCCAGGCCAACATTGTAATTAAGAATTTGTTCTTTTTGTTTTGACTGGTAAAATAAAAGGTAAAAAAAAAAAAATTTGAAAAAAGAAGACACACTTTTGGACTGAGGGGAAACCCTGTATAGGTGACTTTAGATATGATTAAGACTTTGGATGGCTGTAAAAATCACAGTTGCCTGGGGGTGTAATGAGAGTGTGATGCATTAATCAGACTATGCTCTGTCACATGTAAAACAGGAATGTGAATGGCATATCATATCTGCAAATCATGAACAAATCATATTTGGAAAGCTGTCTTGTTTGGATTAAAGTCCCATTGTGCATGAAAAGAGACATTTAATAGAAAAAGCACAACTATAACTTCAGCAATAGCTCCATTCAAGTGTCCTAAAAGCCATTATACTATAGGATTTCATTTACTTGTTGCTGGTGTTGTTGTTATTCTGTCCTGTTATTCTCACCTTGTCTTCCTATAGGTGCTCTCGATAATTGTCTACTTTATCTTAAAGAGAATTTAGGATGTTTTCTGTCAAGTTTCTTTACAAATGTAGCAGGTGGTTGTCTGGTTTTTCTGTTTCAGTTGTACAGTTGTTGCTGTTGCTTTCCATCTGTTGTATCTTTGTCTCCTATTTCTTCTCTCTTCACACTACCCTCCTTTGTTTCTTCTCATCAGGTTCAGCATAAACATGTAACATCTCCATGGAGATCAATAAAGTATCTATCTATCTTGCTATTGCCACAATAAAGAACAATAGTTAAGCATCAAGGGGAGCTTTAATTCCACACAACTCCCTTGGCAAAGTAAATTTTCCTGGCACAACATGCAAGTCAGACCATCGGCCTGCTTGTCATGATGCTGGACCGGACAAGTAAAGAAAGATAAAAAGCACAGCAATAACTTATCATTTTAGGAATAACTTCATTCAAGTGTTCTATAAGCGACTGCACTGTGATGACAAGCCCACATTCACAACACAGACCTGAAACCAAAAAGGCTGAATTCATTCAGCAATCACTGATGAATTGTTCACACCTGTGTTCCTCCTGAAACTATAAATCAAAATGTTAGCAATGACAAAAGGCCTTGTGGGCAGAAAGTTTACTTTGCTTAAATGACGGCTAAAATTCTTATTTAATTAGGAGGAGCTTGGGATATCTGCAACACTGCGGACTGGTTACACAATCAGCAAGACTCTTATACAAGCCTCTCACCAGACAATGCCTTGGGCCCCCGAGCCGATGGCACGAAGCTGCTGGTAGCGCTTGAGAACAGTGAAGGTGGAGTCTCCCACCTGAACACTGTAGAACTGGCCATCCGCCTCACTCATCCTGCCGAACAGTCAGGACCACCAGCACAGTCTGTAGAGGATCAACAGCACACACACACACACACACACACAGAAAAAGCAAAGAGAGATTAACACCCACACAGCATGATGAAGCTCATGCCGGCAATTCAGCTGGACACCAAGTAAACAAGTTCTAGCACATTGATAAGCCTCCATCAGTAAGATAAAATGACTCCACTGTTAACGGATTACTCATTTCATTTTCAGATCAGTCTAAAGCCAGACAATCCATCTTGGCTCTCTGCCCAGTTTATTCTTCTGACAACAGGAACACTGGGCTGGAGCTGACATTGTAGTCGTTAATGTGTTGCATGACTGTAAATGCAACATATAGAGCAGAGACTGACAGCGTAGAGTTCCTGGGGCCCTCGCTGCCATGTCTAAACTCAAACTGACACACTCGCGCTTCATAAACACAAGCACATCACACACACTCATGCGGGCAGTATTTTGGTTTGTGCATGTTAGTTATTCTGTGATTCACTGTACAGCCATGAGCACCACATGAGGACATACATGTTAATAAGACACATGATGTGTTGGTGTGGTCATAACAAATATAGCAGCTTCAGCACTGATTCCTGAGGCAGGAAGTGGAGGCGCATTATTCTTGGCAGTCGTTTGTGTGTGTGTGTGTGTGTTTGTGTGTGTGGGCAAAGGACACACAATCGTGTAGCTATGCAACGGAAAGCAGTCATGGCTGGTTATCATTTCCTCAGAAAACAGCCACAAGTTAAATGGAGTGGGATTGACGGGGGGGGGGGGAACTAAAATAAATAAATAAAAAGATTGCCTGGTTTTGATCGTCAGGGAGATAGTGTTGAACAGAAAGAAGCAGCGGGGGAGAGGTTATGATCGCATGGAGCCTGAAAACATTTCATGCTGCCTGAACTGTAAAAACAACTCAGTCTCAGCTGTGACAGATAGTGTGAGTAAAGCACTACATCGCTACGCAGCGGTGGAACAACCGTCAGGTGACTAAATCAAAAGCTATTGAACTCAACTCAAATTATAGAGAAATCAAAAGTAGTTTAGTAATTGTTTAAAATCTCTGCACAAAACAACATTTTGGTTGATTTTTTAAAAAATAATAATAATTTTTTTAACAACAAATCAAAATAGACAAATTTTTCAAAAAAAACAAAAGAAAAAACATCCCCCTTTGATTTATTAAGACAAAACTAATTAATAAAAATCAGTTCTAATTAATTTCATTTATTTTTGATCAACTTAAATCAACAGTTTTTTGGTATTTTTATCATTACAACGAAAGAAACATCTGAAGATGTTCAGTTTCACATTTACAACTTGCATTCCCTGGTTTCAATTGTACAATTAAACATAAATCATCAATTTATTTAATACAAAATTGCTATCATTATAAATGGTTTATATATAAGAACTGAAACAAGGATTTGCTTCACATATGTGATAATGTAGAGAAAAAATCCAACGTTTCTGGATAATCAAAGCTGTTAATTAGCTGTTAACCCTTATGCCCTCCTCGGGACACTTTTGTCTTTTTGTGTCAACTTTATTTTTCATTTGGTGATCATTTGGGCAGTGTAGCAGTTTGGAATTGGAATTTTTGCAGTACGTCTTAGATTTAGTAAATTCTTCAAAATCCAGTGTTTATTTTCTCTCTAATGTCTTTTATACTCTGTGGAACAATTTGGCATGCTCAGGTGATCCTCGTGGCCTGCTGTAAAATTATCATACATGAATATTTTTTTTCACATTTTTTTTTATTAATCACTTTAACAACTACCATCTTACTCAAAAATACCAGTTCGAATATTGGAAGTACTTCCTCATTCATAAAAAAACCCCACAAAAACTATCAAAATAAATATTTTCCATATAATAAATATTAGATAGGTGTTTGGTGGTGATTAGACATTTGGATATGTCAAAGATCAGCAACAACATTTTTTTGATTCCATTTGTATTTTTTAGGTTATATCAGATACAACCTCTGGTGACCCTCGTGGACAAAAGTGTCCCATTGACTTCCATTAAAACCAGAGTTTTTAATCTACCAATTAGTATAGTTTAAAACAAATATGTTTTTGATGTCTGCATTTCATTTGGAGGACAAATAGTTACATCTGACATTTTTTCAGGATTCCACCAGATTCAACTGTTTTACCATTGTAGACAGATCCAGGAAGATCTGGTATTTTTTTGTTATATTATGAAGCTGTTAGGATAGTTTGTATCTTATACTACATAAAAAAATACAAATGAAATCAAATAAATTTTGTTTATGAACTTTGACATATCCAAGTGTCTTATCACCACCAAAGACCCATCTTTCTAACATACATGGAAAATAAATCAGTTTTTGTGTCTTTTTTTAGTGAATGTGACAGTACTTTAGATATTCAAACTGGCATTTAAAGGGTTAAAATACTGAAAATCATTGAATATTTGATACTTTTGAGCAGGACAGAAGTTGTTTAAGTGATTGTTAAAAATAATAATCAGAAAAAAATATTAATATATGATGATTTTAAAACAGTTTTTGTGTGGGGACACTTTTGTCGATGAGGATCACCAGAGGATGGCAAGTTTGAGGAGGGCACAAGGGTTAAATGTGATGCATAAAAAAGTTGGTCCGCTGTATAAAATGTAAAACAAAGCCTTAGTTTACAAATCATTAAACCTAATATATAATAAATAGTACAAAGACAACATTTTGAGACTTTTATAAAAAATAATGGATTGTTTTTGGACCAAAAAAAAGAAAAGAAAAAACAGGACCACTTCTGCATGGCAGCAAATGGCATAAGTTACTGCATAACCTGTGTAAATGCTTATTTGCTTCAACTTAAATGGGCTTTGTTTTTTCCACAGAACTGCAAGTTACCTATCCACAAACTGAACCTCACAAAATCATGGATGTTGGCTTTTAAAGCAAGTCTGAAACCAAGCGTCAAGGTTATTGATCATGTTGATGATGTAATTGAGTTGATTTGCAATAATGCACCCGACTGTTTACTTTCAGCCCCCAAGATGCTGGCTTCCATGTCTGTGTGTGCCGAAAATGGACTTAATTTGAAAACATTCAGAAAGAAATCTCCAAAATTAAAACAGACCAAACTAGAAGCACTCAGAGAGTGCAGACCTCTGCCAAAGCCATAGGGCCAGTCAAAAACCCAAAAGGCCAAACAGCCCACCCAGTACCCCCTAAATGTTGAACGTTCTGAATCACAAGATCCAGAATATCAACATGATCTGGATCACACAATGTTGGATTATAACACCTACCATGATGTTATCTTGTAATTTTTTTATTTTATTTTATTGCCAATGATTGTGGGCCTTATCTGTTGAGTTAGAAGCTGTAATGGCAAAATTATCCTTGTATCCCAATAGTAAAGAATCATTAAGGAGGAGCTAAATTTAGGTTGAACATACACTTTAAAATGATAATCATTACACTAAATCCTATCGTACAATCCTTCTTTGCATTTATGGCATTTGAATATTTTTTCCATTTATCTATTTTCTGTTGGGATCTGTAATTTTCTGTTCATATGAGAAAATTCTTGAGTAAATAAGTGAAAAAAATAATTATTTATTTTATATATAAATATATATAAATTTAACAAACATATAATATTAAACAGAAATTGATTTTCTAGATTAATCAAAAAATTAGACAGATAATCGTTAGCTATCATGTACCGGGTGCTGATATGAAGCAGCAATGTCCCTCTTCCTCTTTATCCCAGGGGAAACTGTGGTCACAATCTGCCCCCAAATATGTGATCTTCTTCAGTTCATCTAATATGTGTTGTGGACTTTCCTCATATATGCATTGTCCTTTGCATGGTATCGTTTTATCTTGCATGCAGAAACTAATTGCACACACTGCCAGTCTTTGATCCGTTTGCTGAGGTAACAGTCATATACGATTGCTCGAAAACTAAATTAACTAGTCTCAATCTCTATCTAAATTGCAACCTGTCTTCTTTTCTGCATTGCTTCAATAACTAAACCTTGGGAAGGAAATAAAAAAAAGGCCCTCACATCTCTGTCAACTTTCATCCTCTGCTTCCTGGCTGATTCTCCATATCACACATCCGTCCAGCTGGCTCTCCATCTGAACCCAAACTGCAAAGAAAACTAACTTTCTTCACTCCTTTCTCACTCAGCTTTTGGTTCTTTTGGCATCCCCTAACTTTTCTGCTTCTTTCTAATTTTCTCTCAAATTTCCCCAATTAGAGACTGATGGTTGAATACTGCTATTATGGTATACTAGCAAAGCTCTGCTTGATAAAATAATTATTGAAATTGCTGGAGAAACTGAACGGAAATGCACAGATTTCACCCAGTTCAATAAAGTCAAATGTTCTGTTATATTCCACAATATCTTTCTATTTAAGCCTGGATTAATTACAACCTTGACTCAACTCAGCTAAAGCAAAAAAAGCTGATTTTTATTGCTTTAGAAGCTGATAAGATAGTCGTAACGACAGGCTAAATGTAAAATACACAAACTGACATTAAAACTGCTTGTAAGCTCAGCAAGTCGGACAGACATTGAAGCAAATACCCATTTTAGTTTTGACCTGCAGGCACAAAGGAATTTGTTCACATAAGCAGGATTTGATTAGTGAAAATTCAAGTTGATGTCCCAAAGGAAAACCTGGTCCACTGAACGTACACTGCAAAATGGATGAGTCACAGCAACAAACATTTCCCTGCTATCACATTTCTAACCCTCAGCGATGACAACATCATGACCCAGCTGCTCCTGTGACTGTGGACAAATACTAATATCTTATTGATTACTTAGGGGGGGAAAAGACATGGGTAAAATAATAATAAATGTGCCTATGCTTCAAAATTCAGCTAAATCTTTTCAAACTGCCTCCCAAATGGGTAAAGAAGGCCGTAACGAACAAGCCTGTCTGCAAAAGCTGATTTCTCTTTCTGAATGGTATTGATCTATTTTGATTGATGTTTCAGAAGAGAGAAAGACTGAAAACAAGGAAAAGTTGCTTATTTTTAAAAGAGAACATTACTTTAAGATTTATTTATATATTTTTTCTGAATACTTGTATTTTAGGGGTGGTTTTAAAAATCGATTAATCGATTTAAATCGATTCAAGTTAAATTAATTCAATATCGATTCATAAAACTAAAGATCGATTTT
>JAOXYM010000007.1:23318390-23339294 GCA_028567055.1 Leptatherina wallacei | reverse complement strand
TCTATCTATCTATCTATCTATCTGTCTATCTATCTATCTATCTATCTATCTATCTATCTATCTATCTATCTATCTATGAATGACAAGTCCCTCTACATAGGATAAAGGAGCAATTAGGAGAGTTGAAGTCTGTTTCTTACAACCAGATGTACTAATTTAACCACGTGTCAGCTTTATTCATAAGTTTATTCATCCATTCATCATTTCTGTTTTTGGGAAACAGGCAAAATAAACATCAAGGTACATTCAGTGGCATGAGTCAAGTCAGTGCATTCTTATTTCGCTTTAAAACAGTGTATAATGTTAATAAATTCAGGATAAGTCCTCTTATCAACACACTACATAGTCATTTAAATACTGAGAGTAAGTAATATTATGTCGTCTGAAGCATTGGAAACATGGGTGTGTGTGGTTTGTGTGTGTGTGAGAGAGGAATGTTCCGGGCAGCTCTGCTCCCGCAGGCACACAGCTGGCCATTGACGGACGCACATTGCGCGCAGTGTTGGAGAAGCCAGGTAGACACGGTGCGGTAAAACCCTCAAATGCCCGGCCTCTTCCTACTCCTACTCCTCCTCGCACAGACTATGCGACTGTTAAAGATTTACTATTGGCCGTAAACGTCCCACAGATAAAGAGTGCGACACGCAAGATTGTCAAAATGTTCGACATGAACATAGAGTAGGCCTATGTCTTTTACTTCACGGTGCGTAGCTGTAGGGGGGTGGATATCAGTTCAGGGACATAAGATAATGACTATCAAATAAGACTTATTTACTTATGGTAGGCTGACTGGTGAATGTGACTTCCCTGCCCTGAAGTTTACACCCGTAAAGACACTGACACGTAGCAGTTAAGAGCGAAGCTCCGCAAGAATGCACACAGATCAGACATCAAACCAACAAATGTATCCCTGGCATAACTGTCGACAACAAAACTAGTCTATCAATAATAAAGTAAACAAGTAAGACGTGATCATTTTTTTCCCCATTTGTCTCTTTCTTTCTCAAATCAATGACTACGGTCCGTCTCGACAAATATCCACCGTAATACGCACAATTATTTCCAACTACTTCAAATAAGCGTAACTGACTGGAAAGAAATCTTACCACACATTATTAAGGCGCTGCTGGACACGGTTCTATAAGAAAACGACTTGTAGTTTCCCGGAGTGAAGTGATGCTTCAGTCGCTCTGTTAAATCAGGATGAAGTGCACTCTCCGGCACACTCCCCCTTTTTATTTAAATAGTGTTTCCTAGAGACACAACTGCCCCACCTCCTCTAACGCCTGCCCCTTGTCCTGTTAGCACCATCCCTGCAGAATCACAGGTGTTTAACACCTCATCCGAATGAATGAATGGGCCCGGGGTCACTCAGGTTGTCATCCAGGCATTTTAAACACAGATGGCCACACCAATCAGAACATCTTTCCTCCCAGTCTTTTTGTTTGCTTCATTCAGTCAACATGAACCATTTTCTCCAAACAGGCTATGAATAAATAATACTAGTGAAGAATCCGACTCTAATAGAGCATCTCATAAAAGGCATCCAAATGAAGAAGAATAGAATATTTTGTGTGTGGGGTGCGCGCAGTGGCGTTTAGGAAAGAGGTACTGAAACTGTTGAGAGGCACCTGCCTGCACGCCTCCACTGTGAGGTCGCTTCCGGTGCAGGCAGGACCTCTTGACACTGTTAGCAGCGTCAGACAGCGTGGGACTCCCTTATGGTGTTCAAATACCAGAAAGACTTTATATTGTCTCCAAAAGTCTTCCCTATGGCAGCGGGCGATTACAATAGCTACATGTGCATGCGGACCTAAAATGCACTTGTTTAACATTTACAGGTGAACTTAAGATGACCTTTTCTAAACGTTTGAATCCACTGCACAACTGTTTAATGTAATGTTTATGTACCCTTGCACAACATGCTGTTTTCCAACAAGATGATTAACTACAAAAAAAGAAAGAAAAGAGAAAAAAACAAATAAGGGTCTGGACCATATCAACCACTAAATGTTCTGGTTCAATGACAACTTGTATTTCAACAGTCCTCTTTATCAAATTATTCACATTTTGACGTCATCAGACCAAAACAAAACCCAACACATCACAAGTTATTGATACATTGACATTTTTATGTTGTGGTATATACCCACCACTTTTGTTAACTTCTGTTTCAAAGGAACAATTGGGCGCAAAATATTTGACACAAAAATATAAGAAGGAGAGGAGAAGAAGGAAGTAATATGTGTCATGCTTTGATCGAAACTTAACACTTGAGGAAAAGCTAAGCTTCAGGGTTTACAGATTCCTGAACAATACATAGTAGTTCTTAAGAATAGGTTACCAAAGAAAAGTGACTAATCAGATGGGTTCCAAACCCCTCCAGTTTTATATGGTTTTCTCTATACCAATTCACTCAGGTTATCCAGGGACTTATTGTCATGGCAGAGGTCATGTATTTAACAGCCTTGGTTTGTCTGTCTGTTAGCAACATATCTAAAAAAGTAATGGACTGATTTTGATGAAATTTTCAGGAAATCCTAGAAATGGAATAAGGAACAAGTGATTAAATTTGCCAAATATTCACCTGATTACATTGCTTTTAGATGACACAGAGGATTGTATACAATCCTGTGTTCCATGTTGCTGGAGTAGTACCTGTTAACTTGGAAACTTTTTTTTAGGACGGGGCTAGGGGTTTGGTTATGTCATGACATAGACATGCTTTTCTAAGCTTTTCTAAGGAACCTGCAGATTCACAGAATGAAAATTCTTGATGACATGCAAGCTGCATTCTGTAAATAAACAAACCTTTATATGTTTCCACTCCTGTATGACATGATAACAGGAGTAAGGTGGAGGAATTTGAAAGAAAAAAAACGTAGGTGTAAATATATGTTGCTTTTCATCACAACCTTCTGATCGACACAGACTGATTTTTTGTCATCTCAGAATATTTCTTATCCTAAAATATGGCACCTTTGTAGTTTTGTAAAGACCTCTGACATCATCTGGTGTATTTCTCTCCCAAATTGATAGGAAAGCTGTTATAAAGCATCTATAAAAAGAGGATGCCTATTGTAACATAACAACCAGGTGAAACAATAAAAGATTTAGTAATTTTCCTCAGATTGCAAAAGATCTTTATTTGACTATAAGGAAAAAACAAGCTTATCCATTATTTATTCAAATAACCACTGCATTACATCATTACTTAAGGTTATTTCCTTTTGATGAAGGACATGACCCATTAATAAACTTGAAATCCTTATTAATTTCCTTATTAACAAGCCTGAAATCAAAACCAAACAGTTCTCCAGCTTTGGGGTCATTCACTTACTGTAAGTTCTGAACTCACCCTGATAACTCCTACTGCCTCTAGCTTTTCTCAGTGCAAAGGTCCTGTCAGGGCTTTGATCAGATGCCAAGGCAATAATTAGAGCAATAATTAATTACAGAGGCTAAATGGTTCTGACAGATTTATGTGTACCTGCGCTGGACAAATACTGAGTGATATTAAATTATTTATTAACTATTGTTTATTTTCTCTTATCTAAATTGTCTCTATACTGTGGCTATCATAAGGAAAAAAAATCTAAAATGTGAGAGGGAGATTTAGACTGCTTATATCAGTTTCTGCCTGCCTGTATCTCAGCTGCATGGTAACCAATAGGCCAAAATTAAGTAAAAGCTACAAAAATATACCAGTTTTTTTACTGAAGTCCCCTAATGAACCATTCACATCTGTGTAATGGACTTTCTTTGTCTTATTTGTTAGCATGTGTCCAGGTGTGCTGTAGATGTGCGTGAGTGAGATCCAGCACCAAGAGCCAAAGAACCGAATTCCTCACCTGGCTTAAGGGATTAATTTGTATGATGCTGTTATCCAATGAGATCCAACCCCAAGATCAAAGGTTCTTTAATGACTATGTTGATATAAAATGATGGGCAAACAGCTTATCAAGGAATTCCAAGGAGTTTCAACATAGCATTTCATTGCCACTTTATCTTCTGAACCATTAACCTTTCTTTTCTGTCATGTAGTTTAGTAGTTTATGATTTACACTAGTCCTGCCAGGCAATTTAATGGCAGTGACAGCATCTAAAATATTCATCCAACTACACCAGGATATATCTTTTACTCAAGAAAGACAGCAATAAAGATGAACACGGATGTTGGCAATGCCTGTTTTTTTTCTAGGTTTTTTTTTTTTTAGCTCCAGATGAAAAATCAGTTCTCAATTTAAAGGTTTTCGTGGTAGCTAGTGGTATATCTGGATCATGATGAAGGCTGGCTATGGCGGCCACATGATGCGATGTGATGTGATGTGAATGGACACACATTCATCTTTGAGCTGCAGTCCAACAGGAAACACTGCAGCCTGGATGAGGTGATTTAGATAATAAAATATTCTGCACTTTGGTTAATGACACAGCACGTATCTCAAATTCATCTCTTATAGCAGCAAATCCAAGAAATAAATCACCTCACACACTTGCATGTTTCACTTTTAAAAGCACGCTAACACAAGCAGCGCTGCTCGCACGGGGACACACACACACACACACACACACACACACACACACACACACACACACACACACACACACACACACACACACACAAACAGTGTCTTTCATGTTTTTTCCCCTTCAAGTGTTGGACATCAGCGGCTCTCTGGGTGTGCACAGTTTATAAATGAACATACAAAGTTTGGGTCCATTGATCAGATGTGGCTCTAGTGAACTGAGGTCCTCCAGCTGACTGTTCAGACATTGTTGTAGGGGATTCTCCTCTTCCACATCTGCTTCGTGTTAGGGTCTTGAGGCCACCGCAGGAGAGCCCAGCAGTCTTTCTTGGTGGGGGATGGCAGGAGAAGGCCGACCGAACAGCACAGAAACCAACAGCCTGCAAACTGGAGCCGTCTGAAACAGGTAACATTTTTGAGTTGTTTCCGTGATGGCCCAACAAATACAATAAAGCACAAGAGCAAAATAAAGCAAAATTGCCATGTATACAAGGTCTACCCCACCTGACCTGCCTCCTACTCCGTGTACATAAAATGCACCATCAAGAAAAAACAGTGCAGTGGCCCCATATGTTTAAAGACGGACCAGCCTCTGTTAGCTCTTTCAAGTAAACAAATGGTTGTTTTAAATGATAGTTGAAATGCATTAATGTTCAACAGTTTCAGGGGAGCAGGAAAGAGACCCAATATGGGAGCCAGGTTCCACAAATATTTTTTACAATGTATTTTTTTATTCTCATACACACATACATTTTGAATGAGCAGCCATCCAAGATTTTTAGGTCAAGAATATACCTGCTTTTAATTCTGTGTATGTGTGTTTATCATGGCTGCATTGCACATTTTGTGTTTATTTGAAGTACCAATTGTGCACATCCTCTTAAATCAATGCTATGCGTTCACAAGCTGCAGTGGGTAACCAGTAAGGTCAGAGTAGGGACCGATTAGTCCCATACTAAGCCATCTTCATCCTCACATATTCCACTTCAAAATTCTCTACAGTTTTTCTAATGAGGACAGCTAGCCGCTAGCAGCTATTAGCCGCTAACAGCTGTAACATCAGCGTACTGACTCACTCCATCCTATCCACACATGGTAAACATGAAGAGAACCGCCATCATTGCATTGATTGATCTTCTGACATGCTTAATGACACTCTACTACTCTACTAATACAGTAACAGAATTTTTTTTTCTCAGCTGAACTGATTCTATCACCACGGTCTTAACATGACAGTTGCATGTAATACGTTCCAGTCGGTTACAATGTGAACTATGTTGACCCATATAAATTAAATAAATTGTGCTATCAATAGTCTATAGATAGATATAGTATATAGACAATAGACACAAAGCAGTTGTGCTTAGGGCACCCAAACAGCTGGGAGCTGCCAGGGATTAAATGTTTCAGGGGTAATTTTGTCCCATACTTCTTGCAAACACATCTTACACAGTTATACTAAGTCATCTTCATCATCACATTTTCAACTTCCAAATTCTCCACAGTTTTCTAATGAGGATAGGTAGGACTGCACTCCCTCTTCTTCCTCAGCAATGTCTTTGTAATTTCAGCAGATTATAGTTTTGCATAATCTTATTCAAAAAATACACGAGTGTCCCTGGAAAAGATGACAAAGATGATGCCCTAAAATCTCAGTGAACCTTTTTTCTGTATTAATGCAGCTAATAGAGAAGTGTAAATAAGCTTTATAGGATCTGGAATACTAATCATTCTTACCACGATGCACACTTGCACCCAGAAAATTTCTTTTTTCTTTTCCTTTTTTTTTTGCACCATAACATTTTGATTGCCATTTGTGAATGTAATTCTGTATCGTAAGTGCAAATCTTTTCCAGTTCTGTTTTAAGAAAAATTTTTCAGGCACATTTGTTGACCAACTTTCACAGGATATCTTAAGACAATCATCAGCTCTGCTAAAGTTCCTGTACTCCTTCCACTCCCACACACACACACACACACACACACACACACACACACACACACACACACACACACACACACACACACACACACATATCCCCCTGTACTCATCACAGCCTTGTTGGGTCATCTGTGAATCAGCCCCAGATGTGGATCTGAGCTTTCAGAGTCACATTTTACAGCATATGACATAAAATGAACGTCAAAAGGGACCCCTGTAATTCCCTCATTACATTTTGTTATCATTTGTGTAAACATGTATTAATCCTGATGAAGAGCACACTAATTCAACAATGCTGGTGACATGGATAAGAGACTAATTATTTATTACCAGAAAGTTATAAAAGAGGGGCAATATTAGTAATAAAGTGTCTGATAGATATGATTATCTTATCACTCATCTCAGTGTACCTTAAGAAGTTTCTTTTTGCTGTGTTCATAAGCAAGATCCTCCCGTTTACAGCTGACAGAGAATAAAACCATTACCACACATGGTTCGTTCCCGAAAATGACTCATCTGTAGGTCAGGCGCCATAACACCAAAACTGCTAACCACAAAGTCCCTCTAAGACCACAAAGTCCCTATAATTAAATGTGTGTAGTGTAAAAGGCATTCCCATCATACTCCTGGAGTGACCCTGACATGAACTGCTTTACCACTCCTACATGTACCTGATAAAAGTTCATTCATTCTTTCTCAAACCTGACCTTTATACACATTAAGATGCCAGCAGATTTTTTTCCAGACATATTATCATCAGCACACTGAACCTGGACCCACAGAGGTAGCTGACGTGGTTTCTGATTAATTGGGACTGGTTTCCTGTTCGCCCGTCCACATTAGAGTGGTTTGGTTAGTATCACGGCTCTAAGTCGATGTCAAAGCAAGTTTTTGTTTTGAGGTCACCAGGGAGGAATCTTGAACAACCACCTTTTCAACATGCGGATGAGTAAGTGAGTTGTGTCAGATTGCCGAGGCAGTCCGGGTGTTTGTTTTGGTGTTTTGTGTGGTCACCCTGGCGTGGGTGGGGCTTGTTGTTGCACATCTGTGAGCAAGCTAAAATGATTTTTGTGGATCAGAGCAGAGCCGAGCAGTGTGGGGGTGGGCACAGCAGAGGGGATGGGGGGGGGGGGATACACAATCACGTCATGTCGGATCCAAAGAGAGAACCATCTGTGTTACGTCATGACTGCTGGAGCACTCCACCCTTTGCTCTCCCTTCCAGACTTCCCCACCCACCGTCTCTCTTGCCTTTGCCCCGCTGCTGAGTGTTTTTGGTTTAATGTTACCGAAACAGTCATTGTGACCCAGCTGCTTGTGTGCCGTGTCAAAAGAATGTGACTCAAGATTAAATATCTCCATTTATGTTTTCCTCTCATCATGACTTCCCTTTCCTTCCCCTCATGTTCTGTTTCTTTCATCTTGTGTCCATCTGTCCATAACTGTCACCAAGGCTCTCTGCTCTGTTCATACTTGCCTTACCTATTTGATGTTCACCTTTGCTCCTGTTGCACCACCTGAAAAACCAAAAGTGGATGCTCAACAGCCTGTAATTAAACAAAGGAGTGCTCCCTTCAAGAAAATCAGCATCATCTCAAGTTAAGGACTTAGGAAAGTTCAAATTACAGCAAGAAATCCAAAGAAAGACTCTTAATTAGCTAGTACTTTGGATCGTAAGTCAACTCATAATTTAAGTGTTGTATTTTCTGTCTACTGCTTGTGGAAGTGGTGAAACCAGGGGAAGCAGGCACACCCTAAATCAGCTGGATTTACAGATACACACTGCTGTTGACTCTCTCTCTCTCTCACACACACACACACACACACACACACACACAACATACAGGGCATCAGATGTTGACTGTTAGGAGCTTTAACAAGGCTGTAACTCAAGCTTAGCTTAAAAGGGGGGTGAGGGACTGCTATCTACCTCTGCTCCCTACTGGTTCATTGTCTAATGGACTGGATTTTTGCTTTGATGGGGAGAAATGAGGTTGAGCAGTACAAAATATTCAGCTGTCATGTGGAGCTGTTAATGACTGAAGCATTAAAATCAGTCTGTCCGTCAGCAGGAACAGACTAATCAATTGAAGGTGTGTGCACAGCAAATGGCCTGATTGACAACTCACCATAGAGAAAAGTGAAACTTCTTCATGCCCATTTGGAAAAAATAGTTTCCATATTGTTGATCACACTTTTCAGTTTGGGGAAACATGAATAAAGTTTTCATGCCTCCATTTGACTCTAGCCTGTCCTTTGATTTCACGAACCTTTGGCACCACCTTCTGGATAGAGGATGTTATTGCAGGTGCACATTTTCTTGCAGCTTTCAAAGCCTAGGAGCTTTTTGTTTTTACCTCTCCAAAACTATTCAGGGTGTAACGACAAAGGAGACAAATAGACTAGTTGATGCATAGTATACAATAAATAAATGTGAAAGAGATCATAAAACCTAATTCTAGGGTACTAAGCACTGTCTACATCCCATTTATTTAAAAAGTAAACCAAGTATCACTTTAAGTTGGTTATGATTTCAATTTGTATTTCTTATGTACACAACAAAAAGGTTATTAAAGAGTTAAAGTTTTACATGCTAAAAACATTAGTATTTGATGGAATGGATGTTAAATATATTTGTTAAACCTGTGAATGTTTTTTTTTATAAAAGAATAAACAAGACATCTGTTTTTTTCTCATGAGATTTATTTTCAGATGTTTGTGGGAGATTCCCTCCCTTGTGCATTTACTAAATGGAATTCAACATTTCCCAACAAACCAGCAGAGTTCTTAAACACAATCTCCCCAAATCTAAAGTATCTGTCGAATGTTCTCTTAGATTTTAGCTTATTTAACCAAAATTGCAGTCGTATGCAAAAAAGTAAAACCCAACAAAATGGACTACTCTCTATTTAGAATAAACAAAGCTGATTTAAAGCAGGGCAATATAAAAATCACTGAATTAAAATAATAAAAATCACTTCAGGTCAGCAATCATTCTCAGTAAAGGTACAGTTAGATACTCTTTCACATGATAATAAAAAAAAAAAACTTAAGCTAAACTTGAAAGCCAAATGCAAACACGCTACAAGTTTAGGCACAATATCAGTCATTCACCACTCTATACTCTGCATGCTGACAGAGAGAAGCACTACACGACGATACATCTGTGTGGTTATTTAAACTAATAATTAAAAAGAAAAAAAAACATCATACAAGTGAGGCATCTGAACATTGTCATTTGAAATAGGTGGTCAGTGTTAGTATGAGAGGCAATGCATAAGTGATTAACTTTTGCAAAATGACGGACAAAATATTTCAACTCTGATTTAAGTTCATAGCGGACAATGGGTCGAGGACAGCAAGGCAATACGTACCAATGCACTCGTTATTATGTGATGCAACAGTAACAAAACATATTCAAGGGTGACAAATGAAATAACTCCATTTGTTTTGTTTTTTAATTGGACCAATGAGCTGGAAGAGACTGGAACGGAACTCAGAAGACAAGAATCAATTTGACCAGGTCTTCTGAGAGGAGTAACAGCGGGGTGATGTCTCTGGGGCTGAAGAGCTAATACTGTAGGTGGTCCTCATTCCTCTCAGCCTCAGGAAATTTACAGGGAAACGCAGGAGACCGAAGAAGGCAGGAAACCAAATGAGCAACCAGATGGTGGAAGGATGAATGTTGAGGATGTACCACGGAGGAGGAACTGGACAGCTGGCCTTACTTCAGAAGCCTGAAGGTGTTAAAACATTCATGTCCCGAGGTTTAAGTTTGTGTGGCCGTGTGGAAGCCCGCTTGGCTTCGGTGCCTGAGATGTCGAGCTTGGGAGGCATGAAATTTGCAGGGTCATCCACCTTCAGGTTGATTTGGGTGTTGGTGCCATCCATGGTGGAAGACTTGTGCAGGCCGAAGTAGGTCTGCAGTGAGAACCCTGCAAGAGAGAGGTGTAGTGCATCTCGTTATTAACAGCCTGAATGCTTCATGTTATAAGAAGCTGCCATAGAAATGCTATTTTAGGGAAATGTGTCTTTCTGGAGTCCAGTGGTTTACTGCCTTGCTTTGCTACGGTACAAAGTGTGCATCAGAACCCAGTGAAGTCAGTTTGCTTTGGTTTCAGGTTCTAAAAACAAGCTTTTAAATCAAAGTCTACCAAAATGTATATTTAATAATAGCCATGTTAAAATTAAATGAATGAGATAAGATGTCTCTTAAAGAATTGGATTGCAGGTTACTTTGTTAACATAGCCACAACATGATCAATTTACCACAAATTTCTGACACAGATTGACTGAAATTTTACCTGTAATAGTGGGTTGTTTCTTTATTTAGTTAAATAAACTGAAACATAACAGAAGCTCCATCAAAGTATGATTTATTAGGTGGATTCAATCTGCTGTTAGAAACATGAAAGCTCAACAGTAAAACTAGACTTCTTGTTTACTGCTGAACAGTAAATACAATTCTCTCACCAGTGCTGGTTTCAGAGCCAGGATCAGTAGGGGATTTGTGTACTCCAGGCCGGGTTCCAAAAAAGCTCCACCTTTCCAGTCCTCCTCCTCCTCCTCCACCTCCTCCTCCCTCAGTTCCTCCCATGTCTGTGTTGGGACCAAGTTTGCTCGTCTCTGGAATTGCCAGAAAAGGTGCTGGACTCAGCTGGAACCAGCTCCTGTGCCCCGTCAACGAAGAGCAAGATATGAATATACAAGGAAAACGGTATCTGCCACATGGCAGCTATTAGAGGTTGTTTTTGGAAATCCTGTGCGAGTTCTACATGTTCCGCATCTACATTTTAGAAGCACAACACTCACCTGCGATTAAGAGCTGGTGATGAGAGGGGACTAGCGCAGGGGGTGACGCTGGGGGTGACGGAAGGGGTGACCGATGGCGTGCCACTTGGGGTGGATTGTGCTGATGTTATAAGCCTGTCCTCCTTGAAGTCCCCGCTTGGCATTCTCAACTTCTGCTCAAGCAGAAATGAAACAAAAAAAGATCATAAACAAAGAATGTCAGACATGTGAATGTTTAAGAAGCAGCAAGTTGATCTTATTTACAAAGCAAACATCCCATAGTACCCAATGCAAAAGGTCAGCACTGTTTAACTGGCTGTAAAGATCAAAAATAAAAACAGTGCGTCACACATCATCTGTGCATACCATCTGTTACTGTGTCATGTTGGTGGGCAAAGAGAAACATTGGGAGGCAGGGAATAAGCAATTTCACAATGAACTACGTTATAATTAAAGATATGAATAAATTGGCATAAAACCATTACAGACTATATTAATTCAAATCACTGAGAAAACTATTCTTTCTCTCTCTCAACACCAGTACAATACAAGGTCAAAATTATTCCCGCTTTACTATTTCTTTAAGCAAAGAATATTAAAAACATACTAAGTTTCTGATAATAATGTTCAATCATACTTGCCTCAATATTTTGAATTATTTGAGTAATGAGCTCTGGAATATGATATGCAAAGGTCAGTTTCCATTCAATGCAGGTAAATTCCCATCCATTTCTTGGACATTCTTCCAAATCCATATCAAAACTGTGTAAAACATCTTGCTTTTTGCTCATAGCAGAAGCCATTGTGAAAGTACATGACAGAAAGCATCTGCATGGCCTTTTATCCCTGGTGTATTATGTAGGTTAGTATCCTGTCAGATTTCATCATCGTGCCAACCCTGCTGGACCCCAGCCAGAACACTCCAAAGCAGGGCTCAACAACACTGCGGCAGCTGAAGTTAAAGTGTAATCGTACAATTTTGAGGTTGCAATATGTTTCCCTCTTTCCTGCCAGAAACATGCTGAAAAGGGCCAAATTTTGCTGCATTTAGTTATTATATTAGAAGATAGAAAGGACCATTCACATATGCATTAAGGCATATGTTATGAGATTTGTAACTGAGCACAGGTGCATCTTCTATCGACGAGCCTTAGATGCTTTTACAACTGAACTGGTAACCATCTGTGCCTGACTGAATTCTGTAATCTTCATGAAAAGTGCACACACCTATACAAACCCCCTATAGTTTCTTTTCCTCACACCCATAACTTAATAAAGAACTCTGAAATAATTACCAGTGTTCCTTGATCAAGTCAGCCATTTAAAGTAAGTATTGTGGAAGAAGGGCCTCATTTAAACAGGTAACCAATAACCAAACAGTAGTGATGACTGTGGATGTATTGCATCACAAAAACACAATATATCCAGCAGGCATTCGTTTCCAAGCAGAAGCCATACTTTACTTAAGACTCACAACACTCCAAAGTCATCCCAATCAAAATTCTCAGATGAGATCTACTTGGATTTCATGAAAGGGTGGATGTTTATATTTTGAAAAGATAAAACAAAAGCATACAGACAAGACAGGAGTTGCGCCAGAGAAACACAGTTTTTAGTCTATCTGGAGACACTGAGCCAGACAGCACCTAGACCCACTTGGGCAGGCATGAAAGGACCTGATAATAGCTGTGAACTGACACTGGCTTTGAAACGGGTTTGAACTTGTACCATCAAAAGGAGGCCAAGCTTATTTCTAAGAGAGCCTGAGACTGACTTTATCCACAAACCAAGTGAATAATTCGAATATGTTGCAAATATCAGCTTTTTGATGTGCAAGTTTAAATAATTAAAAATTCACCCAGATATTTTTCCTCATGCTTTTGACATTGTGGGATATTTAAGAAGGCTCAAACTCATCTCGTCATCGATGAGTTTGGAACAAAATGTGAGGAAGCTGAAATGGCTGGATAAAGGTCTGCATTTCCGTATAATTCAGACAGAATTGGAGACATGAAAATGGAAAAACAGAAGGCATACACAAAGAAAGCACACCACTCTGCACTTATGTACGTGCGTTTAAAGCTTAGGTTATTCATTTTTCAACAGGATCGCTGACATTTTAGGTGTGGATAATAACACCTAAAATTGCAATAAGGCTCCATAAACAAATGATTGAGAAGAAAAACACGCCAACCTACAGTTGAATGAAATGCAAGCAACTGTAACCCCTATTTGGACCACTGGACCGCGTGACAATAACTAGCACAAACTGGGTCTAGGGTTAGATAAGAACTGTAACTTCGAAACAAGCAAAACAACCATCAACCCTGGCCCTATCAGTCTTTTCATGTCATGTAATAAGTCAATAATCGATTTCGTTCTCTATATTTTCCATCCACGGTCGATAAACTCACTGTTAAACGTTAGATATGAACGTCCCGGTGCTATACTAACCGTGGCTACATAACCACATACCGCGACAACCCGTTTAACCATATGCCAATATTACGTAGCCAACTAGTGAATATTTGCTTTTAACTCGTTCGCAAGCGTCACCATAGCTTGTTTAAAGTCAGTACAGGAATATAGTAACAGCAAATAAACAGTTGGTTTGTTTTGTAATCAACAAAACAATAATCGCTAGCTAGCTTCCAGTGTTGCTATGCTAACGGCCTTCTTTAGGTTACAAGCTCCCGATGTCAGCAGCCGGCTCTAGACAAACCTTTTTATGATAAGTCTTCTTTGGCGCCTCAGTTCAACAGATTCCTTCATTTTGTCCATAATTAGCTATTTCAGTGACGATTATTTTTCAAATACAAGACGTCGGCTATGTGCACTGCAGCGGGCCCTAGTTAGTCAGGAGCTCGCTGGTTGGTCCGTTTCAGAATACAAGGAGGCTAGGTTCACGTAAGAACGTTGCTTGGCAACAGTACTGCTGGAACTACAGTACAAAGCGTATTACGTAATTTGTTTACCAAAATGTCGTCCCATGTTGTTCGTGTTATCACTGCAACTGGTGATAATTTGTGTTTTTAGAACAATTTCTTCTCACTTAAAGCGAGAGAACAGATGTTTTATCAGAACAGTCATAATCTGAGTGTTCAGCAATACATTGTGGAACTGGAAAAAGTCAGTTGATATCTGGTAAAACGTGAGCATTGGGTAGGAAAAAAAGTGGGCAAGAAAACTGGACAAATTGTCATGGTTAATCAAACATAACCTTTGTTCATACACACAGTAACCGGTGCTTTGTGAATGTTTACTGTTGTACTCTGTGCTTTCTAGAAAGTAAGCAAAATCTCACATGAAAAGTGTAAACAAATATACATCTGGGAAACATTTAAAACCAAATCTTATGTTCTGTCTGTGCAAATGATATTTTCTTGAAAATATAAGCATCTTCAGTGTTAACTATTAACTAAATTCTTGTTTTCAAAGTTATGACAGTGTAACAATTCCAAATGAAATCTTATCTGCCTGTTAGATAAACTCAGTCTAAGAAGAAAGATTACAATTTATAGACAAAACTCAGTCTCTCCCCCTCCCATTTTATTATGGAATTTAATCCTGACCAGAGTTCATAAAGCAGGCCTATACCTGATAAGGTCCTTCATGCAATAAAGATTAGACCAAATATCTGGCCTTTCGTTTAGGCCCAAACTTTGCAATGACATAGGGTAAGTAAGGAAATGCAGAGTCAGATATTACCTTTTTTTTCCAAGCTATGCCACATATAATTTTATCATTGTTTGGGCCACAGCTCCTGATACATCCCACCTGTTCATACTCACCGGTAGAGTGCCATCAACAAGTCTGTGAGAGCGGGTCTCTTCTGCAGACAGGCCCTTATGGGGTGAATAAACATCATCTGTCAATCCTGCCTGGTGCTCAAACTTCTGGAGGTTCTCCTGGGTATGTTCTAAGTGTAGATGGTCATGCAGTCAAAATGTGAAGACAGTAAGTCAAAGTACGAGTGTGCTGAACTTCAATTTGGCACCACATTTTTTTTTCAGGTTAATTGTCCATAGGCAGAAAGCATTTGGGCAATAACAAAATTAAAATTCTGTGTGCCTGCATGTCACACAGTAAAGGAAATTTACTTTTAACCTTTACTAAATAAGAAAAAAAAGGGATTATTGTATAAAATTCAAATTAAAAACAGATTACAATGATTTGCAAATCTTTTTAACCCATATTTTATCCCTGATAGAACATATACAACATATTGGATGTTGAAACTGAGAAATTTAAGCATTTCATGGAAAATATTAGCTCATTTTGAATTTGATGGCAGCAACACATCTCAAAAGCAACACATGTTGGAACAAGAGCAATAAAAGGCTAGAAGAGTTCTTGGCAAAATTTTAAAACAACTGGAGGAGTATTTGCCAACTTATTAGGTTAATTGGCAACAGGTCAGTAGTATAAAAGAAGCATATCAGAGAGGCAGAATCTCTCAGATGTAGAGATGAGCAGAGGTTCACCAGTCTGCAACAAATTGCGACTAAAAGTTGTAGAACCATTTCGAGAATTTGTTTTTCAATGTAAAATTGTGAAGATTTTGAAGATCTACCGTGTATAATGTCATCAAAAAGATTCAGAGAATTTGAAGGAATCTCTGTGTGCATCGGACAAAACCATCGGTCCAAACTAGATAGTCGGGGTCTTTGGGTCCTCAGGTGGCACTGCATTAAAAACAGGCTTTATTTTTATTGGAAATCACTGCATGGGCTCAGGATCACTTCACTATCCGTGAACACAGTTTTCTGTGCAATCCAAAAACTCTGGTTAAAGCTCTATCACGAAAAGAAAAAGCCATATGTGAACACCAGTCAGAAATGCTGCTGTCTTCGCTGGCCCAAACTTAGTGTGTAAGACAAAAATAAGACAACTGGTCTCTTTGCTTCCCAGATGTTTACAGACAGTTGTTAAAAAACAAAAAAAAAACAAAAGCAAATGCTACACAATGGTAAACATCCCCATGTCTCAACATTTTTGAGCTACATTGTAGGCATCACATTAAAAATAAGCTAATATTCTAATTGAAATGGGAAAATATCTTCATTTGAACATCTGATATGTTGCTTATGTTCTAATGGGAACAAAATATGGGCTTATGAGATTTGCAAATCATTTTATACACAGCATCCCAACTTTTTTCTCATTGGGGTTGTTGAAATATGATATTTTTCAAATTGTGTTTGTTGATTTTGTTGACTTACTTATCATAAGTGAGCTCATTAAAGATGTAGCTTTGGTTTTCAGCACAGGAACTGGAGGCACTGCTGGAAGCACTCCTGCCTCAAGAGACAGTAACTTCCCACCACTCTCACGTTCCTATAGACACACAAGTTTACAGTTTTAGGATCCACTTACAAAGTAGTGACACATCAGCCAAGTGAGCAAATCCATAGCAACCAAGTGTGTACCCAATCTTCAAGAACCAGTTTCACACAAGCCAAAACAAAAAACAAAACAACATTTTGTTCAGGGAACCAGTTCACAACAATGTGAGTTAGAAAGTGAATCCAAAAAGGAAAGCACCTCTGCAGTGTTTCTAAACCTGTTCTTTGGGATGACTGGGTCTTTCCATAAGATGTTGACATTCATGTCAGGAGGAGGTGAATGCATCGGAGCCTCCATGTGCTCATCGTAGCTGATATTGTGCCGTGTTATCCCAATTGGAGACGAAAAGGCAGCACAAAAGCCAGATGGCATGCCAGACTCGAGTGCTGAAAAATGTGAACAAAGAAGGCAGGTTACTTTAGAAACCATTCCTGATAAAGATGAACACTCTCATCTTTTTGTTCATGCGTTACCTGGAATGTCTCCCCTCCCGGAAGCCATTTTGACACAAGATCAAGCGTCTGACCAATGGATAGAGAAGGTTCACCCTATACTCACTTTGACCTGCATCACATGACATTATACAGTGTTAAAGGGTCATTAGGGTGAAGGGCAGTGCAACAACACATTTACTAGGGGTGAAGCAATTCACCATTCTACATCAACTGATGATCAGCAATTCAATAGCATTGTTCAAAAATAGATACAATAATCATTTGTTGGAGGCATTTAAGAAAAAAACACAAGGAATTGTTTACATTTGCTTTGCTATAACAACCAAAATGTCTTATTTTAAATTTATGAGTGATGTGGATGGAAATTACTGTTAAATCAGCATGTGATATTGTGTTATATCAACCGCTGGCTTCTGAACTGAACTAAATCAAAATGGTTTGGTAACAGAATTTGAGATTTTGGCAAATCATTTATTTACTGATTTTATATAATATTGAACAAACTTGTGATTTGCGCCTCAAACATGTACTAATTTCAGTGCAGACTTTGATTGAAAGTCACACTAAGAAACATAGAATGCACAAAGTAATCTTGGTTAACTCGAAAAAATAAATAGTCCTCAGACTTGTATTTACAGTGCAAGGTGCACCATGTCCTGTTCCTGACTGGCTTTAAAATAGAACTGGAGTTTGGTTACTGTACAGCGCTGGCATTAATGAGTTATCTCACATTTCAATTTCTCACCTGCTCACTGCAGAGCAAAACAGCCAAGCTGAATTCAAATGGGCCCTTTTTTTTCCAAATGGAACTGAAACTGTCAGTGTTAATTTGGCACAGATCCTGCTTTAGTTGGTTCCCTAAATAATACATTGAGAAAGGGAAGTCTTCTTGTCTTGTTAATGAATCATTTTTCTATCAACCGTATCTGATCTCATTTTCCATTAAAATCAGTTTCTTTCTGAGACGAAGCAGGAGATTATGGATTTATGGACAGAAATCTGATTTTTTTTCCACATTTGCGTCGTGAATTCCTGTTTAGTATTCTGCTGCTTTCCTGACAGCTGATTGTTGTTCATGCCAGCACCGAGGGAAGCCAGTTCCTGTGACTTGCAAAAAGCAAACCCACGTCACGCCAAGGGGGATTAAGATTAGCATCCAAGGTATATTTACTACTAATAATAGAATAAACATGAAAGTAACGATGACAATCGAAACCATTATACTTCCCGGGGGACAAGTCAGACGTTACAAATCGAGTCTTTTTTTTATCTTCACATTGTCAACTTCTTTTATCGGTAAATCTGCATCTGCTTAACTGAATTACAACTTGCGGTTTCAAGGTTTTGTTGCACTTGCATGAAGGACACCAGCTTATCATACATGCTATTTACAGGAACACTCACCTCAAATGTCAATATTTCCTTTCCGCTCGTGTTAAAATGACTCCACAGATGCACGGACTTATTTCTTGGGGCGACAATCTGGCAAACGACCTGTACGAAGGACTGCAGCATGTTTGTTGACCGGTTAGTTCATCCATGACTTTTGGACATGCAAACAGAGAGAACACACTGACACACGGCACCAGTGAACGCAGCAGCGTTCCGTGCGCCCAGTCAGCGGAAGTGAGTGTCTGAAACTTGAAACCCTGGAGAATATTTTAGAAAAAAAGTCGTGCAACATAAAATACAATATAGCGAGTGGAAATGTCAATTGCTCTAAAATGTTTTTTTTTATTATAGCTGCCCAATAGATCATGACTCAGCAGTGGATACAGACGTGTTCTTTTTTTGGCTCTGGTCTGTGCTGAGTAAGTGTTGTGTGGTGGGGAGAAGGAGAAGAAACAGGGCTGGTATGCAGGAAATGATATATCTATACCATGAGTTAGTCTGTCTGCAGGGCTGGAATGTGAAGACAGCATTCACTCAGGTGGGTTTAGTACTTTTTTTTCTCAGTGGTTCCATGTTTTGTTGTTTACTGCACTACATCTTTAGACGGAAGCATTGCTTTCCTCCCAAATAGGAAATAATATCTGGCCTAAAATTCCTGTGTTTCTTGGCCTAGAGCTGTCCTTGACTGTTGATGTAGACTCACTCAGCTGCCCAAAATCAGCCATGGGAAAAATCTGCATCTTCTTTGTGCGTGTGGCCCGTATAAGACAGTTCTGTACCAGCTATCAGTGCCCAAATCAAGCCCAAATATGTGTACTATCTGAGTTAAGTTGAATAAAACAATTTTTTTCTTTTAAATTTGAGCCAACTCTAACATTAAAATGGTAGAGCCCAGTTTACTTCAACATTAGAAGCTCATTTTTAAAAAAAATTCTCAAAGAAGGTTTGCATTTGCTTGGAGAACCTTGTAGCTTTAAACCATCACGGTGAAGCTTGTCATCAAGGGAACATTTAGGGTGTTTGACAGTTTTTCATAAATGAATGTTTGAAGGTCGAGATTTGGTTTTAACCTGTTTCCAGATGTTTGAGACAGACTGTTGTTAAAAAAAGAGGGGATGCTACAAAGTGTGGATCTTTTCTAACTCTTTTGAGACATGCAGCTTGAGTTCATATTTTCCGGTCTAACTTTCACCATTTGGCACGTTTTCTGTGTTCTGTTTGGAATAAAACAATAGGAGTTCTGGAAATTCTGTTAATTTACATTTCACACAGCATTGCGTTGCAATTGTGACTAAGGTTGTGATTAGAACTCAAGAAAATGGGTCAATGTTAAGTACAAGTATATATGTATGTGGAGGGCGGTGTAGAGGAACAACGGCCTATAAGAATCAAGAGAGCTGAGCCACCCCTGTCAGATTAGAGTGGAAACATTTAGTGTTGTCTGTTTATTGACCCTGTATTATCAGTCAGCGTGCAGTGTTGTTGTCAGTCATGTTTAGACGATGCCTATGTTTGCATGTCTAGAACAAAACTCCTGATACTTAAAGCCTGGCCCTCTAAGAATGCATGAGACCACTGGATAAATAAAGTAACATGTTATGTATAGACGGGTGACACTTTACATCATATAGGCCTACTTATGTAATTACTCGTGGTGACCTAAAGCATTACAGACAGTGTTATGTAAATATGTGCGGGATTGGGTGGAATGGATTGTGACTGGTAGTGGAAAAGTGCTTCATATTTTGTAATGATAAAATCATTATATGTAGGGACTTATCATTTATTAGTTAATCATTTAGACATCAGTATAACCATGTTGCTGCATTTAGGAGAATAGGTCTGAGAGGTGAACACAATGATTCAGTAATAATGAAAAAGTGTATCCTATTGAGGCTACATTTTACCTTTTATTGCTGGACATGTGGTATTTCTTCTGATCAGTGAGTCACAAGGGGAGAAAATATGCCTCTAATGTTAGTTTTTATTGAATTTTTTAGAGCAGCTTTATATTTAGAATGAAAACGTATCTCTATACTATTTTCCTTACTTTGATAAATGGACTGCATTTCTTTAAAGCTTTAAGAGCCTTATTGATCAATCAAAACCTTTTTACACTTCAAGTCACAGTGGCACATTCATTCATATATTCACATATTGTATAGGGGTGCGGCCTCGATTTCATAAATTTTTGGGGATCGGTGATGGGTTGATCTTTATGTGAAACCGGGAGATTTTATGCATTACAAGAAAAAGAGCAAAAATTGCAATTTGAATGAATGAATGAATGAATGAATGAATTTTTTATTTCGAACAAAAAAATAAAATAAAAATACAATTTTAAAATTTAAAGAAAAAAAAAGAATTTCAACGAAAATAATGATAACATTTCATAGTCAACTCAAAAATAAACAAGTTCGAAAAAGGAGTGGGAAGAAGTTTGCACTTT